>JAMPIV010015745.1:0-282038 GCA_024509875.1 Oreohelix idahoensis | reverse complement strand
ATTTACCGTTTGACAAATAGTTGTAACTTTTTAGGGGGGTAAACTTAGATATTTCTTAACAGTTTTGTAGTTTGTTAACATATATGCTTTATTTTAGTTTAATTTTATGGGCACTATGTGTACAGCATGTGACCCAAAATTCATTACTGTATCACTAATAGTTTTTGAGAAATCATGGGCAACGTGACCACATTTGTGTGAAAAATGCGGTTTTGAGAAAATGAAGAAAAAAGGGAAGAATTACACTTTTACACAAAATTTACTCACCTCATTATCCCCCTGCTATGTAGGAATCATCTCTGGTATTTTCCTTTATTGATATCAAGTGTTGTTTCATACTTTGCAGCTTACTTTTCATTAAATTCTCTATTTCAGCACACTGTATGCGCTTTTTGTCAATTTGCGCAAATATTTGAAAAGCATATTTACCAAAGTTTAGACCTAAATTATCAAAGATGTTTTTTCTCCTCAGTTCCCCACAGTTGTACACAATCACTGCATCATTTACAGCTATTTGCAGCCTACTTTTTCCAATGAAAACATTCTTTGGGCACCTATACCATTTGAGGTTATGAAATGATTCATTTGAATTCTGAGTCCCACCATGAGCACACTTTTCCAGAAGGGTATCAGCTGCAAGTTCCTCAAAAACTTCTTTAATAATAGAACACACAAATTCAGGAAGTTGATTCTTATTATCTACAGCTGGGTCTTTCTTCACAGGGCACCAACTATCACAGTCTTCATGTATTCCTTGTCTGTGTTTCCAGATTGCCCATATGCTCTTCTTCATTGCTGGAACATCTCCTACATTTCTGCGTATGGCTGCCCCATAGTGTCCTTGAATCCGTTTTATGGCTAACTTGGTTAATCTGCCTATTCCACCTATGCCGGTATAAGTTTTCCCATTCTCTGTGAACTTCTTGCATCTGTTTTCTGATACTTTATCCAGAAGTCTCTTCCCCATTCGCTTTTGAACATGTCCGCAACATTCAAGCTTTCTTATAGTTTTGCCATGGTAAATGGGTGGCTGATGCTGTGCTACTGTCTTGTAACTTTTAGAATCCCCATCTCCCAGATATCCTGTGTAACACAAGTTATACTGTTTCTCTGAACGATTAAAGACTTTTAATATTCCATATGGCTCCATCAAACCTGCAGTACCGTCATGATTTTTCTCACATTCTCCTGATTCTGAATGATTCTGACTCCAGAGTTTGAATTCATGGTCTGACATTCTGCTCTTTGCTTTCATACAGCTATCACAATAATTGCTGCTTACTTCTACATCCAACACCTTTGCTGGTCCTTTTTGTCTAACAGAAAGAACTGTGGCCACACCATTTTTGCTTGTAAAGCCTCGCCGCTGCCAAGTACCATCTCATGAAACTGTTACATCTTTACCTTCTAACAGTTTTATTTCTGCTGCTGCTTTTGCTTTGCACTCATCTGCAACTATAGAGGTGGCTTCCAATATCTTTTTTCTGTAGGTGGCACTTCTTATGTTACTTACTGGTGGTGGCAAATTCATGTTCCCCAAAAGTCTCCTTCCCTTCTCCATGTGACATCCAATGCTATAAATTGCAAAAGTGAATCTCAAGTTCACATTTTCTGAGTTCTTCTTCATGGTAATAACATGTTTACATTGTGAGCACATTATATAAAGCTGACTCTCTAGACCTACAAGCTTCTCTGAAATTATAAAATTATCTCCAGTGTCTGGTAGTTCAAAACAAGATGAACATGGAAATTGTTGAATCAGCTCAGTTACTTGTGTCATATTATACAACCTGTATCCACTCATTCCTTCTACATTTGAATCAGCATATTCATCATCTAGGATATTTGTGTGTAGCTTTTGATAAGATGATGATAATCTAGAAGTGCTCACAGGCTCACACTCAGAGGTACTAGCATTGTGTACGACAGTAGGCCTAAACTCTGTTAGTGGTTCACAGTTTATAAATTTGATAGTCTTATCTTCATTTAACCTTTTTTTCACATACCTATTTCCTTGAAACTTTCTTTTCTTTGAACGATCCATTCTCTTTCGTGAATTTTTATCCATTATAATAAATAATAAAGAATTTTTTTCACACACTGCAATGGTCACTGGTTTACCTCGTGTTAGAATTTGACCTGCCTTTGTTTACTTCGAATAGAATAGTACCTTTTGAGAGCTCGTTTCTGATTGGCTGAAAAGCCCCAAGCTATGGCCATGGTTAACACAGATTAGCCAATCAAAATTATTTTTACACATGAAATGATGTTTAAAAAACTTTAATTAGGTTTACTTCAGGGAAATGAATACCGAAAAAATTTTTAAAATCCATGCATTAGAAGCGAAGATATACCAATTTGTACATTTTGCATATATAATTAGGTAAACAATACACTTACCTGACCTACTTTAAAAATTTATATAAAATCATCCACAAAGGTTTTAGTGAAAATAAACATAAAGAAATGTGGGCAAATGAATGTACTTTCCAGTTCAATATATATCTAAAATTTGATATTTTCAATGAAATTCTTCATTTTTGGGGGTTACACCTCCCCTTAACACAATTCGATCTCTCATCAAAGAACTTAGCTAACCGCAATAAAATGCGTTGCTAAATTAGAAAGGAAATGACAAAGGTTTGAATTGCTAACAATCTAGCGTATGCGAAAAAAAGGTAATACCAATCGAGCGTATGCGAAAGAAAGGTAAAAGAGCGAAAGAAAGGTTAAAAAGACATGTGTAGAATAAAGAATAGATATATGAAATCTATTAATCATAATATCTCTGCCACAGTGCACCACTTCACATACCTAGGGTCTACGAACAATGACAAACTCTCTCTGGACACAGAAACTGACAGCCGCATTGGCAAAGCTGCAGCTACCTTTGCTCGCCTCACATCGCGTGTTTGGGGACACTCAAAACTCACAATGAAGACTAAAGCTGGGGTATGTAACGCCTGCGTCACCAGCACACTTCTGTGTGGTAGCGAGACATGGACAATCTATGCTAAGCAAGAAAGAGGCTCAATACCTTCCATCTACGGTGTCTGCGCCACATCCTCGGCATTTCGTGGAAAGATAAAGTGACAAATGTCGAGGTGTTGTCACTTGCTGGCCTTCAAAGTATGTATACACTGCTTAGACAGCGCAGACTACGCTGGTTTGGCCATGTCCGCCGCATGGAAGATGGTGGCATCCCGAAAGATATCTTC
Source organism: Oreohelix idahoensis (assembly GCA_024509875.1). NCBI lineage: Eukaryota > Metazoa > Mollusca > Gastropoda > Stylommatophora > Oreohelicidae > Oreohelix > Oreohelix idahoensis. The sequence continues at coordinate 278,820 of JAMPIV010015745.1, read as the reverse complement.
TGCGGACAACTGACAGATGGCAAAAGAACAGTTGGGCGACCGCAGCTGAGATTCAAAGATGTGTGCAAGAGAGACATGAGGGCACTGGACATGAATCCATTAACCTGGGAGGATGCTGCCGATTGCACCAAGTGGCGATGCTATCTGCTGCGCCATCTCAGTTTGGGCGAAGGGAAGCTCACACGGCACGCAGAAGAGAGGAGAGGGCGTTGAAGGGAACACCAGGAAAGTAGGCAGCTGAGGGCTGTCACCTCAGGGGCGCATTACCATGGTAATTTTTTACTGAAGGGGCTATTATTATTATTAATCTTATAAACTTACAAAGCATGTATCCTTTTTATATCTTTACTTTCAAGTTGTCACCAGTCTCAACTCTCTGGAACAAAAATCTAACAGCAAGATTTTGTTAAATATTTACACTTGTATTTAAACAATTTTATGACTGAGAATTTAAACAATAAAGGGTTTTTGGCAGACTATAGACATCTAGTATGGATTTGCAGAAAAAAAAACCGTCTATGAACAAAGAATTTTAAACACAAAACTTTTTCTACATATATTCACTCAGAAAAAGAAAACACTTAAATTATTCCGCCTAGTTTTCGGATAAGACAAGCACCACTAACTTTCGTACAAATTGCGACATTATATTTATTAATGTGGAAAATAAAAATTATAAAGAAAATATTTTAAATTCACGCGTTCAATGCACTAAAAACCCAAAAATAATTTTTCAAGGAGTTTATATCTTGCAGTCAAAGAACGTAACATCAAATTGACAAAAAGCGTGGGGCGCTTATCATATATTTTATCCATAAGTGTCTAATGAAGTATAAAGCAGAAGTTAATTTCATGTAGAATCAGCGCCCCACGCGTTTTTTTTTTTTTTGCCTGTTTTTTTTCCTTCATTACTTTCTTTTATTTTTTTTATTGTTTATTTATTTATTTTTTGTAAATAATTTTTTTAACATACTTAAATTTGATTATGACTGGATATTTCAAATATATGCTATTATTTTAACTCGATAATGTTGTATGCTTAAATAATTCTCAAAATACATGTGCGATTGAAAGGATACAGTATGTAAGATGACAGAGAGAGGAAGGGCAGAATGTAAGACGGGCTTGCGTGCTCAATTCTTCTTACTTACTTACTTACTTAGTCGTTCCCCTTCTACCGTGAGGTGTAGAGGTTTGGAAGAGAGAGCGCCAGACTATTCTATCGGCTGTCTTCCTCCTGGCCTGGTTCCATTCTAGTCCTCGGTCCTTCAAAGATTGTCTAATGTTGCCCTCCCAGCGGACTCTGGGTCGTCCTCGGGGTCTGGATCCTTGGCTCTTTGTTTCCCATGCTTGTCGTGGTAGCTGATCTTCTCCCATTCTGCAGACATGGCCAAACCATCTTAGTTGGGACTGTTCTACTTGGGTCTGTAGGGGGTGGCATTTTAGGCCTTGACGTATCGTCTGGTTGCGTACCATGTCTCTTCTTGTTACTTCAACCACCTTCCTCAGATACCTCATTTCTGAGGTTTGGATCTGGCTTTTATGGGTTGTAGTCATTGCCCATGACTCGCATCCATATGTCAAGACTGGGACATAGGTGGAGCGGTAAACAGCCATCTTCGTTTTCTTACCAACCTCTCTCTTGCTGAGGAATCCTCGATTTATGGCCTGAAAAAGTCTCCCAGCTGCTGCTTTTCGAGTGGCCAACTCTTCTTTGATGCCTCCCTTTCGGTCTATAATAGCTCCGAGGTATTTAAAGTGGGCGACCTGCTCCAGGACCTGTTCTCCCAGCTTAATCTGATGTCTTCTTTCTTCTCGTGATATCACCATGGATTTTGTTTTAGAGCTGCTTATGACCATCCCTCTCTTCTCCAGCTCTTCCTTCCAGACTTGCAGGTTGGATTGGATATGTGCCTCTGATTTAGCAATCAGGGCAACATCATCAGCAAATGCCAGCTCTGAAATATAGACCTGTCTCATCTTCCAGTACCCCACTGAATACTTTCTTGTTCTCTCCTTACATGCCTTGATGACATCGTCCATAAGGAGTATGAAGAGGTAAGGTGATAGGATATCACCTTGTCTTACACCAGTGGTGGTCCTGAACTCTTCTGACTTATGGTTTGCTGTCCTCAATTCTTCACCCTTTGAAAATAAAGTTCGTTCGTTCGTTCGTATATATATATATATATATATATATATATATATATATATATATATATATATATTATATATTTTATATATATATATTTTTTTTTTTCTAACCAACGGCAAACGAGCTTTCCAGCCCTTTGGCCCAATGACATGTCATTTCGAGGCTGGGGAGTCAGTGGACGTTCATTCCAACCCGGTCACAGGGGGATTATGTGCAGGAGCCACTCAGTTTATTCAGTCATTGTTAAGTCATAGTTTGTTAGTAGGAGTTAAGTGTTAAAGACTTGTATGATTTTTTGAACACACTCTTGTAAGCTCGCTTTTGTGATGAGTTGTTTTTTTAGTTGGGTGGGCTTTATGCTCAGTAATTTTTGAACACAGCTCTTTTGACTAGCTGTTAGTTTGTGTTTTTTTTAAAATAGGATAGTGTTGCGTGCATATTTTGACGCACATATTACAAAAATCGATATGGCTATTTAATATGGAAAAAATATAGACATTCATTCATTTGTGTATGAAAATGCTGTCTATGGGGAAAGCGAGATAATCCATGTTTGATTCACACTTTTGATTATAGGAGTAATCGTTCTTGATATTGATCCGGCGCACGGATATTGCTCTTATATTTGTACTTATTTTTAGGGCCAGAAAATAGATTAATTTGCTTATTATGTTTATGGCCTGAATTCATATGTATTACATATTATTAGTACAAGTAGAATCAGTCCTATATTGTATATTTTGGATGGGTAGGTCGGGACTAGGATTCTTATGTATATTCGGTCTAGAGCTAATGGAAGTATGATGAGTGTGTCTTGACAAGTCGTGATGAGTTCACGATTAATTCCGATGTACCGTACCCGTGATTTAAATGGCGGGTACGCATTTCTTAAGAATTTTCAAAGGCTGGTAGATTCTTAAGGAAATATCTTGATAATTGTAATGAAGTGTGTTTTTTCTATTCTAAAGGAGATGGGTATCATCTACTACTAGTTTATGTTAGAGACTTCTCCTAAGGTACTCACGGTACAATGTATAATTCGGACTCCATGTATTGCCAGACCCTATTTTGATGATCTCATGTCGATTCGACCTAGATGGAAACATTGTGCTATTCGTATATCGCTAGGGTCGTGTGTTTTTGTATCGACGAAGATTAACAGATGACAGACTTTCCTACAGCGTTTTATGGCTACGTGAATTAACCTGATCACCGTAGAGCTGTATGGAAACATTTTATGAAATCATTTATATACCCATTATAAATTAACTCTGGCTTATATTCTCCTTCCTATGAATGAGTGAACGACAACTCAGGGAGGCAGCCATGTTAGATTTCGGTCATCATATGTTTTGATCACTGCCAAGAGAACAGATTATTTATCCTATTATCGGACAGTGACAGGGAGATCTCAATCTTGCTAGAAACCCCCTTTTCGTGGTTTCATAATATATATACTACAAACTATGGACGTCAAGTAACTTTAGTTATTTACCGATCTGCCTTCACTGACGCGTTTAGTCAGATAGGGGGATGCGGCCATAATGTATCATGACATTGAACTTTTGATGTACTGCCCATTATTTCTGAATGTGTCATGACTTCAGATCTGCTATGTATACCTACAAATTGATATGTCAACATACCATGATGTACTCGTATGTCCCAGTGTGTACGTCTGAATAAATTGAGTAAACAAAGATTCCAGCAGTCTGCATTGGTGCCTTGTAGACACAAGTGTATGAGTGGTTATATTGGTCAGCACACGAACAGTACACCATTCGCGGTAATCACACTCTACACTTCTACTTCATACATACACCATCCTGCGTCGGTGGAAGTGACCAAGTTTAGGGCCTGCTTCCCCTGGAGCCTTTGCCTTCCCTAACTCAGGACTAGGGTGAGTTACCCATTTACAGCTGGGTAGACTGGAGCATGCCTGATCTCAACAACACACCACTCTTCCTTACAGAGCATACAGACTGACACTTTACAGAGTGGAAAGAAGAAAAGAAACTTTACAGTGGCGAGCCAGATTCCTGGGTCCAGCTTACGCAGTTTTGTGTTGAGAATCACAGTTTACAGCTGAAAGAACATTTGTTTGACCACATCAACACCAGTAGGACAGCTATACAGTCGATGTCAGCTTGACCTGTATTACCGATAGGATGCTGTATCTAGGTCAGCGCTTGTTGACAGTTTTTTCGCTGTACAGACAGTATTACACAGGACAGTGGTATCAAGTGTAGAAAATATCTGGGGCAGTATTGTTGACATTTCTCAACGTACAGAAGAATCACAGTGTTGGTGAACATAAAGTGCATATTTCATCGTTGGATCTTCATATGCTCAACGAAAAAAAAATTGACAGTGTAATAGTTTAAAATTAAATCTATTACTGAATAAAGTGGCAAGTTATTAGTATTAAAATAAACTGTGCCTGCTTTACAACACTATACCTGCAACACATTCCATTCATGACATAAATTATATTGTATGCTATATGCTATTTATGCTTACATGTTATTTGTTTATATGTGTAGGTGTTTATATGTTGCGGGCCTGAATGGGAGGTGACTAGAACAGGAAATACCGAGTGATATTGGTCTTGTTCTGGCGTTCGATAGGGAGCAATTTCTTAATTGAAATTTGCATGCAACATAGTTTGCAAATATTTGGTTAGTTGTGACGACTGTTTCATATTTGTATTTGTAACATTTTTTTTTGTTCTTTATTTTTGTTTGATTTGTTTGTATAATTGTAGGTCTCATCTTTCCTTTCATTTCAGTTTTTTACACCCTTATGTTTATACACTGTGGCGTTATTTGTCTTGTTATCTTATTGCAGTTATCATCACGGTTTCTGTGATCATTTTTTTCATTTCTCCTATTTAATTTAATTTGATCTCTGCAAATGTGTTTTCATATTGTCTTTTCTTGTTTGTCCTTTGTAATGTCTTTAGTTGACATATGACATAGGAGTTATAGTGGTATACACTGATAGTATAGTACAGATCAGTACTTTATGATTGTTATTGTTATAAAACAAAATGTACAAGACCTTTGTAAGGCTTGTCTCCCAAAGTGATTGGTAAAGGGAAATATTTTTTCCACAGGTACTCAAGTGATCTTTGATTACATTGAGGTATACAAGACCTTTGTAAGGCTTGTCCCCACAGTATTTGAGATACAGTTATTGTTGTCCACAGGTACTCAAGTTATCATTGGTTATTATAAACCATACAAGTTTGGACTAAGACTAAGTCTATGGTATAGACTTGTCTCCCATTAAAGTGAAATAGGGTAATTTATTTACTTTTTCAGGTTTCTGATTTAAGAAGACAATATGTCTACATTAGATTATTTCATTGCACAAGGAAAATCTCTTGATAAGACTGGAAAAGACTTAGAACAATGGGCTGTTGCTCAATATGACAAAGCATTAGCTGCAGAAGAGAAAAAAACTGCTGCTGCTGTTGAAGAAAGAAAAGCTGCTGCTGAGGAAAAAAAAGCTGCGGCTGAGGAGAGAAAACTTCAAATAGAAGAAAAAAAAGTTGCTGCAGAAGAAAGGAAAGCTCTAGCTGAAGAAAAAAGATTAGAAAAAGAAGCTGATACTGCTGCTGAACTTAAGAAATTGCAGATGCAAGTGGAGGAAAGGAGATTTGAGGCAGAACAGAAGAAATTAGAAGCTGATGCAGAACAGAAAAAAACTAGAAGTTGCTGCTGCTGCAGAACAGAAAAAACTAGAAGTTGCTGCTGCTGCAGAACAGAAAAAATTAGATGCTGCTGCAGAACAGAAAAAATTAGAAGCTGCTGCTGCTGCAGAACAAAAAAAAATTAGATAGAGAAGCTGAAGAGAGAAAAGCAATAAGAGAACATGAGTTTGAATTAGAGAAATTAAAATTGACATGTATGAGTAATGTTAATCAGGCATCTGGTGGTAATGGTAAACCCTTTGTGTACAAGGTCAAGGTACCAGCGTTGAACCCTACCAGTGATGACATAACATTTTGGCTTTCTAGATTTGAACGGGCTTGTCGATCTCATAATGTTGACAAATCACAGTATGTGAATCAGTTGTCTGAAAATCTAAAAGGGGAGTCTCTGAGTAAGTTATATTTTGTTGAAGAGGCCGACAAAGATAATTATGATGCTGTTAGGGCAGCTTTGATAAAGAGATATCAGCTGTCGGAAGAAGGTTATCGTCTTTTGTTTAAAACAATGAGACCTGAGGTAGGTGTAGAATTCTCAGATTTCATCTCAAAAGCACGAATTACACTTTCACGATGGATTGAAATTATCCAAAACAGAGGGGGAAAACATTTGATGGTCTTACGGATTTATTGCTAAGAGACAAGGTCATGTCTTCTGTAAATAAATCATTCCTAGAGTTCTTACATGAGCGTAAACCTGGTACAATAAAGCAAATGGAAGAATATTGTGACCAGTATGCCACGGCACACCCTGACATGATTCTTAGTAACTCTAACATTAAAGAGAGTATGCCAGTTGCTTCGGCAACAGAATATAATCAGAATTACTCAAACAAATTCCAAGGAGCTAAAAATAAATTTGATAAAAAAGGTTAATTGGAATAAGTATCAAAACCAAGATAACCGCTCAAATCAGAGTTCTTCTTTGAAGAACTGGAATCGGGCTGATAGTCCTCGACACGCGAGGGGTACCCATAATGTTAGAAATTCTCGGAAAGGGAGTAGCTATAGGAACTACCCAAGTGCTTCATGGAGACAAAAAAACCAATATTACAGGGATACTCAATATAACGAGCATGATGATTATGATCATGAACATTATGATTCAAACCCAAATAGGGGTTATAACAGAGGCAATAATAATTATAGAGACAATTGTAACCGAGGTAGATCACAACACAAAAGACATGGTAAATCTTATTACCAGGCTAACTCTGCACAACAGGAGTTCCACGACACCGATAATCAGAATAATGATAAAAAAGACTCCAACAGTGTAGCAAATTCCGCTTTCGATTTTGCTAGAGCATCTCAGTGTTCGCAATGCAAAACATTATTCGATCCAACCACAGTTTCTACTTTAAGCTGCGGTCACCCGCTTCCCGCTCTCCATGCGTCAATTGCGCATAATGGAAGGGGTGCTCTTGTCTTTAATAGGGGCCTAATAGATGGTACTCCGGTATCAATTCTTTTCGACTCGGGGGGCACTACCATTGGAGTGAGGCAATCACTCGTAAATACTTCTCGAGCTACAGGCAATATAGTCAAATGTGTAACATTTGGTGGCACATTGGAGAAGTACTCCACTGCCATTATCAATATTGCTACGCCTTTCTTTACAGGAGAGGTGCAAGCATGTCTCTTGCCGAATCCGATCGCTGATCTTATCATCGGTCGCATTCATGGAGTGAAAGAATGCACTCCACAGCAAATTTCTAATTGGGAAAATGTTAATAAGCAATCTGCTAATGCAGTAATCACTAGGGCTCAAGCTCTTAATATGCCACAATCTTCACATTCTGAAGATAATGATGCGCAGATCCAAGATGATCCCTTGGAGATTTCCCACGATTCCTTTATCAAACAGCAGGAAGATGATCCTACTCTAAAGAAATTCTTTACTCTGGCAACAAAAGGTGATCCGAATAAGGATACAATTCGTAAATCTTGGATTACGATGAAGAATGGCGTACTTGTACGTATGGTACAAGACTCCGCTAAGTCCATTCATTCTCAAATCCTTGTGCCTAAAAATATGAGAGTTAAAATCTTACAGCACGCTCATGATTCGCAGTGTGCTGGTCATATGGGTTTTTCCCGTACTAAAGCTAGAGTTCTTCAATCTTTCTTTTGGCCTGCTGTGAATAAGGACATACGAATCTATTGTCGATCTTGTAAAGTATGTCAAGAGATTAAATCCAGAGGTCCACGCCATGATGCACCTATTCAGGCTGCAGACATTCCCATTCGGCCATTTCAAAAAATGGCGATAGACATCATTGGTCCATTTAAGATAAAGTCTGCTAGAGGACACCAATTTATTCTGACGTGTGTTGATATGTGCACACGTTGGCCGGAGGCTGTTCCTCTAAAGAGCATAACTACTGCTGATGTCGCAGATGCTCTTTGGTTAATATTTTTTCATCGTCCTGGGGTTTCCAGCAGAAATATTATCCGACCATGGTACCCAACTCATATCGGATACCATGTCTCAAGTAATGTCGACTCTGAAGATAGAGAGATCGCTGAGTAGTATTTATCATCCTATGTCCAATGGGATGGTGGAACGTTTGAATAGAACTCTGAAAAACCTACTAGGTAAGATAACAGAAGATCATCCTCAGGATTGGGATAGGGTTTTACCCGCGGCTCTCTTTGCATATAGAGAGGTCGCCAACGAACATACAGGATTTTCTCCCTTTGAACTTGTCTTTGGCGCGAAACCGCGAGGTCGTATGTCCTTACTTCATGATCTTATAACTGCTGATAATATTGTCGATGACACAAAATCCTCTTATGAATATGTCATCGCACTTAGACACAAGATTATTGAAGCATGCAAATTGGCAACTGCTTCTTCTGAATTTGCGAAACAGAAGGCAAGGGAATTTGCCAATAAAAAGAGATGTTTGCGACAACTTTGTCCAGGTGACAAAGCATTTGTCTTGCTACCTTGTAGGGAAAATAGACTTCTCATTTCTTGGAAAGGTCCGTACGATATAATATCAAAAGTTTCCGATGTTGACTATATCGTCGATATTGACGGGAAGCGTAAAACCTTCCACATCAACATGCTCACGGAATTCCATGAACGTCCTGATTATTTACAACCTGTTTTCCAGGCAACGGACGTTTTTCCAGTCCAACATGGACAGTACTCATCTCTGTCAGTAATACAGGATGAGGAAACAAGTTTCTCGGATGTAAATTTACCTTTTCCAATGATTCCTCTTCACTCTAATGAATCATGGAAAGATGTTGCAATTTCTCCAGAATTATCTCCAGGAGAGCAGAAACAAGTTTCTACTATGTTAGAACAATTTCAGGATGTCCTTACTGACATTCCTGGTCAAACTGATGTCATTCAACATGACATTATTCTTACTGACCATAGTCCTATAAGAGTCAGACCGTATCCTATCCCGATACATTTTCAAGCACAGGTAGAGAAAGAGTTAGATGAGATGATAGAGTTAAAATTATTGAACCATCCACATCAGCATATTCTTCGCCGATGGTTATAGTACGGAAAAAAGACAATAACATACGTCTTTGCGTGGATTATCGCAAATTGAATCAAGTGACTAAATTTGATGCGGAACCTATGCCTTTACTAGAAGAGCTACTTACGAGACTATCGAATTCTCACTTCTTTACTAAACTCGATTTGTCTAAGGGATATTGGCAAGTTCCACTATCCGAACACGCCAAACCGTTTACTGCTTTTTCGACGCCTAGGGGTCTATTCCAATGGAATTTCATGCCTTTCGGTCTTATGAACGCCCCGGCTACATTTGTACGCATGATGCGTCGAATCCTATCTCATCGCTCAGATGTCATTGCGTATCTTGATGACATCTGTCTTTTCAGTGATACTTGGAACGATCACTATAATGGTATAAATGAACTATTGTCTATCTTACGCGAGCATAACCTGACAGCGAAACCATCGAAAGCATGTATTGGTTTTAGCGAAATATCTTTCTTAGGACACTTTGTTGGTCATGGGTTCCTAAAAACAGAAGACCATAATACAAGTAAGATACTTAACATTTCTATTCCTAAGACTAAAAAGCAAGTACGAAGTCTCTTAGGTCTAATACAATTTTATGGACGATTCATCCCGAATCTGTCCTCCATTATGTCACCTCTTTCTTCCTTGCTAAAGAAAGGGTCTCCTAATGTAGTCCATTGGACTCAAGAATGTCAATCCTCTTTGGATAAGGTTAAAACTATGTTTTCTACTTCACCTATCCTAGTATTGCCTTCTAAGGATAAGACATTTATTCTTCGTAGTGACGCTTCATCCACCGGGATTGGAGCTGCACTAATGCAAGAGTACTCTGGAACTCTGCATCCTGTGATGTATATTTCTCGGAAATTAAATGCCGCAGAGAAGAATTACTCGGTCCTAGACCGTGAATTATTGGCTATGGTTTGGTCAATCCTTAAACTGCAAAGATTTCTTCTGGGCGCGCATTTCATTGTGGAAACTGACCAGAAAGCTCTTACGGCTATTCAGAGTAAAAATCTGAAGAGAGCGAGATCAACGCGATACGCGATTGCTCTACAGCCATTTCATTTTTCGGTGCGAGCTATCCGTGGATCAGAAAATGTGATGGCAGATATTTTGTCTAGATGCCCACATGATTCATAACTGTTATACAACTTTGATACAGTTGTTTCTATGTTGAAATGTGTACACATATGTAATATATCATATATTGATTGTAACACTACTTAGCGGTTCATTGATATTTATTCACCGCTGATCTTTCAATGTTTTTCGTCTTTGATGATCATGATGTTAAGATATCTTAGATGAAATTTATGTATAAACTAATGTGGAAATTGTGTCATTGCTAATATTGTAGTATGCGTTGGTGACACCTCTCTGGAAATATTTATACTTAGAGAAGTACTTTCTCTAAGGTCATAAAACTTATGCTTATCATCTGCGCATTGTATTGGTGCGTTGTGAGCCTATTGTATGTTGCTCCTAGATGTATTTCAAAAAAAATGTACCATTTTTTTTTCCCGAGGGGTGTGGTAATCTGTTGCGTGCATATTTTGACGCACATATTACAAAAATCGATATGGCTATTTAATATGGGAAAAATATAGACATCATTCATTTGTGTATGAAAATGCTGTCTATGGGGAAAGCGAGATAATCCATGTTTGATTCACACTTTTGATTATAGGAGTAATCGTTCTTGATATTGATCCGGCGCTCGGATATCGCTCTTATATTTGTACTTATTTTTAGGGCCAGAAAATAGATTAATTTGCTTATTATGTTTATGGCCTGAATTCATATGTATTACATATTATTAGTACAAGTAGAATCAGTCCTATATTGTATATTTTGGATGGGTAGGCGGGACTAGATTCTTATTATTCCGCTCTAGCGGAAGTATGAGTTGTCTTGACAAGTCGTGATGAGTTCCGATGTACCGTGATAATGGCGGGTACGCACTTTCCAAAGGGCTGGTAGATTCTTAAGGAAATATGATTCATGAAGTGGTTTTCTTCTAAAGGAGATGGTATCTCTACTATAGTTTATGTTAGAGATTCTCCTAAGGTACGGTACAATGTATAATTCGGACTCCATGTATTGCCAGACCCTATTTTGATGATCTCATGTCGATTCGACCTAGATGGAACATTGTGCTTCGTATCGCTAGGGTCGTGTTTTGTATCGACGAAGATGACAGACTTTCCTACAGCGATTATGGCTACGTGAATTAACCTGATCACCGTAGAGCTGTATGGAAACATTTATGAAATCATTTATATACCCATTATAAATTAACTCTGGCTTATATTCTCCTTCCTATGAATGAGTGAACGACAACTCAGGGAGGCAGCCATGTTAGATTTCGGTCATCATATGTTTTGATCACTGCCAAGAGAACAGATTATTTATCCTATTATCGGACAGTGACAGGGAGATCTCAATCTTGCTAGAAACCCCCTCTTTCGTGGTTTCATAATATATACTACAAACTATGGACGTCAAGTAACTTTAGTTATTTACCGATCTGCCTTCACTGACGCGTTTAGTCAGATAGGGGGATGCGGTCCTAATGTATCATGACATTGAACTTTTGATGTACTGCCCATTATTTCTGAATGTGTCATGACTTCAGATCTGCTATGTATACCTACAAATTGATATGTCAACATACCATGATGTACTCGTATGTCCCAGTGTGTACGTCTGAATAAATTGAGTAAACAAAGATTCCAGCAGTCTGCATTGGTGCCTTGTAGACACAAGTGTATGAGTGGTTATATTGGTCAGCACACGAACAGTACACCATTCGCGGTAATCACACTCTACACTTCTACTTCATACATACACCATCCTGCGTCGGTTGGAGTGACCAAGTTTAGGGCCTGCTTCCCCTGGAGCCTTTGCCTTCCCTAACTCAGGACTAGGGTGAGTTACCCATTTACAGCTGGGTAGACCGGAGCATGCCTGATCTCAACAACACACCACTCTTCCTTACAGAGCATACAGACTGACACTTTACAGAGTGGAAAGAAGAAAAGAAACTTTACAGATAGGTAAACTGTCCGAATGTTTCTATGGATTAGGTTTTTGGGTGGAAAGGGAAATCCCCAGACGGTTGAATTCAGCACACCATCCTCATGCGCTGCGAGTTTCGCGCTTGAGCCGGCCGCCAATGGATGAATTGTTAACTGAGCTGTTCTGAGCAGCGGATTATTTGTGACAGTACGTTTTCTGGCAGAGCTTGGGAATGGACGTGATCCTTTTCGCTAGTGTTCCAGAATATATTTTTGTGACCGGAATATTTGATAATTCCAGAATATTGAGAGATATTATATTCATATTGATTCAAAGCCTTGGATATTATGGCTTATCAATGTACTGTGTATTCAAATGAAGATTGAGAGATATTATATTCATATTGATTCAAAGCCTTGGACATTATGGCTTATCAATGTACTGTGTATTCAATTGAAGATTGAGAGATATTATATTCATATTGATTCAAAGCCTTGAATATTATGGCTTATCAATGTACTGTGTATTCAATTGAAGATTGAGAGATATTATGTTCATATTGATTCAAAGCCTTGGATATTATGGCTTATCAATGTACTGTGTATTCAATTGAAGATTGAGAGATATTATATTCATATTGATTCAAAGCCTTGGATATTATGGCTTATCAATGTACTGTGTATTCAATTGAAGATTGAGAGATATTATATTCATATTGATTCAAAGCCTTGGATATTATGGCTTATCAATGTACTGTGTATTCAATTAAAGATTGAGAGATATTATATTCATATTGATTCAAAGCCTTGGATATTATGGCTTGCTGATGTACTACTTATTCTGTATACGCATATTATGAACTATCTATGCTCCATGACTTGATGTGAAATGTGTTATCATGACGTCTACGTGACTGTGTTGTAAAAATAAACAATGTATAACGTTATCAGGAGTTTCAACGTTCCTGACTCCTATGTTTGTTGGGGTGTGTGACTCCAGTCTGTTCAGGTATGCAAGAACCCTTTTAACATTCGCGTATGTTGTTATCTACATAGACACACCTCTGTCGGCCATCTGTAAGCCCGACTTATGCTGATTGCATTTATCAGCGATTATATTAACATTGTTTCAGCCACCCCGGCTGCAGAAGGTTATACACCAATACATATCCTTAACAGTCATATTCCCGGTCGTAAACATTCCTTCAAACGCTGACGCCCGGGCTTGAACCTTGAAAACCTGGTCGCCAGTACAACGTTGTAGCCATTACACCAGCGCGGCTCCCATATACCTCGTATATATATACATTACTAAATGAGCTAACTGCTACAACAGACCTGTCTGAAGTTTCGGCGAACAGCACAAACTAGTATAGTAATACAAACACATACTTCTTGAGAGCGGGATAATTCAACACATCCCAAACCAAATATTAACTAGACATTTTGTCCATTTAGAACCAAAATAAACGCATAACGTTAAAGAGTTTCCAATTTGGCCGGGTGCTGTTTTGTGATTCACTCATGTAGCGAGGCCTGTCGCCATTCGGATAGGCTCTGGATCGATTTCCCAGTGAGCCTTTTACTTATGGCACTGTGTATTTCTCGGGGGGGGGGGGGGTGTCTCTGAAGAGACTAAGAAAGAATATGGCTAATGCACCCTCAGGCATGTCGTACAAGACAACAAATCTGAGGTTGGGCACGGGGCTGGTAACCTCATCATGTAAAACTAATTGCCACATAAATCGCTACTGCACATGCACGTGACTGATTGGTGCTGGCTTCCTGCACGTGGCACGTGACTGATTGGTGCTGGCTTCCTGCACGTGGACCTGCTGCAGTTGCTGCTCCATGCTATTTAATGTGGATATGAGGGGTTTACCACAATACCCATAGCTGTAGATACTGAAAAAATAGATGCCAAAGATCTAGTGGAATCTTCAGAGTATGATGTACTGAAACAGTTGGGCCCGAAGGACAAGGGTACTAAAACTCTTGGTGAAACTGGGGAATAGGCATTTCGCTGGTCATTGGCTATAGAATTCAGGACAGTAATGTATATTTAAGGATACCTAGGAATGAATTTGGACACATAGGGGAAAACAAGAGCCAGGGATCCAGACCTCTAGGACGACCCAGCGTTCGCTGGGAGGACACCATTAGACAATCTCTGAAGGACCGAGGACTAGATTGAAACCAGGCCAGGAGGAAGACAGTCGATAGGATAGTATGGCGTTCTCTCTAGCAAACCTCTACACCCCAGGGTAGAAAAGGAACGACTAAGTAAGTAAGATTTTTTGGGGGTCGGAGTGGCTAAGAGGTGTGGCGTCCGCCTCGAGCTCTAGAGGTACCGGGTTCGATTCCCAATTGTGGGAATATAATTTATGGAATTTTTTTTTCAGAACCAGTGATCCTAATGATGTCATACTCCCCTCTTGTCTCCTGGGTAGTGAGATCGGATGCCTAGCCTTCTCGGATAAGGGTGAAAAAAGGAAGTCCCGCGTGCAAGTTGAGCACGTTAAAAATCCCACGGCAGGTGGAAATCATAAAGAGAAGGCCTCTCAGGCCGCTGTCCTGGCAACAAAAAAAAATTTAATAAAAATGTGAAACCTACCCACCACAAAAATATTTATAGAATATTTGATTCCTATATACACGCATTGGGATCCTCGCCGGTGCTACAGAGTTCGGGAACTGTGCTGAGATCCCCCTTGTGTGATCTGAGGGAGGAGATGGGAGCACTGTTATAGTAGTCCGTGTGCAATGAAGATGGTCCTTAAAAAAAATAAAAAAACTAAGTAAGATTAAAATTATATTCCCCAAGCAAGTAACCCTATCAATTTACCCTATCAAGTAACCCTATCAAGTAACCCTATCAAGTTACCCTATCAAGTAACTCTATCAAGTTACCCTATCAAGTAACCCTATCAAGTAACCCTATCAAGTAACCCTAACATTAATTGATGGACAAGAATTATAATGTGCACTTTCTGTTTCATTTACAGAGGGCGGCATAATTTCTTCAGTACTCCATTTTTTTCCTTTTTCAGTCTTGTCCCACTTTAACCTTCCATCGAACTAGTAAAACCATCAACATATGCAGACAATTGAAAACTATAATTAAACTTGTTTTTAAACACACGCTTTTGATAAATGAATGAAATCGATGACACCGGTTTAATAATTAAGTTGTCTCCGTCTATCTCTCAAATCGCCACTCTTTCTCTTGTTAATTCCAGTCTTCTTCCTGCTATTGCTTTGATGACCATCCTTTTTTTTTAAATTTACAACTCTGGCTACAGTGGCGCCCTCTTATAGCGTTACCCTGGGAGTATATATCATTGCCCTTTGGGGAGAAATGTTAAAAGGCTAAACCCGCTCTCAAGAAGTATGTGTTTGTATTACTATACTAGTTTGTGCTGTTCGCCGAAACTTCAGACAGGTCTGTTGTAGCAGTTAGCTCATTTAGTAATGTATATATATACGAGGTATATGGGAGCCGCGCTGCTGTAATGGCTACAACGTTGTACTGGCGACCAGGTTTTCAAGGTTCAAGCCCGGGCATCAGCGTTTGAAGGAATGTTTACGACCGGGAATATGACTGTTAAGGATATGTATTGGTGTATAACCTTCTGCAGCCGGGGTGGCTGAAACAATGTTAATATAATCGCTGATAAATGCAATCAGCATAAGTCGGGCTTACAGATGGCCGACAGAGGTGTGTCTATGTAGATAACAACATAATAATAATAATAGCCCCTTCAGTCATAACTGACTATGGGAATGCGCCTCTGAGGTGACAGCCCTCAGCTGCTTATTTTCCTGGTGCTCCTTTCGACGTTTTCGCCTCACCTCTGCTTCTTGTGTGAGCCTCTCTTCGCCCAATCTGAGGTGGTGCCGTAAATAGCATCGCCACTTAGTGCGATCGGCAGCTTCATCCTCCCATGTTGCTGGATCCAGGTCCAGTGCCCTCATATCTCTCTTGCACACATCTTTGAACCTCAGCTGTGGTCGCCCAACTGTTCTCTTGCCATCTGCTAATTGTCCGTAGAAGATATCTTTTGGGATGCGACCATCTTCCATGCGGCGAACATGGCCAAGCCAGCGAAGTCTGCGCTGTCTAAGAAGCGTATACATACTTTGAAGGCCAGCACGTGACAACACCTCGACATTTGTCACTTTATCTTTCCACGAGATGCCGAGGATGCGGCGTAGACACCGCAAATGGAAGGTATTGAGCCTTCTTTCTTGCTTAGCATAGGTCGTCCAGGTCTCGCTGCCATATAGGAGTGTGCTGGTGACGCAGGCATTATATACCGCAGCTTTGGTCTTCATTGTGAGTTTAGAGTTTCCCCAAACACGCGATGTGAGGCGGGCAAAGGTAGCTGCAGCTTTGCCAATGCGGCTGTCGATTTCTGTATCCAGTGAGAGTTTGTCATTGATGGTAGACCCTAGGTATGTGAAGTGGTGCACCACTGCCAATTCATAGTTATCGATAGTGATAACTGGTGCAGCACCCACATCCTGACTCAGCACATTCGTTTTCTTTAGACTTATTGTGAGGCCAAAGTCCTTGCATGCTTTAGTGAAGCGATTCATCAAGCTCTGAAGCTCCTGTTGGCTTTGAGTGACGACTGCAGCATCATCAGCGAACAACAAGTCTCTTATAGTGACCCTTCTGATTTTTGTTTTTGCCTTCAGCCTTGAAAGATTAAACAGACGGCCATCTGACCTAGTGTGAAGGCATATTCCTTCAGTTGCATCTCTGAATGCATGTTTCAAGAGTAAGGCAAAGAAGATTCCGAAGAGGGTCGGAGCCAGAACACAGCCTTGTTTAACGCCACTTCGTATATCAAAGGGCTGTGACGTGCTTCCAGCATATTGGACTGTTCCCTTCATGCCGTCATGGAATGACTTTATCATTTCCAGCATTTTAGAAGGGCAGCCTATTTTCAGGAGGATTTTAAAGAGTCCATCCCTACTAACCAGGTCGAATGCTTTTGTGAGGTCTATAAAGGCGATATATAATGGTCGTTTCTGCTCTCTTGATTTTTCCTGAAGCTGGCGGAGAGAGAAGATCATGTCTGTTGTTGATCTGCCAGCTCGGAATCCACACTGTGACTCTGGATATATGCGCTCAGCTAACTTGTGTAGTCGCATTAAGATGACTTTGGCAAAAACCATACCAACAATACTAAGAAGAGAGATGCCTCTGTAGTTATTGCAATCACTTCTGTCTCCTTTATTTTTATACAGTGTTACAATCTTGGCATCTCGCATGTCTTGAGGAATAGTTGTCTCTTCCCAGCACTGGCACAGCATCCTATGCAGGGGATGTAATAGCGTGCTCTTACAGCATTTGATTAAATCAGGAGGAATCCCATCACTGCCTGGTGCTTTGCCAGAGGCCAAGCTATCAATGGCCTTGCTGAGTTCCTCTAATGTTGGTTCGGCATCCAGCTCCTCCATAGTTGGCAGACTGTTGACACCATCAAGGGCTGCAGGCGTAACGGTATTGTCTCTAGCGTAAAGCTCAGAGTAGTGCTCGACCCACCTCTCCATCTGCTTACCCTTATCGGTTAGCTTCTCTCCGCTGATGGTTTTTAGCGGTGCCGTCTTACTTTTATGGGGGCCAAGTGCTTTCTTTATACCGTCATACATTTGTCTAATGTTGCCTGTTTGCGCTGCGATCTGGATGCTCTCACTGAGCTGGAGCCAGTAGTCATTTGCACAGCGTCGAGCAGTTTGTTGAACTTTGCTTCTCGTAGCCCTCAGGATCTGTAGGGTTCTGGCACTCGGTGAACGTTTGTATTCATTCATAGCACTGCGCTTAGCTTCAATGACAGGTGCCATCACATCTGATGAAGCATCAAACCAGTCATTTGACTTTGCTGTTTTCTTACCAAAGGTGGCAAGTGCAGTACTTTGAATGGTGTTCCGTAGATGCTCCCAGTTCTCTGTAATAGTATCACCATGCTGAGGGCTACTGAGCACTTTTTCGAAGGTCGCAGTGAATTGAGCGATCATGAAAGGGTCTGACATCTTGCTGGTATCAATGCGTGGTTTCCCTTCATGTCTGACACGATAGAGTTTTCTTGGTTGTGCTCTGATTTTGCAGCAAACCAAGGAGTGATCTGTATCACAGTCTGCACTATGGTACGAGCGCGTGGAGAGCACAGACCTGAGGAGTGGCCTTCTGACGAGAATCAGGTCAAGTTGGTGCCAGTGCTTGGATCGTGGGTGTCTCCATGACACCTTATGCTGGGGTTTTGTCTGAAAGTAGGTGTTGGTCACGCAGAGGTCATGGTGGACGCACAACTCTAAGAGCCGTTGTCCATTTTCATTCATCTTGCCAATACCAAACCTGCCCAGACATGAAGGCCATGAAACATTATCGGCACCAACTCTAGCATTAAAGTCACCAAGGAGAACAAGCTGTTCGTGCCTAGGTATGCTTTTGATAATTGCTGTTAGATTCTCGTAGAACTCATCTTTAGCTTCTGAGGCAGAGTACAGAGTAGGAGCATACACACTGACAAGGGTGATGGGACCTGTGCTAGTTTGCAGGCGGAGCGTTAACAGGCGTTCTGATCCATTCTCGCCTGGTTCAACCATTTTAGTTAGCGATTTTTTGACCGCAAAACCTACTCCGTGTTCTCTAGCTTTATTAAGATCTTTCCCTTGCCAATAAAATGTGTAGTCCTTCTCGCTCACCGTTCCAGAGCCCGCCAGGCGCGTTTCCTGAAGTGCAGCTATATCCACCTGAAGTCGTTTAAGCTCATCATTAATTATGGCTGTCTTCCTTACATCGTTTACATCCTGTAGGTTTTCGGATAGTCCAGTCAACATAGTCCAGACGTTCCAGCATCCCAATCTGAGAGTTTGCTTATTTCTATTTTTTCGATAATTGCTTGGTGCAAAATTTTCTGTCCACAGTTCGGGTTTGACCCTAATCCCCATGCACCCAATGGGGAAAGCAGACAGTGGCGGGACAACACCTTATTGACTGATGGCTGCCCAGCTTGAAGCGGATGGTAGCTGTCCAGTGAGATCCTAGAACCTCTCCCACTGTCGGAAGTAGCCCCTGGCGCCATGCCCTACGCCAATTGGGCAAAATGCTTATAACCGGTAACTGCTACTTCCCGTGTTTTGCCGACACCTATAGGGTGAAGCTGGAGTGTCCTCTCCAGGGCGCGAGCTTGGGCACAATTATATGGAGATCAAGCTGTTGCCCATGCAGCATGTTTCCCCTCTCTCCTCTCCTAACAACATACGCGAATGTTAAAAGGGTTCTTGCATACCTGAACAGACTGGAGTCACACACCCCAACAAACATAGGATTTAGGAACGTTGAAACTCCTGATAACATTATACACTGTTTATTTTTACAACACAGTCACGTAGACGCCATGATAACACATTTCACATCAAGTCATGGAGCATAGATAGTTCATAATATGCGTATACAGAATAAGTAGTACATCAGCAAGCCATAATATCCAAGGCTTTGAATCAATATGAATATAATAACTCTCAATCTTTAATTGAATACACAGTACATTGATAACCCATAATATCCAAGGCTTTGAATCAATATGAATATAATATCTCTCAATCTTCAATTGAATACACAGTACATTGATAAGCCATAATATCCAAGGCTTTGAATCAATATGAATATAATATCTCTCAATCTTCAATTGAATACACAGTACATTGATAAGCCATAATATCCAAGGCTTTGAATCAATAAGAACATAATATCTCTCAATCTTCAATTGAATACACAGTACATTGATAAGCCATAATATCCAAGGCTTTGAATCAATATGAATATAATATCTCTCAATCTTCAATTGAATACACAGTACATTGATGAGCCATAATATCCAAGGCTTTGAATCAATATGAATATAATATCTCTCAATCTTCAATTGTATACACAGTACATTGATAAGACATAATATCCAAGGCTTTGAATCAATATGAATATAATATCTCTCAATCTTCAATTGAATACACAGTACATTGATAAGCCATAATATCCAAGGCTTTGAATCAATATGAATATAATATCTCTCAATATTCTGGAATTATCAAATATTCCTGTCACAAAAATATATTCTGGAACACTAGAGAAAAGGATCACGTCCATTCCCAAGCTCTGCCAGAAAACGTACTGTCACAAATAATCCGCTGCTCAGAACAGCTCAGTACAAATTCATCCAAGCGCGAACTCGCAGCTTGAGATGTGAGCTGAATTCAACCGCCTTTCCCCCAAAAACCTATCATAGAACATTCGGACAGTTTACCTATTCTATTTAAAAAAAAACACAAACTAACAGCTAGTCAAAAGAGCTGTGTTCAAAAATTACTGAGCATAAAGCCCACCCAACTAAAAAACAACTCATCACAAAAGCGAGCTTACAAGAGTGTGTTCGAAAAATCATACAAGTCTTTAACACTTAACTCCTACTAACAAACTATGACTTAACAATGACTGAATAACCTGAATGGCTCCTGCACATAATCCCCCTGTGACCGGGTTGGAAGGAACGTCCACTGACTCCCCAGCCTCGCAATGACATGTCATTGGGCCAAAAGGGCTGGAAAGCTCGAGTGCCGTTGGTTAGAAAAAAAAAAAATATATATATATATATATATATATATATATATATATATATATATATATATATATATATATATATATATATATATATATATATATATAAATAATATATATATATATAAATAATGTGCAAGAGCTAAGAGGAGTGGCGTCACAACGAACAACCTGGAGAGCACTGGTTTCTGCCTTATGCGCCGTATTTGGCGCTTAAAGAATTTATTATTATTATTATTATATATATATATATATATATATATATATATATATATATATATATATATATATATATATATATATATATATATATAATGATACGAACGAACGAACGAACTTTATTTTCAAAGGGTGAAGAATTGAGCACGCAAGCCCGTCTTACATTCTGCCCTTCCTCTCTCTGTCATCTTACATACTGTGTATCCTTTCAATCGCACATGTATTTTGAGCATTATTTAAGCATACAACATTATCGAGTTAAAATAATAGCATATATTTGAAATATCCAGTCATAATCAAATTTAAGTATGTTAAAAACATTATTTACAAAAAATAAATAAATAAACAATAAAAAAAATAAAAGAAAGTAATGAAGGAAAAAAAACAGGCAAAAAAAAAAAAAAAACGCGTGGGGCGCTGATTCTACATGAAATTAACTTCTGCTTTATACTTCATTAGACACTTATGGATAAAATATATGATAAGCGCCCCACGCTTTTTGTCAGTTTGATGTTACATTCTTTGACTGCAAGATATAAACTCCTTGAAAAATTATTTTTGGGTTTTTAGTGCATTGAACGCGTGAATTTAAAATATTTTCTTTATAATTTTTATTTTCCACATTAATAAATATAATGTCGCAATTTGTACGAAAGTTAGTGGTGCTTGTCTTATCCGAAAACTAGGCGGAATAATTTAAGTGTTTTCTTTTTCTGAGTGAATATATGTAGAAAAAGTTTTGTGTTTAAAATTCTTTGTTCATAGACGGCTTTTTTTTCTGCAAATCCATACTAGATGTCTATAGTCTGCCAAAAACCCTTTATTGTTTAAATTCTCAGTCGTAAAATTGTTTAAATACAAGTGTAAATATTTAACAAAATCTTGCTGTTAGATTTTTGTTCCAGAGAGTTGAGACTGGTGACAACTTGAAAGTAAAGATATAAAAAGGATACATGCTTTGTAAGTTTATAAGATTAATAATAATAATAGCCCCTTCAGTCAAAAATTACCATGGTAATGCGCCCCTGAGGTGACAGCCCTCAGCTGCCTACTTTCCTGGTGTTCCCTTCAACGCCCTCTCCTCTCTTCTGCTTGCCGTGTGAGCTTCCCTTCGCCCAAACTGAGATGGCGCAGCAGATAGCATCGCCACTTGGTGCAATCGGCAGCATCCTCCCAGGTTGATGGATTCATGTCCAGTGCCCTCATATCTCTCTTGCACACATCTTTGAATCTCAGCTGCGGTCGCCCAACTGTTCTTTTGCCATCTGTCAGTTGTCCGCAGACAATATCTTTCGGGATGCGACCATCTTCCATGCGGCGGACATGGCCAAACCAGCGTAGTCTGCGCTGTCTAAGCAGTGTATACATACTTTGAAGGCCAGCAAGTGACAACACCTCGACATTTGTCACTTTATCTTTCCACGAAATGCCGAGGATGCGGCGCAGACACCGTAGATGGAAGGTATTGAGCCTCTTTCTTGCTTAGCATAGATTGTCCATGTCTCGCTACCACACAGAAGTGTGCTGGTGACGCAGGCTTTACATACCCCAGCTTTGGTCTTCATTGTGAGTTTTGAGTGTCCCCAAACACGCGATGTGAGGCGAGCAAAGGTAGCTGCAGCTTTGCCAATGCAGCTGTCAGTTTCTGTGTCCAGAGAGAGTTTGTCATTGTTCGTAGACCCTAGGTATGTGAAGTGGTGCACTGTGGCAGAGATATTATGATTAACAGATTTCATATATCTATTCTTTATTCTACACATGTCTTTTTAACCTTTCTTTCGCTCTTTTACCTTTCTTTCGCATACGCTCGATTGGTATTACCTTTTTTTCGCATACGCTAGATTGTTAGCAATTCAAACCTTTGTCATTTCCTTTCTAATTTAGCAACGCATTTTATTGCAGTTAGCTAAGTTCTTTGATGAGAGATCGAATTGTGTTAATTCGTTCTCGACAGGGATAATAAGGAAGACCATTGTCTATCACTTTTCCCTGATCTGTTCGCCTATAAGTTAATTATTCACGGTGAAAGATTTGAGATAAAAGACGAGCTCGCTCATATTGCGTTTATGACCATAGTCTGCAGGCAGTAATAGGGTGATTTGGTAAGACGAGGAAATCGCAAACGAGTCTGGTCTATTACGTTACGTCGGATCTCAAATGAGTCCGTACGCAACAGAGAGGGTCTGGAGCGGCAAATTATGCGAAGAATTCGATTGATTCGCAGAACGAGCACGGAAATATATTAATCTGGGCTAAATGAGTCTAATCATAAGTCGCACGAGGATAATGTTCCAGGAGTGTAGGTCAAGCTGACCTTTACAGGCATTCCTAAGTCTAACCTCGACGTAGGTGCAATCGCTGACACAGCGACGTTCGTAGAACATAGAACTGTCCTTCGGGCTAAGTATGACCCGTGTACATATTGATCTCAGGTATGAAGATACCTGGGGTGTGACTTCTAGTAGAAGAACCTCTATTTCTGTAATTTGTAAGTGAGCAGAGATCGACCATTGTCAAACATAAAGTTAGATTACAGATTTGAAACGTAAATGAGGTATTACCTTGTTTCGAAATCAACACCACAAAAACACACGCCTCCAGGCGTTTCGAATAATCAAGGGAAGGACCTTGTAAGCTAACTAACTCACAATAAGGCTCCTAATTCCCTTTCAAGAATCACAGAGACGCAAGACGCGTCCTATCTGCTTCACAACTTTCCATAGACTCCCAGACAGAAAAGCTTCCCAGACACACCTAACGTCCGGACATGCGCAGAACGCATACACCTGAGCAAGAATCAAACGAGACGATGTAAGGAACATTCCAGATAAAGATCTGTAATAAATCGCGCCTTATATGGACAGGAATAAAGACCTCAACACTGGTTTCAATCATTCCAAGAAACAGTTGACCGATACTACCATATAAGGAGAATGGTCACACATTGTTCAAAAAATATGGACCGACGTGTCCCGTCACAAGAGGAGGTAACCATCATATAAAATGATAATCTCAGCCAAACTAGGGTTATCTAGCTTTGACCGGAAAAAATTAAAATGTACAATTCAGACAAGCTAATTATACAATGTCTTTAGAAAAAATGATTATACAATGTCTTTAGAAAAATGATTATACAATGTCTTTAGAAAAAAATTGTGTGCGTAACATAACTAGTATTGTCGAGTGATTAATGGTTAGTTCGAATTAGATCTTCACTAGATTTTGTGCAGAGTGTTTTGCCAGTTAGGCCAGTCATTTGATAATTCTCTAAGTTTTACTGTGTTACAGTGGATAGCAGAATAAATAATAATTTCTAGCTAAACTGTAATATAAATTTTATTCACTGCTAGTAACCAGTCAGAGAATAATTTAACCATCTAAGTAAATGCACTGATTCATCATTGAGTATTGACGGAATATGTACGTATTTCTAATTCATGATGATTGATTTCCTTTTAATGACTAGAAATTATTTCACGGGAGTTTTAAACGATGAGACAAGCTCTAAGCTTATAGTTTCTGATTTATGTTAAATAACTGAAGTGAATATTATATTTTACGTGAGGGTAGGATAGGATGTGTGTATAATATTATGATTAAGTTTCTGTATGTTTCTTTTTCTTTTATACAGTATATGGGTCAAGCCCAAAATCTACCAGCGGTTCCAGTATATATGAAAATAACCTAGAAGAAACATTTTTGGACTTAAATACGTGGGTTTACAAGTTACAACCTCTGGCATTGTGTTTGCATCCAGAAAGAGACATAGTACCCATCTCACGAACTTTAAGACTAAATGCAGTAACTGGGCCTATCGAGCCAGATTATAGTTCTTCCCTAAATCTCTTGTACATTTAGCCCCCTGTGGCGAGAATAATTACAAACAGTAACATTTCCGACGTTTGAACAATTGTGGTGTGACCAATAATTTTATATTGAGAGAAGTTACCAACCTGTCATTTCCTAAGTACTGGAAACCTCGAAATTATGACATTGTAAGCCTATTTAAAATTCTTACCTGGACTGATTCAAGTGACATAAACAGTAATCCTAAAATATAGTTGTAAAGTGAACGCTCCCCGGAACATTGGATGAAACCTGCATCTGCAGAGCTGGGGTTCTCTTTAACAAAAAGAACACGGATTCACTGTGTGTGTGTGTGTCCTAAAGTTTGCGCCTGAAGGTGCAAGACATCAAGTTGTAGGTAAGAAAGAATGTCAGTGGCCACTGGTGTATGAACAGAGAGAAAGCAGGACTGAGTGATTCCCTTATTGTATACTTCATGCACCCACTTTGTAATTTTTTTATGCAAGTTTGTTGCTAATGATGGTTTCCTCTTAGAATAGATTAATATATCAAATCTGTTCTTAACTATAGAGGGAAATCCTAGCCCATAGCGTATAAATCTGTGACTCTTTAGGGCTATAACTTTTCTTCTAACGGGATCGTGGGCTCAACAGAGGGGGAAAGGATTACAACTATGGGTCTATTATTTGAGTAATTCATTAACTTATGTGTATGTGTATTTTATATGTGATTGATATTCAAATTTATGATTGTGGTAAATTTTCTTACGATAAATAAAATTTATATAAACTTATTCAAGTGTGTCGGTCAGCTCGTCCCAAATATATCTATATTCCATTGTTATAGTTTTCACGTCTGTGTGTCAAACTGTCGTCACTTATGTGTGTGTATGTGAGTGGTATATATATTAATATATATATTCTAGTAGACTGTCTGACTAATCTAGATCTGTTGTAGAGATAGGCTGACCGAGAGAAGCTTCTCGAGTGTCAGGGACAGACTCTATTATTTTCCACCATCTCACTCGTGAAAATCTATTTCTATTATTATCTCCCACTGAGCTATCACCTGTTCTATTTCTATTCAGAAGGGACCAACCTAAGTGGAGGGGAGGGTGGCCTCGAGGCGCGCGGATCTCCCACTGAGCTATCACCTGTTCTATTTCTATTCAGAAGGGACCAACCTAAGTCTTAATTCTCCTATCACTATTCTACGACATGCACCTCTGCCAATTCATAGTTATTGATAGTGATAACTGGTGCAGCACCCTCTTCCTGACTCAGTACAGTTGTTTTCTTTAGACTTATTGTGAGGTCAAAGTCCTTGCATGCTTTAGTGAAAGCGATTCATCAAGCTCTGAAGCTCCTGTGGGCTTTGAGTTACGACTGCAGCGTCATCAGCGAATAACAAGTCTCTTATAGTGGCCCTTCTGATTTTTGTTTTTGCCTTCAGCCTTGCGAAATTAAACAGACGGCCATCTGACCTAGTGTGAAGGCATATTCCTTCAATTGCATCTCTGAATGCGTGTTTCAAGAGTAAGGCAAAGAGGATCTCTAAGAGGGTTGGAGCCAGAAAACAGCCTAGACTAACGCCACTGCGTATGTCAAAAGGGGTGTGATGTGCTTCCAGCAATTGTAAGTTTAATTTCGTTATAACGCTACGTAATAGTGTCATTGAAGATATAATTTTAAAACAAATCATACAAAAAGTTTTCTTTCCTTTATGTTCTTTAAATTGAGAAAAAAAAATTAATATAAGAACAGCTGCACCTTTGATTAATCTGTAAATTTTGCAATAATGAATTATTTTACAGGTTATTCCCCTTAAAACTTTAATTACAGAACGATGTTGGTAATTTCCCTTCACTACTTTAAATAATGAGAGTGTGTGTGGTGTTCGTGTGAGTATGTGTGTGTGTATGTATGCGTGTGTGTGTGTGCGCGTGTGTTTTGACGCTTTTATTTTATTTATCGTAACTCACTGACATATTGTGTAGATGATGATGTCTCTCCACAGCATCTCGTCATCAGTGCTGTTTATTAATTTTGTGTTGACTTCTTTTCAAACCAAGATGTCTGACTGTCTTGCTTCTTCTCTCTTTGCTACTCTATATCTCCCTTGTCTTCAATGTTTCAAGTTGTCACGATACATTCCACCTGTCTTCTTCACATTACATGTCCAAAGAAGGTGGATTGCTAGATTCTAATGTGAATAATAAACTTTCTTCGAGCAATGTTATATTCATGAAAGGCTGTAATATAAACAGCCAAGATAAATCCAGTTTGACTCGAGATGTCACCGTCTTCAGCTCTGGTTAAAAGTGGGTTGTCATTCACAGAAACATACGGTAGTAATCCGCTTATCTAAATTAATTCGTGACAAAGGTTTGTCAGCTAAGAGACATTTTAGATAACTGGATTTAAAAACAAAAACGTTATCCAGGATTAAACAATTTGTTAATTAGTCAGCATTTCACATAAGACGTGAAATTGGCTGTTGAACTGGTGTATTTGGTTTGTTTGGTTGTTTTTTTTTTTTGACAAAGAACTTTTATAATGCTTTTTCCCAGGCTTTTACTTCGTATGGTCCTACACGTTACTTTCAATCCAAACTTTAGTCCTTTGGTTATAACACAATTTTGATGCCAGTGCATCACTCCATGAACTATCAAAATTATCATCATCACCAATGCCCTTTAGCTCCCAAGGAGCATAGGTCTTAACAAACACATACCAAGTCCTCCTGTTACGAGCCATCAGCTCAAGTCCTCCTGTCACGTGCCATCAGCTTAAGTCCTCCTGTCACGTGCCATCAGCACAAGTTCTCCAGTCACGTGCCATCAGCTCAAGTTCTCCTGTCACGTGCCACCAGCACAATTTCTCCAGTCACGTGCCATCAGCACAAGTTCTCCAGTCACGTGCCATCAGCTCAAGTTCTTCTGTCACGTGCCATCAGCTCAAGTTCTTTCCACGTTTTCCTCATCTTTTTCATTTCTGTCTCCAGGGCTTTTCTCCATGTGTATCTTGGTGTACCTCTGCCTACCTTACCCTGGGACTTCCAGAACAAGGACTGCTTTCTAAAGCTATCCACTAGTGTCCTCAATGTGTGTCCTATCCAATAGTGTCCTCAATATGTGTCCTATCCACTAGTGTCCTCAATGTGTGTCCTTTCCACTAGTGTCGTCAATGTGTGTCCTATCCACTAATGTCCTCAATGTGTGTCCTATCCACTAGTGTCCTCAATGTGTGTCATATCCATCGCCATCGTCTTCTTTTCATCTCTTGTTCCACTGGCATTTGTCTGGTTCTTGTCATCAGTTCCACCCATGTATGAAAGTCTGTACTGTCATAGGTCATGAACATTATGGTTTAAATGTCGCACAAAACGAAGAATCAAATGACAATGAATACCATAATTATAACCGAAGATTACGTTGAACAGGGTAGACTCTCCCGAGATGGTGGATGTTACTTACTTACTTAGTCGCTCCTCTTCTACCGTGAGGTGTAGAGATTTGGAAGAGAGAGCGCCATACTATCCTATCGGCTGTCTTCCTCTTGGCCTTGTTCCATTCTAGTCCTCAAGTCTTTCAGAGATTGCCTAACGTTGTCCTCCCAGCAGACTCTGGGTCGTCCTGGAGATCTGATGAGGGAGGTTAAAGTTCGGCAGCTAAAATACTTTGGCCACATAAAAAGGCATAACACCTTGCAGAAGACCATAACAGAAGGGAGAGTTGAAGGCAAACGTGCAAGGGGAAGACAGCGCTAAAAGTGGGAAGATAACATCAAGAAATGGACAGGAAAGAGTCTATCAGAGTGCACCACCAAGACAAGAGACAGAAGACGTTGGAGATCCATTACAGCCAACTTTCGTTGTGGAGATGGCAACTGATGATGATGATGAATATCCCACACTTGTCGTGGTAGACGATCTTCTCCCATTCAGCAGGTGGTGGATGTGCCGAGGTAAATGAAGCTCAGCTGATGCTATTCCGCTTTCTTTTGATTCTTAACAACAAAAACAAAACAAAAACACACGAAACTAAACTTAACAATTATCTAACCTTAAACAGCTGTCTACGAATTCATTGTTCCAACATGAACAGTCGGAACTAACTCATGCTATATCTGGAAAGGATGCACTCTAGGTAACCTGTTGATAACATTACTCGGCAGTCCTTCTTCAGGAATCAACAGGGTAAGAAAAGCAGAGACAGATTGAAAAAGACATGGAGAAGAGAACTGGAGACATGAATGATAATGTTAAGGTAGGTATGGAAAGTACCTGAGCTGACAGCGTGTGACTTGTTATACAAATGTTGAAGGAGCAGAAGAGTACTCAATGAAACTGACGTGTTTACCTGCTCAGAAATCTGACACGCATACCTGAACAATCTCTATCTTAAGAACGTTCTTATCCACCTCCTCGCCTTCTCGACCTTTAACGAGCACAATAAAGACACAAGTACTATCTTCAAAACGTCACCAATGTGGAACTGATGACAAGAACCAGACAAGAACCAGACAAGAACCAGACAAGAACCAGACAAGTGCTAATAGAACAACAGGTGAGAAGACTACTCGGACGTCAGATAAGACACACGTTGTGGAAACCTGGTGAGAGCATTGCCACGGACTACTTTTTCTGGAATCGCTCAGGTAACAGTGGTAGAAGGAGACCAAAAACATACGGAGATGAGAACTGGAGACACACATCAACGGCGTCAAGAAGACATAAAAAGGTTGGAGCAGATGGCACAGTAAGGCTTGGTATGAGTTAGTGGAATACATATACTCCCTAGGGAGCCGATAGGTAATATTGGTGACAATGAGGACTATCTTGAAACAAAACTAAACACACCTTGTGAAATGAAAAGTAGTCCCAAGTACATACTGTCGTAGGGGAGTGAAGTGTTATAGACTTCAATATACTAGGTACAGTATCGAGGGGTGGGGGGTGACCAGTTTCCTTCCTTGCTGCCTTTTTTTCTTCCCTAACTTAAGAGCAAAGTCAGGTACCTATTTACAGATGGGTAGACTGAAACGTGTCGATACCGTGAGTCGAACAGGACACATTTGCCGCGAGAGACTTAAACGCTTTAACCATTGTGTCAATCGGACACTCACTTTGACAACAGATAAATGTCAAAGCAATAAAAGGGTTTCTGAGGAGGCAAAGACAGGAAATGTCTACTGCTTCCTCATCAGGTCGTAAAAGGTGACTTATATATCATTGACATGTGGCTGGCAACATCATCAATTAAAATAAATTACTACAGAAACAAAACTTCAAGAGTTTATGATTTGGCTTAGGCTTTATTAATGGTGGCATCTGTAATGGTGGCATCTGTAATGGTGGCATCTGTAATGGTGACATCTGTAATGGTGGCATCTGTAATTGTGGCATCTGTAATTGTGGCTCTATGCTCTATAAGGAGTGAAAAAAGGAGGTTGATGATGATGATGATAATGATGATGAAGATGATGATGATGGCAACAATTCAGATAAGGATGAGAAAGGGAAATATACTTGAAGATCTAACATGAAGACATATGATAGAATAAAAGTTCTCCTCTCCACCAATCGGCAAGACACTTAACGGTTATGGTACAACAGAAGATTATCTTGAAGGTTCTGAGTCCTTTAAATATTTTATTAGTTATATTAGCAACTATAAAACTGAATAATGAAGACGAGAGAATTATGAGAATTCCTGTTTTTACGACTTCCTCGAGACATAGCTCGAGGGGACTTCATTGCGATCTGTCCACGATTTTACGTCTATGGTAACTAAATATTAATTCTAATTGGCTCTCCAACTTCCGGTGCCAGTGGAACATGAGATGAGAAGACGCTGAAGATGCATGATAGGAAACTCTATACAGAGCGATACAACATGAGGCAATCTGATCATCAGAAGCGGTACTCTGTCGAACAAGTGTTTCGGCCCTGTATACTACTTTACACTCTAAGGGTGGTGGGCCCACTTGGGTCATGACTCCCAGGTGTCTCAGTCTCCTGTTGTCTTATATCGAAAATGAACCCATTTCACTCTGGTAGCAACATTAAGGAAACCTGTTGATTGTATTACAAGGAAGTCTTTGTTCTGGAAACCCCCATGGTAAGAGAGGTAGAGGGAGAGACCAAGGAAGATACGGAGAAGAGAACTGGAGACACACATGACGGGGATGAAGAAGAAAAGGAAGGCCTTGAGCTGATGGCACGGGACAGGAAGACTTGGCATACGTTTGTTAAAGGACTATGCTCCTGGGGGACCTGAAGGGAGATAGTGAGAAGATTCTCCAGCCTGATTCTGAATAACGATTCCGGATTAATGCAATCAATCAATCAATCAATCAATAAATCACTAACTCAATCAATCAATACCAGTTAGTTCCACAAGGAGTATATACCCAGTCCTCCTGTCCCGTACCACCCGTTCTACGAGTAAGTTTTTTTCCATATCTTCGTCATCTTCATTTCTGTTTCCAGTTATCTTATATATGTCTTCTTCGGTATTTATCTACTTATGTTATCCTGGGCATTCCAAAAACAGTGACTGGCTGGTAATGCTATCAACAGGTTTTCTCAGAGTGTGTCCTATCCAACCCCAGCGTCATCTTCTCATCTCTTGTTTCACTGGTACTTGTCTGATTCTTGTCATCAGTTCTACATTAGTGACCTTGTCGCACCATTTGAATCCTATTCTACGCAAGCATCCATTTATGAAAGTTTGATGCTTTTTGGTTGTTGTTTTTATTGTACCCCATGTTTCAATGCCATACAAAGGATTAAAGCCTTACTAATCCCTAAACACTGAAAATATGGTAGTGCCCTGCCCCCTTTCCTACAAAATGCTAAACTTAAAAACAAAAGAAATAAAAAAATATTGGGACAGAGAATAAGTTTTAATTATTTGAATTTAACTATCATATTAGATTTTTGCTTGACAATAGCTTCTTTTTTCCCCCTATTTTGTGATTGCGAAGGCCTCGAATAGGCCTAAGAATTTAACAAATATAAATGTAACTATACATTTGTATTATACAGTAAAACTTATATTTTTACATTTCCTTCATTAAGCACTACTGCCCTGCAATTAAAAGTACGCCTGTACTGGACAATGAACGGTTTAACAGCTTACAAGGTGGAAAATACCTGTGTTGTCACAATTATAAATCAAAGTACTCCATCGTTGAAACAAGAATTGCTCACATATAATTTATCCAATATTAGCATTAATAATGAATTTGATTTATTTTTTTTAGTCGGGGGGGAGGGGGGGGGGGGGGGGAATGCTGTCGACACACTCCAGTCTTCCTAGCTGTACATGGGTACTTGAGTTCGGGATAAAAAAAGGCAGCGAGGAAGGGAACTGCTCACCCCGCCTCTTGATGCTAGACCAAGTATAGTGAGTCTCTAAAACTTAACTTTACTCCCCTACGGCAGTATGTGCTATAGGACTACCTTTACCTGTCTTATAGCCTGGTGTCCTAAGCACGTGCTCAGTGTGCTTAATGGATAATCCAATCCAGCACTCACTCAGGTGTTAACGTGCGTAATATTACCTGTCAAACATTAAGCATATCAAAGCTTCCATTATGTCTGTTCTAATCTTCCAATCTTCTAACGCCATCACTGATTTGCATGCAAAGTCACTTATTCCTTACCGCAAGATCTTTAAAATTTGAACATGCGCCCTAATATAACCGACGGACCCAATTTCTAGGTTGAACAGGAGGAAACATTTAAAAACAAAACACGTTTCGTAAAGCACTCCGCTCCCGCACCTTTCAGTGACCTCATCTTGTGTCTGTTTTTATCACAGTGCAGAAGTGTTAAGAAAATAGAGAGCATGCTGGGAGTTTCCTGAGAATCAAACAATGTCCTTGACATTAACATCTGCAGTTGATCAGCCTCCGGTATGAATCTCCCAGAAAACGCTAGATTATTGGAAGAGATAACTCTGGCAAACATGGCAGTATTGGCTTCCATTACTACTTCTTCTTCGTTCGTCCTGAAAAGGACGTTGGTTGCGTTGTGTCTGTTTACAGCGAAGCTGCGATATTTGCGCCTTTCGGCCGACACATCCAACTTCAGCACGGCCTTTTTTGGGACCTGGTTAGCCTTCCTTCTTCGATCCCTACTCTCTCGGCCAGACTGCAGTGATGCAGCCTGTTTCCAGGACCACCACGTGGAGGTGGAGTAGGGTCTTGGTCAGCTTTGGTTCGCTGACCCTGACGCAAGCAATCAAGCAATAAGTCGCTGACTGCATTCATCACTGTTGACGCGTCTTAGGGTCCCGTCTTCCATTACAATACCCCACGTGCAGTTCCCAAGAGGTCTCTGAAGAGGCAAAGAAAGAACAGGGTTACTACACCCTCATGCATGTCGTACTTGGCTAACGTATATGATGGCATGCATGGTGTTGGCATGGAAACCTCATAATGTTAAATAAATTGATGCAGAAACCACTGCTTCAGTAGTATGTGGATACTTAGTGCAGGTTTCCCGCAAGGGGACCAGCCGCACAAGTTTTAAGCAGGCTTGTGGAGTCGGCCGACTCCTGAAATGTTAGAAGTCCGACTCCAACTACAGTTTTTTAGTAAACATATGGCATTAGATTCAGAGTCGGAGTCCGGACATTTTTTTACCGAATCCGACTCCACTAAAAACGACCGACTCCACGACTCCGATTCCTCTCCGACTCTTGTCTTCATGTTCTATAAGAACCGAAAAGGACAATGATGATCATTCCAAAATCATGACAAATATGATACATTTTACATGATACATTTTACATGATACATTTTACATGATATATTTAACGTGATACATTTTACATGATATATTTTACAAGATACATTTTACATGATACATTTTACATGATACATTTTACATGATACATTTTTCATGAAATATTTTACATGATACATTTTACATGATATATTTTACAAGATACATTTTACATGATGCATTTTACATGATACATTTTACATGATACATTTTACATGATACGTTTCACATGATACGTTTTACATGATACATTTGTCACATATGGAAATAGTGCAGCAGTGACCATCCCCTTTTGCACCCCCATCTAGGGTTATTTTTTTTGCCACATTAACGCCAGATTCACTATCGCAATGAACACGCGAGCCGTCTGGCAATTAAGCACGGTGGAACAGAGCGAAGTGCGCAGCACGGCGTAATCGTTCTTTGATCAGGGAAACACGCGGGCAGAGGCCAGGCGTTAACAGTTTCTTTGAAGAATCAAGGGCAATAAGTCTGAGACGTACCTTGGATTGTTACATTTTCAGGGGAATTAACTTACGTAGCTGATATGCGGCACGCGGGGAGAATGAAAGACAATCCAGAGGTTGTCAGTCGACAGAGGTGAAGAAAAAACCTTTCAGTCAGGAATCGAACCGTAGATGTGCCCGGCCCTGGCCGTAGGTGCGACTTTCGCATTAAGGAGCGACAGAACGGCATCTATGGATATGTATACTCCGTCTCTTCAAAAGTCATTATCGGTTGCTCAGAGAATTTTCTGAAATAACTAACTCGATATCCTAAGAGTTTTTCGTACAAAGTGACTGCTGAGATTCGTGGAGTTGTTTCCATCTTTCTCTGTTTGTGGTAATTTATATACTAGCCGTTAAGTGATTTAGTGTGTTAAAAGTTTTTCATTATATTTCACTGGGATTTTCTGTGTTAAACTGAATAGCATTTTAAATAACATATAGCTAAATTTCTCCAGATGTAAAGTAAATTTAATTACTCGCTATTCCCCAGAAAGAGATGCTATAATTGACTAGTACATACATTAAATAACTGGCTACTGACGGTATATATTATTTACTTATATCCATTTGAGTATTATTATAAATGACTAGTGTTCATATCACGCGTTAAAAGCGATAGAATAAGCTAGACATTTGTGGTTTATAATCTAATTTAATAATCTAGTGGTTAAAGAGGTCTTACCTTAACACGTGTTAGATATAATATTGATATTTTGGTTAAATGTTTATATTTCTTTCCTAAAATCTAGGCTGATCAAAAAGCCAGCGAACTAGAGGTCTTAGGGTCATATGAAATTGTGGTCATATGAACTTATGTCTTATGAACTATGGTCGTATGGTCCATTGGTCTTATAAGTGTATAAGCAACCAGAAACTTTATAATATTGTTGAGTCTTCGGGCTATGACCTGTGCGGTCCATTTTCTTCATTTTTATGAGAGAGGCCAAACTAGAACAATAATTGTAAATGTTAACTGGACCAGAACTATACCAGATTTTACCTATATAAATCTCATCAGCCAGCTGTGGCAAAATATATTGTCAGCAACATTTGTTTAATTTCTTCTTTCTTCTTCTTCTTCTTCGTTCGTCCTGAAAAGGACGGTGGTTGCGTTGTGTCTGTTTGCGCCTAAGCTGTGATATCTGCACCTTTCGGTCGACACATCCGACTTATGCACGGCATTTTTTAAGGACCGGGTTTGCCTTCCCATTTCGATCCATGCTCGTTCAGTCAGCCTACACTGCTGCAGACTGTTTCCAGGACCACCACGTGGAGGTGGAGCACGGTCTTGACCAGCTCTGGTTCGCTGGTCCTGACGCAGGCAGTCAAGCTATGAGTCGCTGACTGCATTCACTATTGCTGCATCTTGGGGTCCCATTTGTGTAATTTAACATAGTGTCTTAGCAACCAGAGGGTAGACAACACAGGAAATATATATGTATTATTCCTCCTATGTCGGTGATCACCACGTATGAACCTTACTCCAACCAACTGAAGACAGAGATACAGTATTTATCCAGGAAAACAATTAAATCACCAACTCCAGCGACTACAGTGAAATTTGCAGTCAGCAACTACGGCTAGTCTGGGGCTGGATTTTGGCAAAATTTAATATGACACTGAATAGTCTTATTACTTATTAGTGTTTATTTCCACGGAATGCCTGCGACAACTACTGGGTAAGCGAATATGAATGTGGCCACAGTATGGAAGGATTGAATGAACTGTAAGAGAGTAACATAATTTTCTGTTGTTACCACTATCATACAAATCTTTTCTTTTTGTTCTCACTAACCTGAGTATTTACGGGATAGATTAATTAGGGACTTGTCCTTTGTTTTCTTTACTGACTATTCCATACACTTATTATTAACTTTTGATCTTTTGGGTTAATTAACCTCTGTTGGGATCTTCTTTTCTTTTCCTTTACCAGAGCGGAGAATCTATTTGATTAATTTTTCATTTTTGTCTGTAAACCATGATCTATTGATGTATATGATTTATGTTGTAAAGTTCTAGTGATAAATAAACTTAATAAACCTTAAGTTATTGTGTTGGTCAACCCCTACTCTATCTGTTATCCATAGTTTGTTTTCACGGTTTTGCGTATTTGTCACAGAATTGTGTGCACGTGGGTGCAGTGTAACTTGTATTTTGTATAAGGAGCGAAAGTGCGTCTGATTTTATTTAGAGTCGTACAGATAGACTGGATTAGAGAAATTATTCAATCTAGAGACTGTTCTTTTCTCCTACACTATCACCTCGTGAGAAAAACTATTTCTTACACCTTACTCTCACATAATAATCACTATCACCTTTGCTCAGACAGGACTATAAACATCTATTACCTATCTGATAAAATATACGACAACATTTTACATGATACATTTTACATGATACATTTTACATGATACATGTTACATGATACATGTTACATGATACATTTTGAATGATACGACTGACATGATATATTTTACATGATACATTTTACATAATATATTTACATGAAACATTTTACATAATATATTTACATGATACATTTTACATAATATATTCACATGATACATTTTGCATAATACAATTTACATGGTACAACTTACATAATACAACGTACATGCTACAATTTACATGGTACAATTTACATGATACAATTTACATGGTAACACTTACATAATACAATTTACATGATACATTTAGCATAATACAATTGACGTGGTACAATTTACATGATACAATTTACATGGTACAGCTTATATAATACAACTTATATGATACAATTTAATGATACAATGTACATGGTACAATATTTCACATAATATATTCACATGATAAATTTTGCATAATACAATTTACATGGTACAACTTACATGATACAACGTACATGCTACAATTTACATGGTACAATTTACATGATACATTTTACATGGTAACACTTACATAATACAATTTACATGATACATTTAGCATAATACAATATACATGGTACAATTTACATGATACAATTTACATGGTACAGCTTATATAATACAACTTGTATTATACAATTTAATGATACAATTTACATGGTACAACTGACATGGTAAAACTTACATGATGCATTTTACATGATACAATTTACATGGTACAATTTACGTGATACAATTTACAAGTTACAACTTACAAGATACAATTTACATGATACAATTTACATGGTACAATTTACATGATATATTTTATGTGATACATTTACATGATACATTTTACATGATACAATTTACATGGAACAATTTACATGATAAGATTTACATAGTGTATTTTACGTGATACAATTTACATGAAACAATGTACATGGTACAATGTACATAATACATTTTATGTGATACATTTACATTATACAATTTACAAGATACAATTTACATGATACAATTTAAATGATACAATATACATGGTGCAGTTTACATGATACAATTTACATGATAAAATTTACATGGTACAATTTACACG
This sequence comes from Oreohelix idahoensis, assembly GCA_024509875.1. Taxonomy (NCBI): domain Eukaryota; kingdom Metazoa; phylum Mollusca; class Gastropoda; order Stylommatophora; family Oreohelicidae; genus Oreohelix; species Oreohelix idahoensis. Next base: position 240,982 of record JAMPIV010015745.1, on the reverse strand, counting down.
GTGGTATAGATCGTCATTAGTTGACCTGCCGACAGATGTTGGCGATCATGTTTGACATCGTGGGGACAGGAGATTTTGGCGAGACGTATTACCAGAATCAAGAAGTGAATAGGAATTGACAAAGTTACATTCAACAACACGAGACAGATACTAACATCTAAACAATGAACTCACAAATTCAAACTGAGAATCATCAAATGTTTTATATTGTCACGGGTTGCCTCCCCTTTTCTCTGCAGTAGTGGTCCAGCAGTGGCCAAAACTTAGAGTAACTAATTTGGGTCTTCAAAGTTGTCTACCTTGGCGCAAGATTACTCTTGGTAGAGATGCAGATAGAAAGATAATGATGCTTCTACTTCGAAGGATCATCTACAAGATATTTAAGACATCGAGAACAATGCTGAATAGGTCTCTGCACGTTAACTCTGTATCTTTCCCGCCGCCTTTTGTGTAGAGATATAATATTAGCTCGTTCAAGCCCCTAACTAAATTAACAGTAAAATTCATCTGCTTATGGGATTTCGTGAGCTTAATTTTATAAAAGAAAGTTGTTTGTTTGTCCGGCTAAAAATTGGACTTGCCAAAATGTTAAAGTGCCGATGATGCTGGTTCCGTAGATTCGTCTCTGTGGTGAGGGCGCGTTTCTAGACCAGTCAGGAAGTAACAGCTCCTGGTCAAGGCAAGAATCTTTACAACCCGTGGAATATAAGTTTCAAGTGTTAATTACAAGCTTTGATCCACATAATGTAGTACAGCAGATGGTCTCTTCGTTCCGTACCACAAATAGTCGGGTGGCCTCGTGCTGGTACCACAAACTTTAGAGGGAATAAAAGAGCAAATTCTGCTGCTAAGTCTTTGTTTTCCTGATGTTAATCAGTCGCCTTACCCGCTGACCGTCAGCCGTTTGTTTTCTCATATTTTTTACCCTCCCTTAGCGTATATCGTATCACTCAGGGCATGTGACGAAAAATGACCAGTATGTCAGTTAATTTAATGAAAAAATTTGTGATTGGACAGCAGCAGTGTCTTGTACCTGAAGGAACATTGTCAGGAGCTAGTAATATTGTGGATTTACCACCAACATCATATGGATCATACTAATAATAATATCAAGGCTCATTATCTAAGAATACGACCACAACAAATACTAGCTGACAATAATTAAGTGTAACACCATTAACAGGTAAGTTTCCTTTAATAATGACTGCACACAATGAAGACTCACACGGCTCAGAATACGTGTGAACTACAATGACCAACAAACTGCCAAATACCGCTTGCACTAGTAGCACTAATGAATAAGTATCATACCCACTGGTATGGCCATCTTAAATGGACTTCACAATGATTTTCGCTCACCAGCGACTAATATACTCTGATAAGGCAAAACTGAACCACAAATAACTCAACATCGCCGATCTAAGGAAATTCCACTAGAAAAAATACATTAACATTCTAGCATAATGCACCACTATCCAAATATCGCATGAAGAACATGCAGGCACTAAATCAGAGACCACAAAGGCAACTCTCTCCAGCAAAGACGCTGACAGGGAACAAAACGACCTATCCTGGTCGATGTTCAGTAACTCAACTCTCTTTTTCCCCGACAGAATCTGTGTTCACTTCCCTTCCGGTCAGCTGACCAAACGGGTTTTTTATTCTATCAGCGTCGACACTCAGAGCGTGACCAACTCGATATTTTGACGCACATATATACTGGACAAACATATTAAATTTATATACATTCACAAAATGATAATATACAACTATGCACAGGTTGATGTAATCATCACTCACTCCCTGCTCCATTCGGAGTCTTGTGTTACTTCTACGCGTGGTTCTTCCGTGAGAACTAGCATGAAGCAATCATCAGCGCTTGCTGTGGTGGTTTATGAATGTATCCTGTTCACATGCTGAGGTTGCCAGCCTAGTATGAATTATTAACACCACTGGCAAGTATAAACATGTCAAATTCAAAGTATAAGAAATGTGTTACAACTTACCTCAGTAATTGAGAAATCAGGTAAATAGTCTTGGCAACGTGATATAGATACCTAGAACGCACATCGGGGTATTTAGTTCTATTAACAATCCCTCTGCGACTTTGTGAGTAAATCCTGTATAAGTCCGGCTTCTGTATGAATAACTTAGTGTTCAGAAGTATCCTTGTAAGTCAGGTCCTATTTAAAGTCAAAATCTTTACTTCTATTGTTTCCTGGGTTCAGTCCGAGCTGTCTACTTGACGATTTCGGAAAAACAGTGCCGAATGTCTAAAATGTTCTACATTATATTTCAGACTTCACCCACGCACTCGTGCTTGGCTACTCCTAATCAGAACGATTGTATATGACAACTCGAACTGCCAAACCGTTGGCATTCAAAGTACATGTTATGATAGAGTAGTGCTTATGGAATTTTCTACGTTTGAGAATTTAAACAGCCACTTTCCATATATGGAATTGTAATTTCCGTAAAGTGTTGTCAAAGTTTGCTTATATCACACTACAAGATTGCGATTATCTATAATCACCTATCCCAAGTACTTCGGAAGTCTTATTACTTAGTTTATCAGACTCTGCCGATCTCTTATAACACAGAGCTTGTCGCAATAGACACATCGTGGTTTAGGCAATTAAACCCGTATTGCAAGTCCATTCTACTGTCGAGTCGGAAGTGATAATGGAATCTTAAGTAAACACTTTATGCTCGCATCTACCCGGAGTGTATGTGGTATTATCGCGTTTAGTGATTCCATTAATCTCTCAGGGATGTGCGATTGCCTGGCCCTGTCATACATCGAAGCGTGAAACGTGAGCAATGATAGTACAAAAAAAGGGTAAAAATTATGAGTAGAGGATAGGCACGAAGTTATGAACGTTAAAGATGCCGAAATAATAGATAGTAAAGGCGATGAGAAAAAATTACGAAAAAGCAAACGAGCCACACTGTCAAATATATATTTTTCATTACTGTGTAGTGTAGAAACATGGACATTGAATAAGCAATTGGGAGAAAGAATTGAGACCCATGAGATGTGGGTATAAAGAAGAATGTGTTGTATCTCCTGGAAAGGGAAGAAAACAAATAATGAGGTCCTAGAAGACCTGGGAATGAAAAGATATTTAATAAAGAAGATCAAAATTAGACGGCTAAGATATTTTGGTCATAGAAGGTAAAGCTGAAGGCAAGCGTGCAAGAGGAAGACAGCGCTATAAGTGGAAAGGTAACATCAAGAGATGGACACTGTAGCGGAGATGGTACATTTAGATGAGTGATGATAGTATCAAGTAGTACTAACGAATAGTATCCCAGACTCAGAAAAGATAACTGGTGAACGGATGGCACAGGATGAAGTCAGGCTGTTAATCTCACCGTCCAAATGGTATAGAAGTAGTGAACAGGTGACTAAGTTGCCTTCTCGCTAGACCTACCCTTTGCTTCTAGGGAAAATATAAATGGTTCTTACGAATCCCTTCAAATTACAATTATATTAACACAAGAAACATTAACAATAATTCAATAAGTTCAGATGTAAAGAAATCAATAATTTAATGCCTACTTCATTATTGTAAAAAAAACTGAAATCCGTGCAAAAGAAATGCAGTTATATATATATATATATACACACACACACACACACACACACACACATATATATATATATCAATGAGTTACAGTTTTGAAGATATATCTGCACAATAAAACTATTTACACAAAAAAGTGTCTATATTCCTTGAGTCTATTATCATCATTAGGCACTTCGCCGGTTTGTTGTGGTAACTTGGGCTTATAGCACTTATCTGATGAGTTGCTTCTGGTCTTTGAAGCAGCTATGCTAAGGTCAGCTAGCAATCATAGTCTAACTTGACACGTAGTTGAAATCAGGCTCCCGGTCTAACCAACACAATGTGGAGCATTGGTAGCAGTCGTGGTCCATGTAAGTAATTTGTTGGTTATGCTACCGCCAGGCAACGATGGATCCACTTCCAGATTGAACCTGTAACACGACAAGCTCATTGTATGGTATTTGTCTGACAAATACATGAACTACTGTCTTGACTCTATCTTCCGATGTTATGATTGTAATAATTCTTTAAATGCTTTTCTAAACTTACAGACACACTTTTGCCATCAGTCTCAATTATTTTGAATATTTCATAAGGCTGGATTTTGCCTCCAGAATTTTACACAGGCTTGGAAGTCCGCCATGATATGATGAGATGACCTTTCGGGTTCCGGTAATACACGGGCAAACTGAGCTGCATTCCTTTACAATTGGTTTCGATATTTAGTTGAAAACTATTCATTAAAAATTATACCTGTATTTATACCTGTATAAAGGTGACAGCACAGGTGTCATGCACAATCTCCGGGAAGAACCGGACAAAATCCATTTTTGTGTTCAACCCGTTCGCGTGCTCAATTGTCAGGTGAGAAAAAGGAAAAATCAGACGTAAAGAACAGTTGCTCACGCTTGAATAACTCTGTATAGATTTATATATATATATATATATATATATATATATATATATATATATATATATATATATATATATATATATATAAAAGTTAGTTGCTTATCCTGTTACAGGACGTGGCAATCAACCCCAGCTTTTATTGGCTGTTTGTGATTTTTCTAGGCAATTTTTTCATTCAGTAGTTTGCCATTGCTTTCTGAACGGTACGGCTCTTATACCATTGTTAAAAATCCACACAAAGCGATCTGCTACCAAACCGCCTGCAGCAGGTTTCGAACCTGGTATATCTGGATTATGAAACTGCGTTCATATCCATTAGGCCACAGACGCCGACATATATATATATATATATATATATATATATATATATATATATATATATATATATATATATATATATATATATATATATATATATATATATATATATATATATATATATATATATATACTGTTCAAAAAAAGAAACGCAACTTTTTTGGTGTTACTTTTATAAAAAAGATATTCGCTGATTGGACATCAGTCAACCTATCGACTGTTTCCACCTGGTCATTTTCACAGTGACTGTTAATTTATTTTACCATCTTGTTCCATATGTTATTACTTTTTTTATGTCCTGGTTTCCTCGTCATTTGTATTCTTCTTTTCTTTCATTTTTCACCTTCGCAAACCCCACACCAGGTCTGTTTACGTTCTGGCTGGCCTTCAGTACTAATTTCTTCAACGGTCAGCGTAGCGTAATGTTACCTAAACGCACCTGTGGTTCGTTTGACCAGAGAAACATGTCTGTTACGCTTAAAGGGTTTGAACGAGCGAAAGGGTCTCTGTGTTTGGCCTTCAGAACGCCGCTAGTGATCATAATATTATGCATCGCCGACCTGGAGAAACTTCTGTTGTCTTCGATGTAGTCTCTAGAGAAACCTCTGCCTTACTCTGTATTACGTCTTACGCTGAACATCTGGAGAATAAGGTCATGCAGGTGTCCCGGGTAGAGTCGTTTGTAAGCTATAAGATTTGAGAATTTTACTACGTCAAACACACTCGTGAATAGTCCTGGCCCGTAGATGACCATATGAGACTTAGGCAGAGATAGCACAGCAAAAACTAGAATGTGTTTGCTTATGTTCTTGTCATTTTTCGGGGTGAGTTGACATATCTTATTAATATATGATATATTCATGTTGTGTTGATCGTCCATCATGGGTGATGAAGACCACTCTGTTCATCCAATTATTAGGAATATGTTAGGTTAGTCTATGGGTACGAAGGTGACTGATGAGCCCGATGCGGGCCTGGAAAGATCTCGGACAGTGTGGGCAGGGAATGTTTGCTTCATGTGAAGGTTTTATTTCCCGGTCCTTTCTAGCTTGTCTCCGCTGTTCCGCTGCTGCTCTTCTGGATGATTCGCATGCCACTGCACCTTTATGAAGAGATGTGCGCCAAACAGTTCGGTCTTGCGCAGCAGTTTCCCATGTGTCTGGGTTTATGTCAAAGGTTTTCAATGACGTCTTTAACGTGTCCTTGAAAGAGTTAGAGTTTTATAGATATCTGACAGGAATGCGACTTAATTCATTTTGTGAGGATTTCTCCCAGTAATTTAATTCAGTGATAGTGTTGTGCCGTATACAGCCTTAGTTAAGTGGTGTTTAAGCTGTTTTCTGGTTTATAATGGGTAAAATGATAGACTTACAAAAACCAAACTCTCACTAGGCGTAGAATCGGTCCACAGATGCTTATCATGGGTTAAGAATAGGCTAATTAACTATAATTTCGGTAAGATAATGTCAGAGGTGGATTATTCACTTAAACACTGAATTATAGGAGATAGTCTCTTATCCTTTTTTGATAGATATTTCTAATTTCAAGGGAGAATCATTTTATGCTTTCTTGTGTAGCTAGACTCTAACCATAACTTTCACAGAAAGCAGTCACCAGCCATAGAAAACAGTTTACCTTATGACTCAGTCACAACTGTATTATTATAGCTAGAACATTGCATTTTCTATGTACTCATTTGTGGAATGTTAATTTTTCCCCAAGGGGACATATGATTTATTTGTGAAATGTCACATGCTGTAATCTGTTTATGTAAATTCATTTAAATGTTGTAAGATGAATAACATATCCAGTCAGCTGGAGCTATAGAGTTAGGTTTCCTGTACGTTTATTTTGGAGAAGAGGAGTAGTTTTTGCTGTCAGAACATTTACTGACAGGTACATGGGTGTACCAAATATATTAAGCCTATGCGGGCTCATGCTGATAATTGAGAGAGAGGAAGGAGCGGAACATTAATATTGTATATAACATTAATGTGATTTTGTTGTTGCTTGATGTAAAGGGTGTTTCTTTTTTATCTCAGTTTCCAGAGATGCCGAATTGCTAGAGTCAAGTCTCCAGTCAGGCGAAGAATGTCACCGTCTCTTCGTTCTAGAGGGAGTCTGAGGACATCTAGCATTCACGAGTTGTCACCTCAATACCTGGAACATAACCTTTTCCTGTCAACGCCATTTCCCTCTCACGGGAGTTCAGCTCACGCATTGTGAAATGAGCCAACGCAACAATCGGAAATCTTGTATTGCAGTAGTAGTTCCATACTCGCCTATTGGATTACCAGTCAGAGCATTGCGGCTTCCAGAATCTCAAAACAGCCCAGCATGTCTATAGCAGAATTTATATCACCAAGTTTTGTGCCTAAACGGGGCACTCAGCCAAGCCACAGTCAGCCAGCCAAAACCAGATTTCTAAGACCAAGCACTCAAGCCAATTCTAGCGCCGGATAAGAGCGCCTTGGGACCAGTTGTCCTCAAGTGACTTCGTCCTATGGTTTATTTCTGGATTATGTAGAACCTCGCACTTAGGAGCGGCCAGCCAAAGACATAAACAGAGTTCCAGTCCCTTTCGCGCCAGTAGAGGGCACTAAAGTTAGCACCAACAAGGAAAGTTATGCAGTTTAGCCTATCGCCTTGAAGGACATCTGCACGTAAGACTCTTTCCTGGAGCTAGTACCTTTGGTCCCACGAAGGCGGACAGGCTGTCACTCAGTTCGTTTATTTGGTCAGCAGGAGATAAACAGCGTCTTCCAGTCCCACTCGCGCAATTAAGGGAAGTCACCACCGATGGCGCCTATACAGTGATTTTATTCAGGTTAATTCCATCACCGATGGAGGATATATTTACGAAAAAACCACTTACTGGAGCTATTTCATCTGGTCCCGAAATCGGATGGACTGACACTCGATTTATTCATTTCTTCGTGTTCTACAGATTCATGTCGGTGGTCTGTGTGTGTGTTTGATGGTGTATTTGCTTATTTGAGATTATTGATAATTCTGATGACTATTTATGACTATTGATGATTATTGATGATTGCTGATGATTTTTTGATGTCATTTATGTGTTGCGATGAGATGCATTATTTTCATGCTTTTCTTCATTTAATAAAGTTTACTCATTTATTAACGCGCTGCTCACGACCCTTCCATCCATAATTTACATTTTTAGCTCTTTACTATAGTCTCTAGATATGATATAGAGAAAATAGTGAGAGCAGGAGATGCTTAGACAGTATGAGTGTGTTGAGGCTTGGAGAGAGAGATCATTTTAATAAATCTTCTTCCAGGTTGTCTCAAGTCCATCTCCTATTACACTTTATCTACGTGTAAATCTATAACTCTGTCAGTCCACTATCCCTTGTCGATTTCACTACTATTGTCCAACTCGACAAAATACTCTACCACTTTTACTCAACCACGACAGTCACTAACTTCTCGTGGGTACCTGAATTGTATTCGCTTCATGATTCGCGAGGTCATGAAAGAGGTCAAGTTCAAAACAACATTTTTGACAATAACTCGTGCCAGGTTCATGAGAATCCCGTGAAACTTACTGAACACAAAACTCTCGGACCATATTATTGAATGCCTATAAAAGATTGACGCTCCTCGAATAAATTCAGTTGAAAATTCAATGCGCAAGTATGGTTCATCTCACTACAAAACAACGACTCATCATCATTGGACGTTTACAGACTGGACAGTCACAAAGTGTAGTGGCCAGACAATTTAATTTAGTTAGAAGCACCATTAGTCGCCTTTGGAGGCAATTTCAAGAAACTGGCTCAGTGGCAGACCGGCCGCGCAATGGAAGACGCAGAGTCACAACTCCTGCCGGACACCGCTTCATACGGCTGCGTCACCTCAGGAATCGACTTGCATCTGCGTCCTCCACAGTCCAGTCAATGTCAGCAGCTCGTTGAATTTCAGATCAAACGGTCAGGAACCGGCGGCACAACTCTGGTCTTTGGGCTAGAAGACCCTACAAAGGTCCTGTTCTTACGGACCGGCATCGCCAGAACCGACTGTAGTGGGCGAACCAGCATCGTCAATGGGCCGTTGGGAATGACTGGAGACGGGTTTGGTTTAGTGATGAATCATTTTTTGTGCTCCAGCGACACGATAGACGGAGAAGGGTTTACCGTAGAGTTCATGAGCGCTACGCCCAGAACAGCGTTGATGAGGCTCCTCCACATGGTGGTGGAGGTGTACTGATGCTGGGGGCGATCAAATTCATGGGAAGAAGTGACCTGGTGCAAATTGAAGGACGCCTGAATGCCCAACGATACGTCGCTGAAATTCTTCGTCCTCACGTCCTTCCATTTCTGGCTGTACGAGGGTCGATTTTTCAGCAGGATAACGCTCGACCTCATGTGGGACAGCTCACCACCCAGTTCCTCGCTGACAACAACGTCCAGACCATTCCGTGGCCAGCCATGTCATCAGACATGAACCCCATAGAACACTTATGGGATGAACTCGACAGACGACTCCGCCAGCGAGACGTGGTTCCAGCCAATCTCCGACAGTTATCTCTTGCACTGCGGGAAGAGTGGGCAGCCATCCCACAACAACAGATCCAACGGCTAATCGGATCCACGTCAAGGAGATGTCGTTCTCTGATAGAGGCCAGAGGAGGCCATACACCTTACTGAAACGGAGGCCTCAGTCACAAAGAAAAAAAGTCCAAACCAAATTTAATGAACATCATTTCATTGTTAAAGTCTGAAAGTTTCTTCATGCCAAGATTGAAACATTAATTCCGTAAAACAAAATTTTGGTACAAGTTTGAAATTTGGTGTCCATTACCACTGCAATAATGTTGCGTTTCTTTTTTTAAACAGTATATAATGGCGAAATAACGCTTTGAGCTCTCTAGGACATGCGCTCTGCACTATCAAAGTCTGTCGCCGCTTAATACAAGTGTCCCCTGTCTAGCTTTCCACCTCCTCCCCCTCAAACCATTTAAATGAGCATGACACACACACACACACACAAACACACACAGATACATTCATTCACATGCAACCAAACCATCCCTGTTAAGAACCAACATTTAAGGTCACACATCGTACATTTAAATAAAATAAATTATGGTGCTGCTGTAAAACTGGTAAGGAAATAAATATATATAATTATATAAAGAAATAAGACGGTATTGAATCAGTTTTACAAATGACTGTTTCTGTGTAGAACTGATACAATACTGTTTTATATATATTTAAATTAAAGCACGCTTTCGTGTTACTCACTAGATAAGTGAGATTATTTATTCATATTTTTATTTTCGGGGGAAATTTAAATGTTCCCCCTCTAGATAAAATGTAATAAACCTTGCAGCTTATGTTAGTTATAACATGACAAAGGAAGATGAATTTAAGTTATATATTAGTCATTGATAAAAAAGCAAAGTGGGAATTAATATTTTAATCATAAGAGCTCATTTTTAAAAATTTATTATTTCCTTAAGTAAAATTACAGCATTGTACACATTTTTCGCTTACGTGTTGTTTGTTGTTTAAAAGTTTTGCACAGACAATAACGCAATTATAAAAAAAAAATATATAAAGAGGATTTAAATAACATTAAGATATAAAGACAGTAATGTCCCCTTTGTGGTATTCCCAACACGTCACAAAATAAAATTAATTCCCTTGCATGCACAATTATGAGAATCTGAGACTTTTACACCAGACCTGTTACACCAGACTACAAAATGTCTTGGACAAAAAAGAAAAGAAAAGACAATTTTAATAGGGGACCTAAACGCAAAAATAGGAACAGACAACACCTGCATTGAAGAAATCATGGGAAAACATGGATTTTATGATGACAGAACTGACAATCTGACAGAACTGACAATCTGTCATCATACCAATCCATGTTTTCCCATGATTTCTTCAATGCCGCTGTTGTCTGTTCCTATTTTTGGCACCCGACCACACAGTACTAAGACATCAGGAAATAAGAGAAAAATTTTCAATCACAGCATCCAACGAATATCATCAAGTCAACAGCTGGAAGATGAGAAGCAGATACGGAAGACCACTGGCAACAAGTAAAAAATTACTTCTTCTTCTTCCTCGTTCGTCCTAAAAGCACGTTGGTTGCTTTTGGTAGTCGGATGTCTACATCTTCTTTGATCTAACCGCGACCGTCAAAGCAGTCAGTGGCCATTACGCCTGCTGGCGTCTTGTAGGGCAACAACAAATTGATTCCACTTTGCTCGGTCGGTGGACATCCTTCTTACAGTGCTCCAACTCTGGTTCATTCTTTGCATCTCAGCCTCCACAGTCCTCCGCCAAGTTGTTTTTGGTCGGCCTCTCTTTCGTTTTCCTTCAGGGATCCATAGCATAGCTGTTCTTGTGATGGCATCGGGGTCTCTTCTGAGGACATGGCCAACCCAGATCCAGCGTCTGCCAGCTATGATGGTGTGCATGTCCTCTTGCTTGCTCCGAGTAAGCAGATCATGGTGTGGTATTCGGCCAAAAGTTTCGGTGAATTTTTCGTCTGCACGTTGTGTGAAAAAAGGACAATTTCGACATTTCCTTCTCTGTGTAACTCTCCAGCACACCATAGAGAAGCATAGAAAGCACACAGCTCTGATATATTCTTAATTTTGTGCTTGTGCTGTACTGATAGGACCTATTTAGACTAAAAAAGGCTTCTTGCTTTGTTCATTCTGTTGTTGATGTCTTTGCTTGCTCCGCCGTCTGGTGTTACTATGCATCCTAGGTATGTGAAGGTGTTGTCTGTTCCAGTTGCTGAGTCCTTACTAATATGGGCTCAGGATTGTTCACATTGAACGTCATGACCTCTGACTTCTTTAGATTGATGTTCAAGCCCACCTGCTGGCTATAATTATTAAGTCTATCCGTTTTTTTCCTGGATGTTGTCTGGCGCATCTCCAGAAGATGTCGTACTTCCTGTCTTCACCTCAAAGGTTAGGTTGCTCTGCCCAACACTACACGTAAAGTTGGCATAGAGGCTTTTTATGAATGACACTATGCAGTTTGGAATTCCATAAGCCCTCAGTATTTTCCATAAACTGTCCCTATGTATACTGTCAAAAGCCTTTTCAAAATCAACGAAATTAATGTACAGCTGTCTTTGCCATTCTGATCACTGCTCTATTCTAAAAGACTCTATTCATTACAAAAACGTGCAGTGCGCCTAATTTCAGACAAAAACCTCACACAGTGTGTAGACGCATATACATATCTTAACATATTACCACTAAGAAAGCGCCTTCTCTTCAACAAAGCCAAATTTATTCACAAAATCTTGTCACAGAATGCTCCAACGTATCTGTGGCCTATTTTCAAATACAGCGGAAGACGCAGTCAACGCTTAAATAAATTACACACGCCCAAGCCTAGGCTCGACTTATTTAAGAAAAGTTTAGCTTTTTCTGCTGCTCATCTGTGGAATACTCTTCCACATGACTTAAAAAATACTCTTAGTCCATATTCATTCAATCACAGACTTTTCAAATACATCATGAGTGCAGATTATATGCCACCCTAATTTCGCAGACTTTTCAAATACATCATGAGTGCAGATTATATGCCACCCTAATTTCGTTATGTTCTTAAATAATTACATAACATCATATGTAGGTTTTAAAGTTAATTTTGTCCTGTTTAGTATAAATTATGATACGCATCTGTAAATCTGTGTAACTGTTATTGTACTGTTACAATGTTGGGATTTTATTTTATTGTACTTTTTTTGTTATTTTATTATATAAGTAATATTTAGGAGACGTGTGAGAATAAATGGATTCAGTATGGAAGATGAGAGAAAGGAAGGGCAGAATGTTAGACGGGCCTGCGTGCCCAATTCTAAACCCTTGAAAATAAAGTTCGTTCGTTCGTTCGTTCGTTCGTTCGTTCTATAATGTTCCTGAGGGTAAATATATGATCTACAAATCTTCTGTTCTTTCTAAATCCTGCTTGTTCTTTCCTCAGTTTGTGGTATACTGATTTTGAAATTCTCTGTATATCCTGCGTAGTATTTTGCAATACTACATGACCTATGGACCCCCGAGGGAAAGCGACAGAGAGGCCGACCAAAAACAACTTGGCGGAGAACTGTGGAAGCTGAAATGCAAAGAATGAACCACAGTTGGGGTACTGTACGAAGGATGGCCGCCGACAGAGCAAAGTGGAATCAATTTGTTGCTGCCCTACAAGACGCCACCAGGCGTGTTGGCCACTGACTGCTTTGACGGTTGGTGGCTATGGATCAAAGAAGAAGAAGACATGACCTACTGTCTTGACTCTATCTTCCGATGTTATGATTGTTTGCTTATGTCTGTGTCATCTATTGGTTTACATACAATGTCATAAGGTGGTCAAGAAAAATATGTCGTACATGATAATTCATCAGTCATATAGGCAAAAAAGGAGTACCCTATAGTACAGAAAAACGAACTCATTTTGCTCAGCCTTACAAGCCAGCTCTGAAAAATGGCTGATAGCTTTATTGCGAGTCATTACCTGTCCTGAGAAGGACTCTCACTTCACCAAGGCTGGATTAGGATTGTGGTTATATCAACGTGATCAATCTTCCTACCGGACTAGCAGGAATAGCGATAAATAGTCATGCACAAAATACACGCCAACGACCACTATTTACGTAATAATCTAGTGCGAATTAAATTAGTTCGCAAAATATAAATGTAATCTACATACCCCCAGGCTGACACTAAGTTGCTGAAAAAGATAGCTGTCTCACAATTGCAGTTTTTTTTGGGGTCTTTATGTCGAGACTTTGATGCAGTTCAGCTCTCATACCAGTTCATAGAGTTATTGTGTGTGCGTTTTGAATTCGATGATCCTTTTACTATATGGAAATTGCGCGGACCTCCAAGAGACAATTAAGTCACAACACTTTTTGACTCAATCTGTGCTATAAAAAGTGACAGTTTGTGCATTATATGCAGCAATAATTTATCATACCTTCATACTGACATCAAGTAGTACTTCCAATAACATATTCTTAGATTCAGCACAATCTCTGCCTCATTGTGCATAATTTTCACTTTATTCTGAGATTTCTTCATCTTGTGAGACAATTAATTATGTGCTAGCTACTCGTCTCGCTTGCTGCTTTACTGTGTTAAATGTCGAGTCAAATCCAAGCCCAGGCCAGGAGGAAGACAGCCGATAAGATAGTCTGGCGCTCTCTCTTCCAAACCTCTACACCTCATGGTAGAAGGGGAACGACTAAGTAAGTAAGTAAGTCAAATCCAAGCAGTATTTACTGAGATATGTGCCTAAATCTACCTGTCAGATACGACACTTGATATTGCTTGTATGACTTATTTCCGTCCAACGTGTTTTCTGGCACTGAAAGATTCGGGCTAAATTTGGTTGCGGGTCGCTAGGCATCAGACGTAAACAACGCCGCAAAGAATCTTTTATCGATTTCCTGACAGATTTGAAAAGCCTTTTAGAGTGCACCATCAAGACAAGAGACAGAAGACGTTAGAGATCCATTGTAGCCGACCTTCGATGTGGCGATAGTGTCACGAGCAACACTTTTCTCTCGTTCTCTTGATAGATTTTTCTCTCGTTCTCTCTATTTCAATTGACCTTTTAACCGTATACAATTTGCGAAAATACGGTCTTGGATTGTGTAATTGCTCTAAATCCAGCCCATCTAGTACGACACACTTTAATGGAGATGCACTTTCTCACTTGATACTGATTCAAATTACACTACCCTCACGTACGCACACACAAACATTTTTGTGACATACATACGTACATACGTAGAAAACAGATAAACTATGGGTCACATATAAATGGCAGGGAGGTTTTGACCAACACCAATAGCTTAAGGTTTATTAAATTTATTATATCGTTAGAAAATAGATCACAACATCAATACATAGTTATCATTACATCAGTGAATTATAGTTACATAAGAGAAAGAAAATACTCATAAACCCTCCCTCTGATATATGGAAAAATTAGAGAAGATCCCAACAGAGGTAATTTACCCAAAAAATCAGAACAATGATTGCTAATGGGAGTGGGGCGTGGTCAGGACGGATAAAGAATATGTCCTTAATTTAAACTCTCCCGTGGGCCTTCAGACTTAGTGAGAGATAGATAAAAAGAAAATGTAACTACCCGTTATTTCCCGGAGTAATATATGCGTAAAATAATTATAAGACGCTAGGCGATCGAAATTGTTTAATAACAATTTATTTCTATTTCATCTTGTGTAAATCTTAAGTAATTAACTGTTCATTGCTAGTGTTAAAAGCGATATATTAGCTAGACACTCGTGAAGTTCTTTGTAATATAAATAATTAAATACCGGAGTGATTTTACAAGTCTTACCTAAAACGCTGGTGTTAGAATATAATTATAGTAGGATTACCAGTTATCTATATTCTCTTTTATTTAGGTGATCATATCTTTGCGATCCAACGGTTCTTAGAGAGATGCATGGTCAGATGTCTTACGGCATCCCAATTATATGTTCCTAACATACTCACATTGTCGGCAAAAAATCTGATGTTGAAGACCCTTTGCGGTCAGCCGTCTCCATCCATGAGAGCGGTTAAATAACCAGAACTCTGCTACGTAAAATTTGTGTTAAATGTTAAAATGGAACGGGACAATGCCAGAAGATTTTTTTCATCTTATACATATAAATTGTCCTGGCCTGATGAGGCAGAACTTACAGCACTAATTTCTTTAAACAAACCCATATGACAGTAAAGTTTTCCTACCACCAAATTCTACAGAGAGCATTCACGGGTTTATACCCGGCTATGTCCTTCCGAGAACAGCCTTAGAGTAACATTCTGCTGTTTGATAATATTTTCACATTCACTACGACAGAGAGCGTCATAGCCACTGTAGGCTAGACCACTCCGAGGGGAAAACATATATTAACTTATAAATTTCCAGGACAGTGAAGCCACCTAGAAAAAACATATCTCAAACCCAATACCTGCAGTACGAAGAGGAATACCCCCCAGGAAAAAATATAATCAACGCACCAATTCAGCGAATCTCTGTTACGGTATATGATATTAACGCCGTCTGCTAAAGGTTAGCGGACGTGCAAATGTAAAGGTTAAGACATTTAATATATTGCGATAGATGTTTCAATTATTGAACGCTCCATACACGATCGATTATGACGTGTCTAGCGTTGTTTGGGTCACAGTCGGTAACTAGGAGACGCTACCCTTTGTTACTTGACCGCCAAGCTGAATAGCTGCGTTTTGTTAACCTTCCAATTCAATGGCATGATATAGCCATTTATATGTGCATTTATGATGGACCAGGGTCAGTCCTAGAACTCTACATGAGAGGAAACTTATGGAGGTTAGTGATTAACTAAATCCTTGGAAGGAGAAAGATAATCGTCTACTTTATACGAAGTAATTAGACTCACAGTCTCACTGTCGGCAGGTAGCCATTCTATCTGCGCGTGCATATAGCTGTGATGTTCTGACGACAATTACTGCATTGTATCCTTAAACGGACATTGACACGTAAAACAGCAGTCTACGCTATTGATTGATTGATGCATGTACCTCATGTGTGAATTGAACTGTTTATGTATGTGTGTAATCCATATTAAATTGTGAAGGACTCGAACCGGAGGCATTATTCATTGAATCACGTTACACCATTCAACCTTCTGAATTATGTATTTTATATCAAGTTGCTGAGTTAATAAGATGAACAGTTGTTTACATCTTGATGCCAAGTTCAGGCATTACGACAAACCAAAGGTGAGGTTCACCCCATTCGCGTACGAATATTAGCA
Organism: Oreohelix idahoensis; assembly: GCA_024509875.1. Lineage (NCBI taxonomy): Eukaryota > Metazoa > Mollusca > Gastropoda > Stylommatophora > Oreohelicidae > Oreohelix > Oreohelix idahoensis. The sequence goes on along the minus strand of JAMPIV010015745.1, from coordinate 224,366 downwards.
CGATCAGAATTCAAGCAACACAACCAGTAACCACACACGAAAGTCCTTCAACAATCTCCGAGAAATATAGCAGTTGCCTAGACGGAGTTTTCTGGGGCTGAACTGGACAAACAACAGGACATTTAATAGTCTTAAATACATTGTGTTTGATTAATTCCGTGGAATTTATACAGCGTCGGCAGAGGGGGTAAGCATAATTGTAGTGAGCTCACTGTATGTATGTAGAGAGTGAAACGGAACGAAAGAATTTATTTCTTAAGTTACTACTAATATAACATCTTCTCTTTTTATCTATCTCTCACTAAGTCTGAAGGCCCACGGGAGAGTTTAAATTAAGGACATATTCTTTATCCGTCCTGACCACGCCCCACTCCCATTAACAATCATTGTTCTGATTTTTTGGGTAAATTACCTCTGTTGGGATCTTCTCTAATTTTTCCATATATCAGAGGGAGGGTTTATGAGTATTTTCTTTCTCTTATGTAACTATAATTCACTGATGTAATGATAACTATGTATTGATGTTGTGATCTATTTTCTAACGATATAATAAATTTAATAAACCTTAAGCTATTGGTGTTGGTCAAAACCTCCCTGCCATTTATATGTGACCCATAGTTTATCTGTTTTCTACATATGTACGTATGTATGTCACAAAAATGTTTGTGTGTGCGTACGAGAGGGTAGTGTAATTTGAATCAGTATCAAGTGAGAAAGTGCATCTCCATTAAAGTGTGTCGTACTAGATGGGCTGGATTTAGAGCAATTACACAATCCAAGACCGCATTTTCTCTTACACCAGTTCTCCTCGTAAACAGGACTATTTCTCACACCTTCTTCTCACATAGCTCTCACTATATCACCTCTGCTCGGACGGGACCATAAATATCTTAGGCCTATCTATAAAATTACGACAGGGTGTTTTATGGGAGAGGGGCGTGCTAGATTCGAGATTTTCCCCGTGTGTATGTGTGTAGGGAAGATTTAATGAATACAAATTTTATACGGTTAAAAGGTCAGTTGAAAAAGAGAGAACGAGAGAAAAATCTATCAAGAGAACGAGAAAAAAGAGTTGCTCGTGACACTATCGCCACATCGAAGATCGGCTACAATGGATCTCTAACGTCTTCTGTCTCTTGTCTTGATGGTGCACTCTAAAAGGCTTTTCAAATCTGTCAGGAAATCGATAAAAGATTCTTTGCGGCGTTGTTTACGTCTGATGCCTAGCGACCCGCAACCAAATTTAGCCCGAATCTTTCAGTGCCAGAAAACACGTTGGACGGAAATAAGTCATACAAGCAATATCAAGTGTCGTATCTGACAGGTAGATTTAGGCACATATCTCAGTAAATACTGCTTGGATTTGACTTACTTACTTACTTAGTCGTTCCCCTTCTACCATGAGGTGTAGAGGTTTGGAAGAGAGAGCGCCAGACTATCTTATCGGCTGTCTTCCTCCTGGCCTGGGCTTGGATTTGACTCGACATTTAACACAGTAAAGCAGCAAGCCTGACGAGTAGCTAGCACATAATTAATTGTCTCACAAGATGAAGAAATCTCAGAATAAAGTGAAAATTATGCACAATGAGGCAGAGATTGTGCTGAATCTAAGAATATGTTATTGGAAGTACTACTTGATGTCAGTATGAAGGTATGATAAATTATTGCTGCATATAATGCACAAACTGTCACTTTTTATAGCACAGATTGAGTCAAAAAGTGTTGTGACTTAATTGTCTCTCGGAGGTCCGCGCAATTTCCATATAGTAAAAGGCTCATCGAATTCAAAACGCACACACAATAACTCTATGAACTGGTATGAGAGCTGAACTGCATCAAACCCTCGACATAAAGACAGAAAAAAAAACTGCTATTGTGAGACAGCTATCATTTTCAGCAACTTAGTGTCAGCCTGGGGGTATGTAGATTACATTTATATTTTGCGAACTAATTTAATTCGCACTAGATTATTACGTAAATAGTGGTCGTTGGCGTGTATTTTGTGCATGACTATTTATCGCTATTCCTGCTAGTCCGGTAGGAAGATTGATCACGTTGATATAACCACAATCCTAATCCAGCCTTGGTGAAGTGAGAGTCCTTCTCAGGACAGGTAATGACTCGCAATAAAGCTATCAGCCCTTTTCAGAGCTGGCTTGTAAGGCTGAGCAAAATGATTTCGTTTTTTTGTATTATAGGGTACTCCTTTTTTGCCTATATGACTGATGAATTATCATGTACGACATACTTTTCTTGACCACCTTATGACATTGTATGTAAACCAATAGATGACACAGACATAAGACTACAAGCAAACAATCATAACATCGGAAGATAGAGTCAAGACAGTAGGTCATGTCTTCTTCTTTTTTGATCCATAGCCACCAACCGTCAAAGCAGTCAGAGGCCAACACGCCTGGTGGCGTCTTGTAGGGCAGCAACAAATTGATTCCACTTTGCTCGGTCGGCGGCCATCCTTCGTACAGTACCCCAACTGTGGTTCATTCTTTGCATTTCAGCTTCCATAGTTCTCCGCCAAGTTGTTTTTGGTCGGCCTCTCTGTCGCTTTCCCTCGGGGGTCCATAGGTCATGTAGTATTGCAAAATACTAGGCAGGATATACAGAGAATTTCAAAATCAGTAGACCACAAACTGAGGAAAGAACAAGCAGGATTTAGAAAGAACAGAAGATGTGTAGATCATATATTTACCCTCAGGAACATTATAGAACGAACGAACGAACGAACGAACTTTATTTTCAAAGGGTTTAGAATTGGGCACGCAGGCCCGTCTAACATTCTGCCCTTCCTTTCTCTCATCTTCCATACTGAATCCATTTATTCTCACACGTCTCCTAAATATTACTTATATAATAAAATAACAAAAAAAAGTACAATAAAATAAAATCCCAACATTGTAACAGTACAATAACAGTTACACAGATTTACAGATGCATATCATAATTTATACTAAACAGGACAAAATTAACTTTAAAACCTACATATGATGTTATGTAATTATTTAAGAACATAACGAAATTAGGGTGGCATATAATCTGCACTCATGATGTATTTGAAAAGTCTGCGAAATTAGGGTGGCATATAATCTGCACTCATGATGTATTTGAAAAGTCTGTGATTGAATGAATATGGAGTAAGAGTATTTTTTAAGTCATGTGGAAGAGTATTCCACAGATGAGCAGCAGAAAAAGCTAAACTTTTCTTAAATAAGTCGAGCCTAGGCTTGGGCGTGTGTAATTTATTTAAGCGTTGACTGCGTCTTCCGCTGTATTTGAAAATAGGCCACAGATACGTTGGAGCATTCTGTGACAAGATTTTGTGAATAAATTTGGCTTTGTTGAAGAGAAGGCGCTTTCTTAGTGGTAATATGTTAAGATATGTATATGCGTCTACACACTGTGTGAGGTTTTTGTCTGAAATTAGGCGCACTGCACGTTTTTGTAATGAATAGAGTCTTTTAGAATAGAGCAGTGATCAGAATGGCAAAGACAGCTGTACATTAATTTCGTTGATTTTGAAAAGGCTTTTGACAGTATACATAGGGACAGTTTATGGAAAATACTGAGGGCTTATGGAATTCCAAACTGCATAGTGTCATTCATAAAAAGCCTCTATGCCAACTTTACGTGTAGTGTTGGGCAGAGCAACCTAACCTTTGAGGTGAAGACAGGAAGTACGACATCTTCTGGAGATGCGCCAGACAACATCCAGGAAAAAAACGGATAGACTTAATAATTATAGCCAGCAGGTGGGCTTGAACATCAATCTAAAGAAGTCAGAGGTCATGACGCTCAATGTGAACAATCCTGAGCCCATATTAGTAAGGACTCAGCAACTGGAACAGACAACACCTTCACATACCTAGGATGCATAGTAACACCAGACGGCGGAGCAAGCAAAGACATCAACAACAGAATGAACAAAGCAAGAAGCCTTTTTTAGTCTAAATAGGTCCTATCAGTACAGCACAAGCACAAAATTAAGAATATATCAGAGCTTTGTGCTTTCTATGCTTCTCTATGGTGTGCTGGAGAGTTACACAGAGAAGGAAATGTCGAAATTATCCTTTTTTCACACAACGTGCATACGAAAAATTCACCGAAACTTTTGGCCGAATACCACACCATGATCTGTTTACTCGGAGCAAGCAAGAGGACATGCACACCATCATAGCTGGCAGACGCTGGATCTGGGTTGGCCATGTCCTCAGAAGAGACCCCGATGCCATCACAAGAACAGCTATGCTATGGACCCCTGAAGGAAAACGAAAGAGAGGCCGACCAAAAACAACCTGGCGGAGGACTGTGGAGGCTGAGATGCAAAGAATGAACCAGAGTTGGAGCACTGTAAGAAGGATGTCCACCGACCGAGCAAAGTGGAATCAATTTGTTGTTGCCCTACAAGACGCCAGCAGGCGTAATGGCCACTGACTGCTTTGGCGGTCGCGGTTAGATCAAAGAAGATGTAGACATCCGACTACCAAAAGCAACCAACGTGCTTTTTTTAGGACGAACGAGGAAGAAGAAGAAGTAATTTTTTACTTGTTGCCAGTGGTCTTCCGTATCTGCTTCTCATCTTCCAGCTGTTGACTTGATGATATTCGTTGGATGCTGTGATTGAAAATTTTTCTCTTATTTCCTGATGTCTTAGTACTGTGTGGTCGGGTGCCAAAAATAGGAACAGACAACAGCGGCATTGAAGAAATCATGGGAAAACATGGATTGGTATGATGACAGATTGTCAGTTCTGTCATCATACCTAATCCATGTTTTCCCATGATTTCTTCAATGCAGGTGTTGTCTGTTCCTATTTTTGCGTTTAGGTCCCCTATCAAAATTGTCCTTTCTTTTCTTTTTTGTCCAAGACATTTTGTAGTCTGGTGTAAAAGGTCTGGTGTAAAAGTCTCAGATTCTCATAATTGTGCATGCAAGGGAATTAATTTTATTTTGTGACGTGTTGGGAATACCACAAAAGGGACGTGACTGTTTTTATATCTTAATGTTATTTAAATCCTATTTATATTTTTTTTTATAATTGCGTTATTGTCTGTGCAAAACCTTTAAATAACAAACAACACGTAAGCGAAAAATGTGTACAATGCTGTAAATTTACATAAGCAAATAAAAAATTTTTAAAAATGAGCTTTTATCATTAAAATATTAAAATCTACTTTGTTTTTATTATCAATGACTAATATATAATAACTTAAATTCAACTTCCTTTGTCACAGTTATAACACAGACTGCAAGGTCAATTTTATCTAGAGGGAGAAAATTTAAAATTCCCCCGAAAATAAAAATAGGAATAAATAGTCTCACTTATCTAGTGAGTAACACGAAAGCGTGCTTTAATTTAAATATATATAAAACAGTATTGTATCAGTTCTACACAGAAACAGTCATTTGTAAAACTGATTCAATACCGTCTTATTTCTTTATATAATTATATATATTTATTTCCTTGCCAGTTTTACAGCAGCACCTTAATTTATTTTATTTAAATGTACGATGTGTGACCTTTAATGTTGGTTCTTAACAGGGATGGTTTGGTTGCATGTGAATAAATGTATCTGTGTGTGTTTGTGTGTGTGTGTGTCATGCTCATTTAAATGGTTTGAGGGAGAGGAGGTGGAAAGCTAGACAGGGGACACTTGTATTAAGCGGCGACAGACTTTGATAGTGCAGAGCGCATGTCCTAGAGAGCTCAAAGCGTTATTTCGCCATTATATACTGTTTAAAAAAAGAAACGCAACATTAATGCAGTGGTAATGGACACCAAATTTCAAACTTGTACCAAAATTTTGTTTTACGGAATTAATGTTTCAATCTTGGCATGAAGAAACTTTCAGACTTTAACAATGAAATGATGTTCATTAAATTTGGTTTGGACTTTTTTTCTTTGTGACTGAGGCCTCCGTTTCAGTAAGGTGTATGGCCTCCTCTGGCCTCTATCAGAGAACGACATCTCCTTGACATGGATCCGATTAGCCGTTGGATCTGTTGTTGTGGGATGGCTGCCCACTCTTCCCGCAGTGCAAGAGATAACTGTCGGAGATTGGCTGGAACCACGTCTCGCTGGCGGAGTCGTCTGTCGAGTTCATCCCATAAGTGTTCTATGGGGTTCATGTCTGATGACATGGCTGGCCACGGAATGGTCTGGACGTTGTTGTCAGCGAGGAACTGGGTGGTGAGTTGTCCCACATGAGGTCGAGCGTTATCCTGTTGAAAAATCGACCCTCGTACAGCCAGAAGTGGAAGGACGTGAGGACGAAGAATTTCAGCGACGTATCGTTGGGCATTCAGGCGTCCTTCAATTTGCACCAGGTCACTTCTTCCCATGAAGTTGATCGCCCCCAGCATCAGTACACCTCCACCACCATGTGGAGGAGCCTCATCAACGCTGTTCTGGGCGTAGCGCTCATGAACTCTACGGTAAACTCTTCTCCGTCTATCGTGTCGCTGGAGCACAAAAAATGATTCATCACTAAACCAAACCCGTCTCCAGTCATTCCCAACGGTCCATTGACGATGCTGGTTCGCCTACTGCAGTCGGTTCTGGCGATGCCGGTCCGTAAGAACAGGACCTCTGTAGGGTCTTCTAGCCCAAAGACCAGAGTCGTGCTGCCGGTTCCTGACCGTTTGATCTGAAATTCGACGAGCTGCTGACATTGACTGGACTGTGGAGGACGCAGATGCAAGTCGATTCCTGAGGTGACGAAGCCGTATGAAGCGGTGTCCGGCAGGAGTTGTGACTCTGGGTCTTCCACTGCGCGGCCGGTCTGCCACTGAGCCAGTTTCTTGAAATTGCCTCCAAAGGCGACTAATGGTGCTTCTAACCAAATTAAATTGTCTGGCCACTACACTTTGTGACTGTCCAGTCTGTAAACGTCCAATGATGATGAGTCGTTGTTCTGTAGTGAGATGAACCATACTTGCGCATTGAATTTTCAACTGAATTTATTCGAGGAGCGTCAATCTTTTATAGGCATTCAATAATATGGTCCGAGAGTTTTGTGTTCAGTAAGTTTCACGGGATTCTCATGAACCTGCCACGAGTTATTGTCAAAAATGTTGTTTTGATCTTGACCTCTTTCATGACCTCGCGAATCATGAGGCGAATACAATTCAGGTACCCACGAGAAGTTAATGACTTTCGTGGTTGAGTAAAAGTGGTAGAGTATTTTGTCGAGTTGGACAATAGTAGTGAAATCGACAAGGGATAGTGGACTGACAGAGTTATAGATTTACACGTAGATAAAGTGTAATAGGAGATGGACTTGAGACAACCTGGAAGAAGATTTATTAAAATGATCTCTCTCTCTCCAAGCCTCAACACACTCATACTGTCTAATCATCTCCTGCTCTCACTCTTTTCTCTTAATCATATCTAGAGACTATAGGCGTCTGTGGCCTAATGAATATGAACGCGGTTTCATAATCCAGATATACCAGGTTCGAAACCTGCTGCAGGCGATTTGGTAGCAGATCGCTTTGTGTGGATTTTTAACAATGGTATAAGCGCCGTACCGTTCAGAAAGCTATGGCAAACTACTGAACGTAAAAATTGCCTAGAAAAATCACAAACAGCCAATAAAAGCTGGGGTTGATTGCCACGTCCTGTAAAGGATAAGCAACTAACTTTTTATAGTAAAGAGCTAAAAATGTAAATTATGGATGGAAGGGTCGTGAACAGCGCGTTAATAAATGAGTAAACTTTATTAAATGAAGAAAAGCATGAAAATAATGCATCTCATCGCAACATCATAAATGACATCAAAAAATCATCAGCAATCATCAATAACCATCAATAGTCATCAATAGTCATCAGAATTATCAATAATCTCAAATAAGCAAATACACCAACAAACACACACACAGACCACCGACATGAACCTGTAGAACACGAAGAAATGAATAAATCGAGTGTCAGTCCGTCCGCTTTCGGGACCAGATGAAATAGCTCCAGTAAGTGGTTTTTTCGTAAATATATCCTCCATCGGTGATGGAATTAACCTGAATAAAATCACTGTATAGGCGCTATCGTTGGTGCCTCTCCCTACTTGCGCGAGGTGGGCTGGGAGACTCTATTTACCTCCGGTTTACAAAAATGAATAAACTGCGTGTCAGTCCGTCCGCTTTCGGGGACCAGATGAAATAGCTCCAGTAAGTGGTTTTTTCGTAAATATATCCTCCATCGGTGATGGAATTAACCTGAATAAAATCACTGTATAGGCGCCATCGGTGGTGACTTCCCTTAATTGCGCGAGTGGGACTAGAAGACGCTGTTTATCTCCTGCTGACCAAATAAACGAACTGAGCGACAGCCTGTCCACCTTCGTGGGACCAAAGGTACTAGCTCCAGGAAAGAGTCTTACGTGCAGATGTCCTTCAAGGCGATAGGCTAAACTGCATACCTTTCCTTGTTGGTGCTAACTTTAGTGCCCTCTACTGGCGCGAAAGGGACTGGAACTCTGTTTATGTCTTTGGCTGGCCGCTCCTAAGTGCGAGGTTCTACATAATCCAGAAATAAACCATAGGACGAAGTCACTTGAGGACAACTGGTCCCAATGCGCTCTTATTAGCGCTAGAATTGGCTTGAGTGCTTGGTCTTAGAAATCTGGTTTTGGCTGACTGACTGTGGCTTGGCTGAGTGCCCCGTTTAGGCACAAAACTTGGTGATATAAATTCTGCTATAGACATGCTTGGCTGTTTTGAGATTCTGGAAGCCGCAACGCTCTGACTGGTAATCCAATAGGCTAGTATGGAACTACTACTGCAATAGAAGATTTCCGATTGTTGCGTTGGCTCATTTCACAATGCGTGAGCTGAACTCCCGTGAGAGGGAAATGGCGTTGACAGGAAAAGGTTATGTTCCAGGTATTGAGGTGACAACTCGTGAATGCTAGATGTCCTCAGACTCCCTCTAGAACGAAGAGACGGTGACATTCTTCGCCTGACTGGAGACTTGACTCTAGCAATTCGGTATCCCTGGAAACTGAGATCAAAAAGAAACACCCTTTACATCAAGCAACAACGAAATCACATTAATGTTATATACAATATTAATGTTCCGCTCCTTCCTCTCTCTCAATTATCAGCATGAGCCCGCTGTTGCAAGTGGTGTGTTGCAAGGCGTGGTTTGGTTAGCCCTGAACAATGTTCCATGTGATATTAATAAAACAGTTATAAATGTCTGGCCATTGTTTTATCTTCTTGATATTCTTGAGTGATCGTGTATCGTGCCTTCTATGTAAGATTACGCGAATGCAGGGGTGGAAGATTCTGAATTATAATTGAACCTTGGAATACGATTGATGTGACAAGTCGGTTCATAGAGTCCACAAATATTTAATACAGTTTACACGTCAAGACGATTCATGCATGTTGATCACAAAGGTACATATTATAACTTGAAAATATATGGCATAGATATGTAGATATCCTATCAGTCCTTGTCCAATAATCAAATTACTGTATGCAGATTGTCATAGCTGTATGCACGCGCGGTTGGGGTTTTCCAACGGCCGACAGTGAGTCTATGAGTCTGGCAAAATCAAATACTATGGACTGTAATTCATCCTTCCTTAATTTTCACTTTCGTACTGACCTTTAATCATTTCAAATCTTCGTAATAGCAATGGACTGACCCATGTCCGTACTTGCATAAAATATATCTGTATGGCAATACCATGCTCAACATTGGAAGGAAAGTCAGACGCGTCTTAACAGCTTGACGGTCAATGTAAAAAGGGTATGGTTTCTTAGTTACCGACTGTGTCCTAAACAACGCTATACACGTCATAATCGATCGTGTATGAAGCGTTCAGTAATTGAAACATCTATCGCAATATATTAAATGTCTTAACCTTTACAATTGCACGTCTGGTAACCTTTAGCAGACGGCGTTAATATCATATACCGTAACAATTCCCTGTACACCGGGAAAAAAAAAATCGATAGATTTTTTTTCAATATCTATCCGACTTAACAATTTTTCAAAAAAATTTAACACAATTGTGACATATGGCCGACGATGTTCTGAGTAGAACCGTGTTGCGGTCGTGTCAACTAACTATTTGTCATAGTCATCTAATCATAAATCACATTATATATCAATATTATACATATCATTATATCAACTAAATAAATGTCCAATGTTAATAGTGAATGATAAAATTAAATTAAAGTAAGGTCTGTCGTATTAGTATGTCATATAGGAATTAATTTGACTAATTAAAATTAAATTAATTAATTAAACTAAGAGTTAAATTATTAAGGTTCTAATGTAACGCGATGTTATGAGAGAAGAAAAGACAAACTAAGTGAGAAGAAATAGAAAGAAATTCGAATATAAGTTTTAACTTAATTGTGTGTGTTAAGTGTTAGTGAATAATAACTATCTAATTTAACTAACTAAATAATGTATAGGTACATTAAAAAAAATTATTAATCTAATACTTGTGTGAGATTTATTTTCTCTTTTCATAATTTCTTCTTTTAGTATTTCGTTCTCTTTTTTTTGTTCTTTCATTTCATTTTTTTCTCACATTTCATTTTATTGATAATAATTCAATTAAGAAGTTAAGTTAACTAATTAATTAGTATAGGATATGATGATCCATCCGTAGTCTTGATCCTGATGAATTCTTTTAGGCAAAAATGTTCAAACGTTTACGTTGGAAAGAAATGTCATTTATCCTAGCATCCAAGAATTAAGTATACACAGGAACATCAGTTCGGTTTGTCGTCAGATATAAATCCATGATTGTTCAAAGAGTATTCATATCTCGTGTATGGACGTTAGACGAAGTTTGAATGTCTATATATACCTTGATTGTCTTTTAATTCAATTCTGTGATGCATATAGTGTATATAAAGTTTAAATTGAAGGCAAGGTTAGTTCCTTTATAGTTGATACTTCGTTCAATCCAATGTAGTGCTGATTGATGTAGTTTAAGAGTGTCAATATTGATTATTCGTCGTCAATAGGATTACGTGACAATGCATCTGCCACACAATTTTCAGTGCCAGGAATATGTTCAATGGAGAACTCGAATGGCTGTAGGATGATTGAATATCTGGCAAGTTTCTGGCTCTTATGATTAGATCGACGCAAGGATGCTACAGCACGTTGGTCCGTCTGTATGGTGAAGGGAGCACCGAGTAAGAATTTTTCAGCTTCGTTATTGCCCATATCACAGATAAAAGTTCCTTGTCGACTGTTGAATACTTTGTTTCTGCCGGCTTCAGCTTTCTTGATATATATAAGGTGGGGTGTAGAATGCCATCATGGTTCTGGAGCAGGCATGCACCAATGCCGTAGTTACTAGCATCTGTTCGTAAGAAAAATCTTTTGGAAGCATCGGGAAGTCTTAAAATTGGTTCATGTGAGAACAAATTTATAATTTTGTTGAAAGTTTCATTGCATGTACCAGTCCATGTCACCTTCACCGGCATATCTTTTTTTAACAATGAAGACAATACAGCCGTGATGGATGACAAGTTTGGTATGAATCTACTGTAATATTGAACAAGTCCTAACAAACTCCTGACCTGTTTCTTCGTCTGAGGAACTGCTATGTTTAGAATTTTGGAGACTGTACTAGGTAACGTTCGGATATATCCCGATCCAATGATATGTCCCAAAAAGGTTATCTCATTACACGCGATTTGCACCTTTGTAGGTTTAGCAGTTAGATGATAATTCCTTAGAGTGTCAAAAACATATCTAAGTCCCGAAACATGTTCCTCAAACGACGAACTAAACAAGCATATGTCGTCAATATATGTAATAACGTCTGGTCTACCTGATAAAATTTGTCGCATCAGGCGAATGAAGGTAGCTGGCGCATTAACAAGCCCAAAAGGCATCACATTCCACTGGTATAGACCTTGTGGAGTGGAAAATGCGGTGTAGTACTTAGCCTTTTCGGTCAGTGGTATCTGCCAATAACCTTTAGTTAAGTCTATCTTACTAAATATAGTTGCGTTGGATAGACGTGGCAGTAAGTCGTCGATAAGTGGATGTGGTTCGCTGTCAACTATAGTCTTAGCATTTAATTTTCTATAATCAACACATAGTCTAATGTTATTGTCCTTCTTCCGGACAATCACTAATGGAGAAGAGAATGGCGAATTACTAGTCTCAATGATTCCCAGAGACAACATCTGTTCAAGTTCCTTAGTAGTTTTAGCAAGGAAATGTAAAGGAACAGAATAGGGATGTACACGAATAGGTGTATCATCATTGAGAGTAATGTCATGACTGATAGCCGATGTGCGACCCGGGACGTCGGTCAACACATCTGGATAAGATTGTAATAGATTAGCAATCTGTAGACGCTGTTGCGGTGTAACCGTTGAAGAGATGGTTACATCCCGCCAAGATTCAGTAGGTTGAACTACTGGTACAGGTAACGGTAACTGTACCTCAGGAAAAGAAGATTCTTCTTCCTGGATGACAGATAAGTTAGTATAATGACAAGTGGATACTGTGTTGTCATCTAGTTCATGAAAAATTGACTGTAAGTGTTCAGGACGTGTATGAAATTGCTTGAGCATGTTAATATGAAATATCTTTTTGTGTCCCTTGATATCTAAGACGTATAAGAATAAATGACCAATAAGGAAAAGAAATGATGACTGACTAGAGCTGAGTCATCAAGAAATAAGACAAAAGGGTGAGCGTACACCATTATCTGCGTGGCGCAGAATCAAGTAGTAACTGTAACTTTAGATAACGGTGATGAAAATAAACACCATTATCACGCTCGATTACCCAACGAGCGTCTCGATTGTTACGAAATGTAACCATCGCCTGTCTATTCTGCCCATTGCATGATGGCAGAAGGCGAACAAACTTAACGTTTGCTGTATAATCAAAAAAATTTCTAAGTGCCTGCCAGGTAGTATCCTGCGGCAGATTTCGCACTAACACTGTGCGAGAATACGCACTTTTCCCAATATATGTAGTATCATTGTCACGAAATAGTGGACAATGATGATATGTATTCTTTGTCAAAGAATTAACCTTCCTTTTCAACACCGACATTGTCTTTCTGTTGGATGTCGTATCATCCTGACTGGACTGAGGATGATACCTATCATCACCAAAGGTATTAAGTTTCCTACATGTCGTAGACATGTCCTTGCTGGGCAAAGTAAAAACTTTTTCATCATAATTATTTGTGTTAACTTTATGTTTCCTTTTAAGTCCAGCATTATTATTTAACCTATTATTCTTCCTCATAATGTTTTTGTCAATGTTGACAACGTCAACAGTTTTATTAGGATCAGTTATATCCTTAGTATGTTGTCCAATAGATCTATCATCTTCATCAATTTCCAGGATAGTACTGAGAGTGAAGTTGGAAACTGCTGTGCCACATGTATTTATGTTGTTGGCACGAAGTGTAGCCATATCAACAACAGCGTTAGCGTTGCTAAAAGAATGCAAATTTTTTTTTTCCCAATCACAACTTTCCTGTGGGGAACAATCCTTACTACCATGGATGCGTCCCAACATCAGATCTGCAATTGGATTCTGAAGCATGCATACTTTTACGTTTCCTGTGAAAAAAGGAGTGTTAACATGAATAATAGCTGTGGGGTAAAACTCTATTGTTCCACCAAAAGTCATGCAACGGACATATTCCCCCGTTGCACAGCTAGGATGTACCAGCGACTGTCGTACACCAATCGTTGTGGATCCCGAATCCCTCAACACTGAGACGACGGATCCATTAACTAATCCCCTGTTAAAAATTAGTAGGCCTGTTCCATCGTTGACTGCAAGACCTACCTGTGGTATAATATGTCCGCAGTTAAGCACTGTTTCTTTCGCCTTCTGAAAAATAAGATTGCATTGCTGGCAACTATTTGCCACATTATAATTAATAGCAAAACATGCAGCAGAAGACTGTGTTGTATTATTGTCAAGTGGGACCTGAGCTATAGGGGTAGTATTATTTGTAACTGCCGCCCCTGTATTATGGTTGTAATGAGATGATCCCCGAGAATGAGATCGATTCCGAGTATAATTGTTAGAATTATCTCGTCGTCCTCTATAGTAACTATTATCTCGATGTCTCGAGCCATGATTATTACCATTCCAGTTACTATTATTATTGGGAGTATGTGATCGATTATAATGAGTGTTATGTTGACCATTGTGGTAGTTTGTTTGAGGTGAATAATTTCTATCTCGTGATCTACCTCTGTTGAACTCATTTTTATTGTTGAAATCATTATTATGTCCCTTCTGAAAGTTAACATTGTGATTTCTTTGGAACCTGCTTCTGTCTACACTGTGATGTCTTTGTTTGTTATTATGATTGTAGGCCATATTAGACGCCACAGGTAGAGGTTCTCTTAATGAGGAGTTAGAAATGGTTGCATTCGGATGTGCCGAACAGTAGTTTAAAGAAATTTTTTCTAACTCATCCATAGTACCTGGTTTACGCTCCTGCAAATATGCAAAAAATGGCTGGCTAACCGAAGATAATACCTTATCCCGCAGTAGTAAATCAACTAATTTGTCGTATGATTTGTTGACTTCTGCCAGTTCAACCCATCTATTAAATGTATTGCGTATGTTCGCAATGAATCCTGCAAAATCCCTTGGAGATTCAGGTAAAATTCCCTTAAATTTCAACCTACAGTGTTCCTCGTCCAGGTGAAACCTTCGTAAAAGCAAGGACTTAATAGCACCGTAGTTATTTGCTATTGATGGGTCAGCATTTTGAGAAGCTGTCAGTGGTTCTCCAACCAAGAATTCATTTAATTTGAGTACCCATGACTCTTCAGGCAAATGGTTAGATTTGCAAGTCTGTTCAAAACGTGCCAGGAACGATGAAAGGTCGTCGACGTTCAAGTTGAAAATGGGTAATTTAAAGTTGTAGAAGTGTTTAGGTTGGCTGGATGATGATCCATTTTGTGCGTTATTATTCTGGTTTGCATCAGCACTTTGTGCTTGTAATCTTGCTGTCTCCAATTTAATACGCGCCAATTCCATTTCTTGTTGTAAAATAATTTCCTCTCGTTTCAATTTATTCTCTTCTTCCTGTTTGGCGATTGTTCTTTGCTCTTCTCTTTCACGTTGAGCAATCTCTCTCAATCTATTTTCCTTGGCAATTTGCTTCATCTCAAGTTCTGCTTCCTCTTTCTTTAATGCAGCTTTTTTCTCTTCTTCCTCTTTCTTTAATGCAGCTTTTTTCTCTTCTTCCTCTTTCTTTAATGCAGCTTTTTTCTCTTCTTCTTTTCTTTCATATTTTTCCAGTTCTGATTCAGCAAACTGACGAAGTTCTTGAGATTTATAACCATATTCACGACCAATCTTAACGAAATGGTCTATAGTAAGCATTTTGACTTTTATCTGTAAGTAATTATTGATAATTACTGATTAAAATAGTCAATAGTAGCTTCAGAGTAATTATTATACTTACTCAACTTAGAAATATTCAATATAAGTAATCACAATAGTACTGAACTTAATGTCTAAGTTCAACTAATAGACAATATTTTGTAACAATATTGTATCTAAATAATACTATATCATAAATAGTTATGATATCTGTTAAATATAATGTAATTATATCACACAATTAATCTCAATATCCAATAATGTTGGGTATAATTCCTAGTAATTATATTGTTCAATGTACTAAGTCACTCTCTTAGTACCAGAAAAGTATATTAAATAATATACAATGGGTCTATTACCTCAAAGGTAGCTATAAGATTATTTATTTTGTCAATATATATATTATATTATTATGCCCTAGGCATCTATGATAAATTGTAGTGCTACTTTCTTGGACTATCACTGCATAATTATGCAATGTCCCATATTAACCTTAAATTTCAGAAAAAATTAATTAAATTAAATTACAAGTGTATTATTGCATATAATTATCATATTATTAATGTAATATTAATATATATTATGAGGACAGACAAGCAATGATGCAACTAAAGGGTACAAACAATGTCAAGACGCAAACAAGACATTTTCACAATTAAAAATGAATTTATGAACTAAATAAAATAAGCGGAAATGTCACAGACCAAATGAAGGGCAAGGTCTGACCGGAGGTCAACTGAATATTCAAGGTACACACAAAAAAAAATGACTGCGAAAAATGATGACGTCACAGGACTCATAACGGACGAAAATTTAATAATCATAAAATAAATGATAGTCAGAGGAGAATGGACGAAATAGTAACGAACATGGTACAGAACTGAATAAAATTATTAACTGAATACGAATAAAATACACCAATTATCTACGGGACAGTACAGCTAACGCAAAATCGTCAAACGATAGCAGATTTGGACAACAAGTCCAATGTCAAACCTCAATGGGGTTTCCAAAGGTGCAATCGTTTAACTGCCCTAAGAAACGACCGAAATTAATTCAGGCATCGTGAGAGCCGCAGAATTTAATTTCAGTTCATCCTCCCTACCTCCCACGATTAGTAACAAATACATACGATGGAAAACAAATTTAACATATATACATGAAAATACATAGACATGCCTGATCAAAGCAAAATGGACTCAGTATTACGGTTTTGCAATGACGACAATTTAAACAGCTAGACTTATCTTTCCCGTTGCTTCGATCAGTGCTATAGGTCGTCAACAGCTAGGCTAATGCCCCTGACTGCCTGCTCCTGTAGTCCATTTCTTGTGTCTGCTTCAAATGACTTATTTTTCCCTTGGTTAGGCTTAAAAGAAGCACTTCAGTTTCTCCGATAGTTTCACCTACACGAATTTCAGTGACGTCGCGTTGTTAGGCATTAGACTGAGTTCCACGTCATCTTCAGCTGGATCATGTGATCGAAAACTGATCGTAAATATTTCCTTCGAAAGTCATTCAAAAAATTTTTTTGTTTTTGGTTGTTTTCTTGTCCCCAGACACCGGGCACCACTGTTGCAAGTGGTGTGTTGCAAGGCGTGGTTTGGTTAGCCCTGAACAATGTTCCATGTGATATTAATAAAACAGTTATAAATGTCTGGCCATTGTTTTATCTTCTTGATATTCTTGAGTGATCGTGTATCGTGCCTTCTATGTAAGATTACGCGAATGCAGGGGTGGAAGATTCTGAACAATAATTGAACCTTGGAATACGATTGATGTGACAAGTCGGTTCATAGAGTCCACAAATATTTAATACAGTTTACACGTCAAGACGATTCATGCATGTTGATCACAAAGGTACATATTATAACTTGAAAATATATGGCATAGATATGTAGATATCCTATCAGTCCTTGTCCAATAATCAAATTACTGTATGCAGATTGTCATAGCTGTATGCACGCGCGGTTGGGGTTTTCCAACGGCCGACAGTGAGTCTATGAGTCTGGCAAAATCAAATACTATGGACTGTAATTCATCCTTCCTTAATTTTCACTTTCGTACTGACCTTTAATCATTTCAAATCTTCGTAATAGCAATGGACTGACCCATGTCCGTACTTGCATAAAATATATCTGTATGGCAATACCATGCTCAACATTGGAAGGAAAGTCAGACGCGTCTTAACAGCTTGACGGTCAATGTAAAAAGGGTATGGTTTCTTAGTTACCGACTGTGTCCTAAACAACGCTATACACGTCATAATCGATCGTGTATGAAGCGTTCAGTAATTGAAACATCTATCGCAATATATTAAATGTCTTAACCTTTACAATTGCACGTCTGGTAACCTTTAGCAGACGGCGTTAATATCATATACCGTAACACCCGCATAGGCTTAATATATTTGGTACACCCGTGTACCTGTCAGTAAATGTTCTGACAGCAAAAACTACTCCTCTTCTCCAAAATAAACGTACAGGAAACCTAACTCTATAGTTCCAGCTGACTGGATATGTTATTCATCTTACAACATTTAAATGAATTTACATAAACAGATTACAGCATGTGACATTTCACAAATAAATCATATGTCCCCTTGGGGAAAAATTAACATTCCACAAATGAGTACATAGAAAATGCAATGTTCTAGCTAAAATAATACAGTTGTGACTGAGTCATAAGGTAAACTGTTTTCTGTGGCTGGTGACTGCTTTCTGTGAAAGTTATGGCTAGAGTCTAGCTACACAAGAAAGCATAAAATGATTCTCCCTTGAAATTAGAAATATCTATCAAAAAAGGATAAGCGACTATCTCCTATAATTCAGTGTTTAAGTGAATAATCCACCTCTGACATTATCTTACCGAAATTACAGTTAATTAGCCTATTCTTAACCCATGATAAGCATCTGTGGACCGATTCTACGCCTAGTGAGTGTTTGGTTTTTGTAAGTCTATCATTTTACCCATTATAAACCAGAAAACAGCTTAAACACCACTTAACTAAGGCTGTATACGGCACAACAGTATCACTGAATTAAATTACTGGGAGAAATCCTCACAAAATGAATTAATTCGCATGCCTGTCAGATGTCTATAAAACTCTAACTCTTTCAAGGACACGTTAAAGACGTCATTGAAAACCTTTGACATAAACCCAGACACATGGGAAGCTGCTGCGCAAGACCAAACTGTTTGGCGCACATCTCTTCGTACCCATAGACTAACCTAACATATTCCTAATAATTGGATGAACAGAGTGGTCTTCATCACCCGTGATGGACGAACAACATAACATGAATATATCATATATTAATAAGATATGTCAACTCACCCCGAAAAATGACAAGAACATAAGCAAACACATTCTAGTTTTTGCTGTGCTATCTCTGCCTAAGTCTCATATGGTCATCTACGGGCCAGGACTATTCACGAGTGTGTTTGACGTAGTAAAATTCTCAAATCTTATAGCTTACAAACGACTCTACCCGGGACACCTGCATGACCTTATTCTCCAGATGTTCAGCGTAAGACGTAATACAGAGTAAGGCAGAGGTTTCCCTAGAGACTACATCAAAGACAACAGAAGTTTCCCCAGGTCGGCGATGCATAATATTATGATCACTAGCGGCGTTCTGAAGGCCAAACACAGAGACCCTTTCGCTCACTCAAACACTTTAAGCGTAACAGACATGTTTCTCTGGTCAAACGAACCACATGTGCGTTTAGGTAACATTACGCTACGCTGACCGTTGAAGGAATTAGTACTGAAGGCCAGCCAGAACGTAAACAGACCTGGGGTGGGGTTTGCGAAGGTGAAAAATGAAAGAAAAGAAGAATACAAATGACGAGGAAACCAGTACATAAAAAAAGTAATAACATATGGAACAAGATGGTTCAATAAATTAACAGTCACTGTGACAATGACCAGGTGGAAACAGTCGATAGGTTGACTGATGTCCAATCAGCGAATATCTTTTATAAAAGTAACACCAAAAAAGTTATATATATATATATAAATCTATACAGAGTTATTCAAGCGTGAGCAACTGTTCTTTACGTCTGATTTTTCCTTTTTCTCACCTGACAATTGAGCACGCGAACGGGTTGAACACAAAAATGGATTTTGTCCGGTTCTTCCCGGAGATTGCGCATGACACCTGTGCTGTCACCTTTATACAGGTATAAATACAGGTATAATTTTTAATGAATAGTTCTCAACTAAATATCGAAACCAATTGTAAAGGAATGCAGCTCAGTTTGCCCGTGTATTACCGGAACCCGAAAGGTCATCTCATCATATCATGGCGGACTTCCAAGCCTGTGTAAAATTCTGGAGGCAAAATCCAGCCTTGTGAAATATTCAAAATAATTGAGACTGATGGCAAAAGTGTGTCTGTAAGTTTAGAAAAGCATTTAAAGAATTATTACAATCATAACATCGGAAGATAGAGTCAAGACAGTAGGTCATGTATTTGTCAGACAAATACCATACACTGAGCTTGTCGTGTTACAGGTTCAATCTGGAAGTGGATCCATCGTTGCCTGGCTGTAGCATAACCAACAAATTACTTACATGGACCACGACTGCTACCTGGGCTCCACATTGTGTACCGGGAGCTTGATTTCAACTACGTGTCAAGTTAGACTATGATTGCTAGCTGGCCTTAGCATAGCTGCTTCAAAGACCAGAAGCAACTCATCAGATAAGTGCTATAAGCCCAAGTTACCACAACAAACCGGCGAAGTGCCTAATGATGATAATAGACTCAAGGAATATAGACACTTTTTTGTGTAAATAGTTTTATTGTGCAGATATATCTTCAAAACTGTAACTCATTTATATATATATATATATATATATATATATATATATATATATATATATATATATATATATATATATATATATATATATATATATATGTGTGTGTGTGTGTGTGTGTGTATAACTGCATTTCTTTTGCACAGATTTCAGTTTTTTTTTACAATAATGAAGTAGGCATTAAATTATTGATTTCTTTACATCTGAACTTATTGAATTATTGTTAATGTTTCTTGTGTTAATATAATTGTAATTTAAAGGGATTCGTAAGAACCATTTATATTTTCCCTAGAAGCAAAGGGTAGGTCTAGCGAGAAGGCAACTTAGTCACCTGTTCACTACTTCTATACCATTTGGACGGTGAGATTAACAGCCTGACTTCATCCTGTGCCATCCGTTCACCAGTTATCTTTTCTGAGTCTGGGATACTATTCGTTAGTACTACTTGATACTATCATCACTCATCTAAATGTACCATCTCCGCCACAATGTCCATCTCTTGATGTTACCTTTCCACTTATAGCGCTGTCTTCCGCTTGCACGCTTGCCTTCAACTTTACCTTCTATGACCAAAATATCTTAGCCGTCTAATTTTGATCTTCTTTATTAAATATCTTTTCATTCCCAGGTCTTCTAGGACTTCATTATTTGTTTTCTTCCCTTTCCAGGAGATACAACACATTCTTCTTTATACCCACATCTCATGGGTCTCAATTCTTTCTCCCAATTGCGTATTCAATGTCCATGTTTCTACACTACACAGTAATGAAAAATATATATGTGACAGTGTGGCTCGTTTGCTTTTTCGTAATTTTTTCTCATCGCCTTTACTATCTATTATTTCGGCATCTTTAACGTTCATAACTTCGTGCCTATCCTCTACTCAGAATTTTTACCCTTTTTTTGTACTATCATTGCTCACGTTTCACGCTTCGATGTATGACAGGGCCAGGCAATCGCACATCCCTGAGAGATTAATGGAATCACTAAACGCGATAATACCACATACACTCCGGGTAGATGCGAGCATAAAGTGTTTACTTAAGATTCCATTATCACTTCCGACTCGACAGTAGAATGGACTTGCAATACGGGTTTAATGGCCTAAACCACGATGTGTCTATTGCGACAAGCTCTGTGTTATAAGAGATCGGCAGAGTCTGATAAACTAAGTAATAAGACTTCCGAAGTACTTGGGATAGGTGATTATAGATAATCGCAATCTTGTAGTGTGATATAAGCAAACTTTGACAACACTTTACGGAAATTACAATTCCATATATGGAAAGTGGCTGTTTAAATTCTCAAACGTAGAAAATTCCATAAGCACTACTCTATCATAACATGTACTTTGAATGCCAACGGTTTGGCAGTTCGAGTTGTCATATACAATCGTTCTGATTAGGAGTAGCCAAGCACGAGTGCGTGGGTGAAGTCTGAAATATAATGTAGAACATTTTAGACATTCGGCACTGTATTTCCGAAATCGTCAAGTAGACAGCTCGGACTGAACCCAGGAAACAATAGAAGTAAAGATTCTGACTTTAAATAGGACCTGACTTACAAGGATACTTCTGAACACTAAGTTATTCATACAGAAGCCGGACTTATACAGGATTTACTCACAAAGTCGCAGAGGGATTGTTAATAGAACTAAATACCCCGATGTACGTTCTAGGTCTCTATATCACGTTGCCAAGACTATTTACCTGATTTCTCAATTACTGAGGTAAGTTGTAACACATTTCTTATACTTTGAATTTGACATGTTTATACTTGCCAGTGGTGTTAATAATTCATACTAGGCTGGCAACCTCAGCATGTGAACAGGATACATTCATAAAGCACCACAGCAAGCGCTGATGATTGCTTCATGCTAGTTCTCACGGAAGAACCACGCGTAGAAGTAACACAAGACTCCGAATGGAGCAGGGAGTGAGTGATGATTACATCAACCTGTGCATAGTTGTATATTATCATTTTGTGAATGTATATAAATTTAATATGTTTGTCCAGTATATATGCGCGTCAAAATATCGAGTTGGTCACGCTCTGAGTGTCGACGCTGATAGAATAAAAAACCCGTTTGGTCAGCTGACCGGAAGGGAAGTGAACACAGATTCTGTCGGGGAAAAAGAGAGTTGAGTTACTGACCATCGACCAGGATAGGTCGTTTTGTTCCCTGTCAGCGTCTTTACTGGAAAGAGTTGCCTTTGTGGTCTCTGATTTAGTGCCTGCATGTTCTTCATGCGATCTTTGGATAGTGGTGTTTATGCTAGAATGTTAATGTATTTTTTCTAGTGGAATTTCCTTAGATCTGCGATGTTGAGTTATTTGTGGTTCAGTTTTGCCTTATCAGAGTATATTAGTCGCTGGTGAGCGAAAATCATTGTGAAGTCCATTTAAGATGGCCATACCAGTGGGTATGATACTTATTCATTAGTGCTACTAGTGCAAGCGGTATTTGGCAGTTTGTTGGTCATTGTAGTTCACACGTATTCTGAGCCGTGTGAGTCTTCATTGTGTGCAGTCATTATTAAAGGAAACTTACCTGTTAATGGTGTTACACTTAATTATTGTCAGCTAGTATTTGTTGTGGTCGTATTCTTAGATAATGAGCCTTGATATTATTATTAGTATGATCCATATGATGTTGGTGGTAAATCCACAATATTACTAGCTCCTGACAATGTTCCTTCAGGTACAAGACACTGCTGCTGTCCAATCACAAATTTTTTCATTAAATTAACTGACATACTGGTCATTTTTCGTCACATGCCCTGAGTGATACGATATACGCTAAGCGAGGTTAAAAAATATGAGAAAACAAACGGCTGACGGTCAGCGGGTAAGGCGACTGATTAACATCAGGAAAACAAAGACTTAGCAGCGGAATTTGCTCTTTTATTCCCTCTAAAGTTTGTGGTACCAGCACGAGGCCACCCGACTATTTGTGGTACGGAACGAAGAGACCATCTGCTGTACTACATTATGTGGATCAAAGCTTGTAATTAACACTTGAAACTTATATTCCACGGGTTGTGAAGATTCTTGCCTTGACCAGGAGCTGTTACTTCCTGACTGGTCTGGAAACGCGCCCTCACCACAGAGACGAATCTACGGAACCAGCATCATCGGCACTTTAACATTTTGGCAAGTCCAATTTTTAGCCGGCCAAACAACCAACTTTCTTTTATAAAATTAAGCTCACGAAATCCCATAAGCAGATGAATTTTACTGTTAATTTAGTTAGGGGCTTGAACGAGCTAATATTATATCTCTACACAAAAGGCGGCGGGAAAGATACAGAGTTAACGTGCAGAGACCTATTCAGCATTGTTCTCGATGTCTTAAATATCTTGTAGATGATCCCTCGAAGTAGAAGCATCATTATCTTTCTATCTGCATCTCTACCAAGAGTAATCTTGCGCGAAGGTAGACAACTTTGAAGACCCAAATTAGTTACTCTAAGTTTTGGCCACTGCTGGACCACTACTGCAGAGAAAAGGGGAGGCAACCCGTGACAATATAAAACATTTGATGATTCTCAGTTTGAATTTGTGATTTCATTGTTTAGATGTTAGTATCTGTCTCGTCTTGCTGAATGTAACTTTGGCAATTCCTATTCACTTCTTGATTCTGGTAATACGTCTCGCCAAAATCTCCTGTCCCCACGATGTCAAACATGATCGCCAACATCTGTCGGCATATCAACTAATGACGATCTATACCACCGTGTAAATTGTACCATGTAAATTTTATCATGTAAATTGTACCATGTAAATTGCACCATGTAATTTGTATCATTTAAATTGTATCATGTACATTGTATCTTGTAAATTGTATAATGTAAATGTATCACATAAAATGTATTATGTACATTGTACCATGTACATTGTTTCATGTAAATTGTATCACGTAAAATACACTATGTAAATCGTAGCATGTAAATTGTATCATGTAAATTGTATCATGTAAAATGTATCATGTAAATGTATCACATAAAATATATCATGTAAATTGTACCATGTAAATTGTATCATGTAAATTGTATCTTGTAAGTTGTAACTTGTAAATTGTATCACGTAAATTGTACCATGTAAATTGTATCATGTAAAATGTATCATGTAAGTTGTACCATGTCAGTTGTACCATGTAAATTGTATCATTAAATTGTATAATATAAGTTGTATTATATAAGCTGTACCATGTAAATTGTATCATGTAAATTGTACCATGTACATTGTATTATGCTAAATGTATCATGTAAATTTTATTATGTAAGTGTTACCATGTAAAATGTATCATGTAAATTGTACCATGTAAATTGTAGCATGTACGTTGTATCATGTAAGTTGTACCATGTAAATTGTATTATGCAAAATGTATCATGTGAATATATTATGTGAAACATTGTACCATGTACATTGTATCATTAAATTGTATCATATAAGTTGTATTATATAAGCTGTACCATGTAAATTGTATCATGTAAATTGTACCACGTAAATTGTATTATGCTAAATGTATCATGTAAATTGTATTATGTAAGTGTTACCATGTAAATTGTATCATGCAAATTGTACCATGTAAATTGTAGCATGTACGTTGTATTATGTAAGTTGTACCATGTAAATTGTATTATGCAAAATGTATCATGTGAATATATTATGTAAAATGTATCATGTAAATATATTATGTAAAATGTTTCATGTAAATATATTATGTAAAATGTATCATGTAAAATATATCATGTCAGTCGTATCATTCAAAATGTATCATGTAACATGTATCATGTAACATGTATCATGTAAAATGTATCATGTAAAATGTATCATGTAAAATGTTGTCGTAGATTTTATCAGATAGGTAATAGATGTTTATAGTCCTGTCTGAGCAAAGGTGATAGTGATTATTATGTGAGAGTAAGGTGTAAGAAATAGTTTTTCTCACGACGTGATAGTGTAGGAGAAAAGAACAGTCTCTAGATTGAATAATTTCTCTAATCCAGCCTATCTGTACGACTCTAAATAAAATCAGACGCACTTTCGCTCCTTATACAAAATACAAGTTACACTGCACACACGTGCACACAATTCTGTGACAAATACGCAAAACCGTGAAAACAAACTATGGATAACAGATAGAGTAGGGGTTGACCAACACAATAACTTAAGGTTTATTAAGTTTATTTATCACTAGAACTTTACAACATAAATCATATACATCAATAGATCATGGTTTACAGACAAAAATGAAAAATTAATCAAACAGGTTCTCCGCTCTGGTAAAGGAAAAGAAAAGAAGATCCCAACAGAGGTTAATTAACCCAAAAGATCAAAAGTTAATAATAAGTGTATGGAATAGTCAGTAAAGAAAACAAAGGACAAGTCCCTAATTAATCTATCCCGTAAATACTCAGGTTAGTGAGAACAAAAAGAAAAGATTTGTATGATAGTGGTAACAACAAAAAATTATGTTACTCTCTTACAGTTCATTCAATCCTTCCATACTGTGGCCACATTCATATTCGCTTACCCAGTAGTTGTCGCAGGCATTCCGTGGAAATAAACACTAATAAGTAATAAGACTATTCAGTGTCATATTAAATTTTGCCAAAATCCAGCCCCAGACTAGCCGTAGTTGCTGACTGCAAATTTCACGGTAGTCGCTGGAGTTGGTGATTTAATTGTTTTCCTGGATAAATACTGTATCTCTGTCTTCAGTTGGTTGGAGTAAGGTTCATACGTGGTGATCACCGACATAGGAGGAATAATACATATATATTTCCTGTGTTGTCTGGCCTCTGGTTGCTAAGACACTATGTTAAATTACACAAATGTTGCTGACAATATATTTTGCCACAGCTGGCTGATGAGATTTATATAGGTAAAATCTGGTATAGTTCTGATCCAGTTAACATTTACAGTTATTGTTCTAGTTTGGTCTCTCTCATAAAAATGAAGAAAATGGACCGCACAGGTCATAGCCCGAAGACTCAACAATATTATAAAGTTCCTGGTTGCTTATACACTTATAAGACCAATGGACCATACGACCATAGTTCATAAGACATAAGTTCATATGACCATAATTTCATATGACCCTAAGACCTCTAGTTCGCTGGCTTTTTGATCAGCCTAGATTTTAGGAAAGAAATATAAACATTTAACCAAAATATCAATATTATATCTAACACGTGTTAAGGTAAGACCTCTTTAACCACTAGGTTGTTAAATTAGATTATAAACCACAAATGTCTAGCTTATTCTATCGCTTTTAACGCGTGATATGAACACTAGTCATTTATAAAAATACACAAATGGATATAAGTAAATAATATATACCGTCAGTAGCCAGTTATTTAATGTATGTACAAGTCAATTATAGCATCTCTTTCTGGGGAATAGCGAGTAATTAAATTTACTTTACATCTGGAGAAATTTAGCTATATGTTATTTAAAATGCTATTCAGTTTAACACAGAAAATCCCAGTGAAATATAATGAAAAACTTTTAACACACTAAATCACTTAACGGCTAGTATATAAATTACCAGAAACAGAGAAAGATGGAAACAACTCCACGAATCTAAGCATTCACTTTGTACGAAAAACTCTTAGGATATCGAGTTAGTTATTTCAGAAAATTCTCTGAGCAACCGATAATTACTTTTGAAGAGACGGAGTATACATATCCATAGATGCCGTTCTGTCGCTCCTTAAAGCGAAAGTCGCACATACGGCCAGGGCCGGGCACATCTACGGTTCGATTCCTGAATGAAAGGTTTTTTCTTCACCTCTGCCGACTGACAACCTCTGGATTGTCTTTCATTCTCCCCGCGTGCCGCATATCAGCTACGTAAGTTAATTCCCCTGAAAATGTAACAATCCAAGGTACGTCTCAGACTTATCGCCCTTGATTCTTCAAAGAAACTGTTAACGCCTGGCCTCTGCCCGCGTGTTTCCCTGATCAAAGAACAATTACGCCGTGCTGCGCACTTCGCTCTGTTCCACCGTGCTTAATTGTGAGACGGCTCGCGTGTTCATTGCGATAGTGAATCTGGCGTTAATGTGGCAAAAAAATATAACCCTAGATGGGGGTGCAAAAGGGGATGGTCACTGCTGCACTATTTCCATATGTGACAAATGTATCATGTAAAACGTATCATGTGAAACGTATCATGTAAAATGTATCATGTAAAATGTATCATGTAAAATGCATCATGTAAAATGTATCTTGTAAAATATATCATGTAAAATGTATCACGTAAAATATATCATGTAAAATGTATCATGTAAAATGTATCATGTAAAATGCATCATGTAAAATGTATGATATTTGTCATGATTTTGGAATGATCATCATTGTCCTTTTCGGTTCTTATAGAACATGAAGCCAAGAGTCGGAGAGGAATCGGAGTCGTGGAGTCGGTCGTTTTTAGTGGAGCTGAAGTCGGTAAAAAAAATGTCCGGACTCCGACTCTGAATCTAATGCCATATGTTTACTAAAAAACTGTAGTTGGAGTCGGACTTCTAAAATTTCAGGAGTCGGCCGACTCCACAAGCCTGCTTAAAACTTGTGCGGCTGGTCCCCTTGCGGGAAACCTGCACTAAGTATCCACATACTACTGAAGCAGTGGTTTCTGCATCAATTTATTTAACATTATGAGGTTTCCATGCCAACACCATGCATGCCATCATATACATTAGCCAAGTACGACATGCATGAGGGTGTAGTAACCCTGTTCTTTCTTTGCCTCTTCAGAGACCTCTTGGGAACTGCACGTGGGGTATTGTAATGGAAGCCGGGACCCTAAGACGCGTCAACAGTGATGAATGCAGTCAGCGACTTATTGCTTGATTGCTTGCGTCAGGGTCAGCGAACCAGAGCTGACCAAGACCCTACTCCACCTCCACGTGGTGGTCCTGGAAACAGGCTGCATCACTGCAGTCTGGCCGAGAGAGTAGGGATCGAAGAAGGAAGGCTAACCAGGTCCCAAAACAAAGGCCGTGCTGAAGTTGGATGTGTCGGCCGAAAGGCGCAAATATCGCAGCTTCACTGTAAACAGACACAACGCAACCAACGTCCTTTTCAGGACGAACGAAGAAGAAGTAGTAATGGAAGCCAATACTGCCATGTTTGCCAGAGTTATCTCTTCCAATAATCTAGCGTTTTCTGGGAGATTCATACCGGAGGCTGATCAACTGCAGATGTTAATGTCAAGGACATTGTTTGATTCTCAGGAAAATCACAGCATGCTCTCTATTTTCTTAACACTTCTGCACAGTGATAAAAACAGACACAAGATGATGTCACTGAAAGGTGCGGGAGCGGAGTGATTTACGAAACATGTTTTGTTTTTAAATGTTTCCTCCTGTTCAACCTAGAAATTGGGTCCGTCGGTTATATTAGGGCGCATGTTCAAATTTTAAAGATCTTTCGGTAAGGAATAAGTGACTTTGCATGCAAATCAGTGATGGCGTTAGAAGATTGGAAGATTGGAACAGACATAATGGAAGCTTTGATATGCTTAATGTTTGACAGGTAATATTACGCACGTTAACACCTGAGTGAGTGCTGGATTGGATTATCCATTAAGCACACTTAGCACGTGCTTAGAACACCAGGCTATAAGACAGGTAAAGGTAGTCCTATAGCACATACTGCCGTAGGGGAGTAAAGTTAAGTTTTAGAGACTCACTATACTTGGTCTAGCATCAAGAGGCGGGGTGAGCAGTTCCCTTCCTCACTGCCTTTTTTCTTCCCGAACTCAAGTACCCATGTACAGCTAGGAAGACTGGAGCGTGTCGACAGCATTTCCCCCCCCCCCCCCCACTAAAAAAAATAAATCAAATTCATTATTAATGCTAATATTGGATAAATTATATGTGAGCAATTCTTGTTTCAACGATGGAGTACTTTGATTTATAATTGTGACAACACAGGTATTTTCCACCTTGTAAGCTGTTAAACCGTTCATTGTCCAGTACAGGCGTACTTTTAATTGCAGGGCAGTAGTGCTTAATGAAGGAAATGTAAAAATATAAGTTTTACTATATAATACAAATGTATAGTTACATTTATATTTGTTAAATTCTTAGGCCTATTCGAGGCCTTCGCAATCACAAAATAGGGGGAAAAAAGAAGCTATTGTCAAGCAAAAATCTAATATGATCATCATCATCATCATCAGTTGCCATCTCCACAACGAAGGTTGGCTGTAATGGATCTCCAACGTCTTCTGTCTCTTGTCTTGGTGGTGCACTCTGATAGACTCTTTCCTGTCCATCTCTTGATGTTGTCTTCCCACTTATAGCGCTGTCTTCCCCTTGCACGTTTGCCTTCAACTCTCCCTTCTGTTATGGTCTTCTGCAAGGTGTTATGCCTTTTTATGTGGCCAAAGTATTTTAGCTGCCGAACTTTGACCTCCCTCATTAGTTCTCTTTTCATACCTAGATTTTCTAGGACCTCCTTATTTGTTTTCATCTCTTTCCATGAGATACGCCCCATTCTTCTATATATCCACATTTCAAGAGCCTCAATTCTTTCTTCCAACTGCTTATTCATCGTCCATGTTTCTGCACCATACAGAAATGCAGAATATATATAACACTTTATGATTCTCAGTTTTAATTTGTGAGATAACTGTTTGGATGTCAGTATATGTTTCATGTTGTTGAATGTAGCTTTGGCCATTCCTATTCTCTTCTTGATTTCTGTTTCACATCTGCCATCTTCTGTTATTATATGACCGAGATATACGTAGCTCTTGACTTGTTCCAGGATTTCCCCATTTACGCTTATCTTTAATGTGGGTTTATCGTCTGTTTTGCTAATTATCATAGTTTTTGTTTTCTCAATATTAATGTCGAGTCCATATTCATGACTTATACTGTTCACTTGCTTCACTAGTTCTTGTAACTCCTGTTCGCTTTCAGCTAACAACACGGTATCATCTGCATATCTAAGGTTGTTTATTGACCTTCCACTGATGTTCAGTCCTGGTATTTCCTGTATCTGTTTGAAAATTTTTTCGGTGTATAAATTAAATAGGCAGGGGGACAGCACACAACCTTGTCTGACACCTCTTTTTATGTCTATGTATGGTGAATAATTCCTTCCAGATCTTACTGTGGCAGTTTGCTCCCAATAAAGGTTACTGAGTATTCTTATATCTTTTCCATCAATACCTATGTCTT
Organism: Oreohelix idahoensis; assembly: GCA_024509875.1. Classification (NCBI taxonomy): domain Eukaryota; kingdom Metazoa; phylum Mollusca; class Gastropoda; order Stylommatophora; family Oreohelicidae; genus Oreohelix; species Oreohelix idahoensis. The sequence continues at coordinate 193,958 of JAMPIV010015745.1, read as the reverse complement.
CGAGGCATTCAATTATTTTCTCATGATGGACTCTGTCAAAAGCCTTCTTATAGTCAATGAAGCACATATACATACTTTTTTGGACCTCTGTATATTTTTCTGCTAATATTCTTAGGCAAAATATTGCCTCTCTTGTTCCACTGTTCCGTCTAAAACCAAACTGTTCTTCCTGGATTTCGCTGTCTACTTTACTTTTTATTCTTTCCTGTATGATTTTGAGCAGTATCTTAATTGCATGACTCATCAGGCTGATTGTTCTGAAGTCTGAACATTCTGTTGCATTTGGTTTTTTGGGCAATGTTATAAAAACTGATGTCTTCATGTCGTGTGGTATATATCCTGTATTGTATATATCGTTGCATATTTCTGTGATTGTATCTATACCAAAGCTCTCCAGAGCTTCTATCATTTCAATTTTTATGTTATCCATGCCTGCTGATTTTCCTTTTTGTATCATATGAATGGCATTCTCTACTTCTGATCTGAGAATGTTTGGGCCTTCATTAGAATCTGGTGATGGTTTTTTACCTCTGTTGTCCTCGAATAATTCTTTTACGTATTCTGCCCATCTGTTTGATATGTCTTTCTCATCAAGTAATATTACACCATTTTTGTTCTTGATACAGCTTCCTCCTTGTGCAAACCGCGACCGATTTGATAATTTCTTTATTTCTTCATGCATATCTCTTGTCATGTGCTTTGCTTCCAAGTCTTCTATTTCCTTGCATTTTGTTTCTATCCACCGTTCTTTTGCTTCTCTACACATAGTACGTATGTCATTGTCTATTGTTTTATATTCTGGAGTGTTTTTTGCTTTCTTTCTTTCGGTCATTTTATTCAAGATGTCATCTGTCATCCAAATTTGATTTTTCTTAGACTCCTTTTTAGGTAAATTTGCATTTGCTGATTGTATGCTTGTTTTTAAGCATTCCCATTTTGCGGTTGCTTTTTCTTCTGGGTTTTCTCTTCTATACTGCTCCATGCTTTCTGTCAATAACTGTTGATATTTATTTTTGACGTCGATTAAATATTTCTGTTTTATATCTGGTTGTTTCAGCGCTGATATTTCTATCTGGGGTTCCTCCTGTCTTCTGTTTCCTGCTCTTTTCAGCTTTATATTTACTTTGATGACGACTGGATTGTGATCTGAATTTATGTCGGCGCCAGGATATGTCTTTGCACTTGTGACACTGTTCTTAAATCTATGTTTTATCATGATATAGTCGATTTGATTTCGTGTTATATCTCCTGGGTTTTTCCATGTGTATAATTTCCTTGGGTGGTGTTCAAAAAAGGTGTTACATATGACCAGCTGGTTTTCTTCACAGAACTGGATAAGTCTGTCTCCTCTATCATTTCTTGTCCCTAATCCATACTGTCCTACTATTTTCTTGTATTTTCCTTTTCCTACTTTTGCATTCATATCACCCATTACTATCAACACATCTGTTGATTTGACTGGTTTAAGTGTGTGTTGTAGCTCTTCATAGTATTCTTCTATTTCTTCCTCGCTGTGATCTTTAGTTGGTGCATAAGTTTGTAAGATTGATATGTCGAATGGCTTTGCTCTCATTTTTAGTAACATCATTCTGTCATTGTGTGTCCAGTATCCACATACGTATTTTTCTAACTCCTTCTTTATCAACATTCCTACCCCTCTTTCATGTTTTTCTCCGCCTGAGTGTATAAGCGTGTACTGGTCTCTTTTTATGTAGCCTGTATCCAAAAGTCTTGCCTCTGCAACTCCCAGTATATCGAGTTTCATGTCTGTTGCTTCTAATATAAGATTGTCAAGCTTTCCTTCTCCGTTCAGAGTTCTAACATTCCATGTTCCTATTTTTAGGCTTCTCCTACTAGTTTTTAGGTGGTCTTTCTCAGAATGCTCCCTTTCAACAGAATTTAAGGAACACTCGTCATTATGTACTTCCTTACTCATTAGAGGAGTTGCCTCTTCCCTGTTAATTTGTACAGTAGATTCTTCCCCAGGGGACAGAGAGTTCTCTACATATCGTTTCTTATCTTGTTGTTGTGATCCCATTACTTTCTGTAGGAAGTACGTGGTAAGGCCCCAATCTCTTCCACGGTGGCTAGCCATTGTCATTTTCTATGTCCGACACGCCTCCAGTGCACCACACACTTTGCTGTTTCGCTTTGCGAGCCGTTGATCTTCTCAGATTCCTCCGCCTCACTCACCGTCTCAGTCTTTGTGTACTAGGGATGGACATTCCCTTGAGTAAGATTGCTCCTACTCCACCCATGTAGTTTAGCCAGTCAGCCAAGACTGTTGCCCGGGATGTGGCCACCGCCGTACACAAGCGGTATTCGAGGAGCCATACATGAGCTAGATAAAGAGAGGAGAACCAAATAGGATCCTGACTATCCTAAAAAGGACATGGCTGTCTCTCACCGTGAGGTACTATCCCTCTCTCTTTATCCTACATCCTAATATGATAGTTAAATTCAAATAATTAAAACTTATTCTCTGTCCCAATATTTTTTTATTTCTTTTGTTTTTAAGTTTAGCATTTTGTAGGAAAGGGGGCAGGGCACTACCATATTTTCAGTGTTTAGGGATTAGTAAGGCTTTAATCCTTTGTATGGCATTGAAACATGGGGTACAATAAAAACAACAACTAAAAAGCATCAAACTTTCATAAATGGATGCTTGCGTAGAATAGGATTCAAATGGTGCGACAAGGTCACTAATGTAGAACTGATGACAAGAATCAGACAAGTACCAGTGAAACAAGAGATGAGAAGATGACGCTGGGGTTGGATAGGACACACTCTGAGAAAACCTGTTGATAGCATTACCAGCCAGTCACTGTTTTTGGAATGCCCAGGATAACATAAGTAGATAAATACCGAAGAAGACATATATAAGATAACTGGAAACAGAAATGAAGATGACGAAGATATGGAAAAAACTTACTCGTAGAACGGGTGGTACGGGACAGGAGGACTGGGTATATACTCCTTATGGAACTAACTGGTATTGATTGATTGAGTTTTTGATTGATTGATTGATTGATTGATTGCATTAATCCGGAATCGTTATTCAGAATCAGGCTGGAGAATCTTCTCACTATCTCCCTTCAGGTCCCCCAGGAGCATAGTCTTTAACAAACGTATGCCAAGTCTTCCTGTCCCGTGCCATCAGCTCAAGGCCTTCCTTTTCTTCTTCATCCCTGTCATGTGTGTCTCCAGTTCTCTTCTCCGTATCTTCCTTGGTCTCTCCCTCTTCCTCTCTTACCATGGGGGTTTCCAGAACAAAGACTTCCTTGTAATACAATCAACAGGTTTCCTTAATGTTGCTACCAGAGTGAAATGGGTTCATTTTCGATATAAGACAACAGGAGACTGAGACACTTGGGAGTCATGACCCAAGTGGGCCCGCCACCCTTAGAGTGTAAAGGAGTATACAGGGCCGAAACACTTGTTCGACGGAGTACCGCTTCTGATGATCAGATTGCCTCATGTTGTATCGCTCTGTATAGAGTTTCCTATCATGCATCTTCAGCGTCTTCTCATCTCATGTTCCACTGGCACCGGAAGTTGGAGAGCCAATTAGAATTAATATTTAGTGACCATAGACGTAAAATCGTGGACAGATCGCAATGAAGTCCCCTCGAGCTATGTCTCGAAGAAGTCGTAAAAACAGGAATTCTCATAATTCTCTCGTCTTCATTATTCAGTTTTATAGTTGCTTATATAACTAATAAAATATTTAAAGGACTCAGAACCTTCAAGATAATCTTCTGTTGTACCATAACCGTTAAGTGTCTTGCCGATTGGTGGAGAGGAGAACTTTTATTCTATCATATGTCTTGTTGTTAGATCTTCAAGTATATTTCCCTTTCTCATCCTTATCTGAATTTTTGTCATCATCATCATCTTCATCATCATTATCATCATCATTATCAACCTCCTTTTTTCACTCCTTATAGAGCATAGAGCCACCATTACAGATGCCACAATTACAGATGCCACCATTACAGATGTCACCATTACAGATGCCACCATTACAGATGCCACCATTACAGATGCCACCGTTAAGAATGCCTAAACCAAATCATAAACTCTTGAAGTTTTTGTTTCTGTAGTAATTTATTTTACTTGATGATGTTGCCAGCCACATGTCAATGATATATAAGTCACCTTTTACGACCTGATGAGGAAGCAGTAGACATTTCCTGTCTTTGCCTCCTCAGAAACCCTTTTATTGCTTGGACATTTATCTGTTGTCAAAGTGAGTGTCCGATTGACAGAATGGTTAAAGCGTTTAAGTCTCTCGCGGCAAATGTGTCCTGTTCGACTCACGGTATCGACACGTTTCAGTAAATAGGTACCTGACTTTGCTCTTAAGTTAGGGAAGAAAAAAGGCAGCAAGGAAGGAAACTGGTCAACCCCCACCCCTCGATACTGTACCTAGTATAGTGAAGTCTATAACACTTCACTCCCCTACGACAGTATGTACTTGGGACTACTTTTCCCTTTTACAAGGTGTGTTTAGTTTTGTTTAAAGATAGTCCTCATTGTCACCAATATTACCTATCGGCTCCCTAGGGAGTATATGTATTCCACTAACTCATACCAAGCCTTACTGTGCCATCTGCTCCAACCTTTTTATGTCTTCTTGACGCCGTTGATGTGTGTCTCCAGTTCTCATCTCCGTATGTTTTTGGTCTCCTTCTACCACTGTTACCTGAGCGATTCCAGAAAAAGTAGTCCGTGGCAATGCTCTCACCAGGTTTCCACAACGTGTGTCTTATCTGACGTCCGAGTAGTCTTCTCACCTGTTGTTCTATTAGCACTTGTCTGGTTCTTGTCATCAGTTCCACATTGGTGACGTTTTGAAGATAGTACTTGTGTCTTTATTGTGCTCGTTAAAGGGTGAGAAGGGGAGGAGGTGGATAAGAACGTTCTTAAGATAGAGATTGTTCAGGTATGCGTGTCAGATTTCTGAGCAGGTAAACACGTCAGTTTCATTGAGTACTCTTCTGCTCCTTCAACAAACGTATAACAAGTAACACGCTGTCAGCTCAGGTACTTTCCATACCTACCTTAACATTATCATTCATGTCTCCAGCTCTTTTCTCCATGTCTTTTTCAATCTGTCTCTGCTTTTCTTACCCTGTTGATTCCTGAAGAAGGACTGCCGAGTAATGTTATCAACAGGTTACCTAGAGTGTATCCTTTCCAGATACAGCATGAGTTAGTTCCGACTGTTCATGTTGGAACAATGAATTCGTAGACAGCTGTTTAAGGTTAGATAATTGTTAAGTTTAGTTTCGTGTGTTTTTGTTTTGTTTTTGTTGTTAAGAATTAAAAGAAAGCGGAATAGCATCAGCTGAGCTTCATTTACCTCAGAACATCCACCACCTGCTGAATGGGAGAAGATCGTCTACCACGACAAGTGTGGGATATTCATCATCATCATCAGTTGCCATCTCCACAACGAAAGTTGGCTGTAATGGATCTCCAACGTCTTCTGTCTCTTGTCTTGGTGGTGCACTCTGATAGACTCTTTCCTGTCCATTTCTTGATGTTATCTTCCCACTTATATCGCTGTCTTCCCCTTGCACGTTTGCCTTCAACTCTCCCTTCTGTTATGGTCTTCTGCAAGGTGTTATGACTTTTTATGTGGCCAAAGTATTTTAGCTGCCAAACTTTAACCTCCCTCATCAGATCTCCTGGACGACCCAGAGTCTGCTGGGAGGACAACGTTAGGCAATCTCTGAAAGACTGAGGACTAGAATGGAACAAGGCCAAGAGGAAGACAGCCGATAGGATAGTATGGCGCTCTCTCTTCCAAATCTCTACACCTCACGGTAGAACAGGAGCGACTAAGTAAGTAAGTAACATCCACCATCTCGGGAGAGTCTACCCTGTTCAACGTAATCTTCGGTTATAATTATGGTATTCATTGTCATTTGATTCTTCGTTTTGTGCGACATTTAAACCATAATGTTCATGACCTATGACAGTACAAACTTTCATACATGGGTGGAACTGATGACAAGAACCAGACAAATGCCAGTGGAACAAGAGATGAGAAGAAGACGATGGCGATGGATAGGACACACATTGAGGACACTAGTGGATAGGACACACATTGAGGACATTAGTGGATAGGACACACACTGAGGACACTAGTGGAAAGGACACACATTGAGGACACTAGTGGATATGACACACATTGAGGACACTATTGGATAGGACACACATTGAGGACACTAGTGGATAGCTTTAGAAAGCAGTCCTTGCTCTGGAAGTCCCAGGGTAAGGTAGGCAGGGGTACACCAAGAAACACATGGAGAAAAGCCCTGGAGACAGAAATGAAAAAGATGAGGAAAACGTGGAAAGAACTTGAGCTGATGGCACGTGACAGGAGAACTTGAGCTGATGGCACGTGACTGGAGAACTTGTGCTGATGGCACGTGACAGGAGAACTTGAGCTGATGTCACGTGACAGGACAACTTGAGCTGATGGCACGTGACTGGAGAACTTGTGCTGATGGCACGTGACAGGAGAACTTGAGCTGATGTCACGTGACAGGACAACTTGAGCTGATGGCACGTGACTGGAGAACTTGTGCTGATGGCACGTGACAGGAGGACTTGAGCTGATGACACGTGACAGGAGGACTTGAGCTGATGGCACGTAACAGGAGGACTTGGTATGTGTTTGTTAAGACCTATGCTCCTTGGGAGCTAAAGGGCATTGGTGATGATGATAATTTTGATAGTTCATGGAGTGATGCACTGGCATCAAAATTGTGTTATAACCAAAGGACTAAAGTTTGGATTGAAAGTAACGTGTAGGACCATACGAAGTAAAAGCCTGGGAAAAAAGCATTATACAAGTTCTTTGTCAAAAAAAAAAAACCAAACAAACCAAATACACCAGTTCAACAGCCAATTTCACGTCTTATGTGAAATGCTGACTAATTAACAAATTGTTTAATCCTGGATAACGTTTTTGTTTTTAAATCCAGTTATCTAAAATGTCTCTTAGCTGACAAACCTTTGTCACGAATTAATTTAGATAAGCGGATTACTACCGTATGTTTCTGTGAATGACAACCCAATTTTAACCAGAGCTGAAGACGGTGACATCTCGAGTCAAACTGGATTTATCTTGGCTGTTTATATTACAGCATTTCATGAATATAACATTGCTCGAAGGAAGTTTATTATTCACATTAGAATCCAGCAATCCACCTTCTTTGGACATGTAATGTGAAGAAGACAGGTGGAATGTATCGTTACAACTTGAAACATTGAAGACAAGGGAGATATATAATATAGCAAAGAGAGAAGAAGCAGAACAGTTGGACATCTTGGTTTGAAAAGAAGTCAACACAAAATTAATAAACAGCACTGATGCCGAGATGCTGTGGAGAGACATCATCATCTACAAAATATGTCAGTGAGTTACGATAAATAAAATAAAAGCGTCAAAACACACGGACACACAGATACACACATGCATACACACACACACCCACACACACACACACGAACACACACACTCACTCACTGGTAGTGAAGGGAAATTACAAACATCGTTCTGTAATTAAAGTTTTAAGGGGAATAACCTGTAAAATAATTCATTATTGCAAAATTTATAGATTAATCAAAGGTGCAGCTGTTCTTATATTAATTTTTTTTTGTCAATTTAAAGAACATAAAGGAAAGAAAACTTTTTGTATGATTTGTTTTAAAATTATATCTTCAATGACACTATTACGTAGCGTTATAACGAAATTAAACTTACAATTGCTGGAAGCACATCACACCCCTTTTGACATACGCAGTGGCGTTAATCAAGGCTGCTTTCTGGCTCCAACCCTCTTAGAGATCTTCTTTGCCTGACTCTTGAAACATGCATTCAGAGATGCCATTCAAGGAATATGCCTTCACACTAGGTCAGATGGCCGTCTGTTTAATTTCGCAAGGCTGAAGGCAAACACAAAAATCAGAAGTGCCACTATAAGAGACTTGTTATTCGCTGATGACGCTTCAGTCGTCACTCAAAGTCACCAGGAGCTTGATGAATCGCTTCACTAAAGCATGCAAGGACTTTGGCCTCACAATAAGTCTAAATGAAACAACTGTACTGAGTCAGGAAGTGGGTGCTGCACCAGTTATCACTATCGATAACTATGAATTGGCAGTGGTGCACCACTTCACATACCTAAGGTCTACCATCAATGACAAACTCTCTATGGACACAGGAACTGACAGCCGCATTGGCAAAGCTGCAGCTACCTTTGCTCGCCTGACATCGCGTGTTTGGGGAAACTCCAAACTCACAATGAAGACCAAAGCTTGGGTATGTAACGCCTGCGTCACCAGCACATTTATGTATGGTAGCGAGACATGGACAATCTATGCTAAGCAAGAAAGAGGCTCAATACCTTCCATCTACGGTGTCTGCGCCACATCCTCGGCATTTCGTGGGAAGAAAAAGTGACAAATGTCGAGGTGTTATCACTTGCTGGCCTTCAAAGCATGTATACACTGCTTAGACAGCGCAGACTACGCTGGTTTGGCCATGTCAGCCGCATGGAAGATGGTCGCATCCCGAAAGATATCTTCTGCGGACAACTGACAGATGGCAAAAGAAGAGCTGGGCGACCGCAGCTGAGATTCAAAGATGTGTGCAAGAGAGACATGAGGGCACTGGACATAAATCCATCAACCTGGGAGGATGCTGCCGATGGCACCAAGTGGTGATGCTATCTGCTGCGCCATCTCAGTTTGGGCGAAGGGAAGCTCACACGGCAAGCAGAAGAGAGGAGACGGCGTTGAAGGGAACACCAGGAAAGTAGGCAGCTGAGGGCTGTCACCTCAGGGGCGCATTCCCATGGTGATTTGTGACTGAAGATGCTATTATTATTATTAATCTTATAAACTTACAAAGCATTTATCCTTTTTATTTCTTAGTTGTCAACAGTCTCAACTCTCTGGAACAAAAATCTAACAGCAAGATATTGTTAAATATTTACACTTGTATTTAAACAATTTTACGATTGAGAATTTAAACAATAAAGGGTTTTTGGCAGACTATAGACATCTAGTATGGATTTGCAGAAAAAAAAAAAGCCGTCTATGAACAAAGAATTTTAAACACAAAACTTTTTCTACATAATTCACTCAGAAAAAGAAAACATTTAAATTATTCCGCCTAGTTTTCAGATAAGACAAGCACCATTAACTTTCGTACAAATTGCGACATTATATTTATTAATGTGGAAAATAAAAATTATAAAGAAAATATTTTAAACTCACGCGTTTAATGCACTAAAAACCCAAAAATAATTTTTCAAGGAGTTTATAGCTTGCAGTCAAAGAATGTAACATCAAACTGACAAAAAGCGTGGGGCGCTTAAGCGCTGATCATATATTTTATCCATAAGTGTCTAATGAAGTATAAAGCAGAAGTCAATTTCATGTAGAATCAGCGCCCCACGCTTTTTTATTTTTGTTTTGTCTGGGTTTTTTTTCCTTCATTACTTTCTTTTTTTTTTATTGTTTATTTGTTATTGTTTATTTATTTATTTTTTGTAAATAATTTTTTTTAACATACTTATATATATATATTAATAAATGAGCTAACTGCTACAACAGACTTGTCTGGAGTTTCGGCGAACAGCACAAACTAGTATAGTAATACAAACACATACTTCTTGAGAGCGGGAAAATTCAACACATCCCAAACCAAATATTAACTAGACATTTTTTCCATTTAGAACCAAAATAAACGCATAACGTTATAGAGTTTCCAATTTGGCCGGGTGCTGTTTTGCGATTCACTCCCGCAGCGACGCCATGTCGCCATTCGGATAGGCTCTGGATCGATTTCCCAGTGAGCCTTTTACTTATGGCACTGTGTAGTTCCGGGAGGGGGGGCCTCTGAAGAGGCTAAGAAAGAATATGACTACTGCACACCCAGGCATGTCGTACAAGGCAACAAATGTGAGGTTGGGCACGGGGCTAGTAACCTCATGATGTAAAACTAATTACCACAGAAATCGCTACTGCACATGCGCGTGACTGCTTGGTGCTGGCTTCCTGCACGTGGACCAGCTGCAGTTGCTGCTCCATGCTATTTAAGGTGTTCAAAGGGAAATGACGATTATTGACAGTGCCTGGTTTTGGACTGTGTCTAGTTTTTTTCTTATTGCTCGGGGCGGCTGATGCATAGACAACACTTGCATAGTCAAGTTTGCCCCTAATAAATGATTTATAGAAGGTTATCATTGTCTTATTGCAGGCTCCCCAACCACTCCCTTTCATATATCTTAGCATGTTAATAAGTCCCCTACTGCTTTGCACTAATAGGTCTATGTGTTTGTTCCAGTTTAGTTGCTGGTCTAGTACCATACCAAGAAATCTAGTTGATTTTGCTGTGCATACTTTTTGCTCATTAATGCTTATGTCAATTATATTGTTTTTAATTACATGCCCTCTACTGAAAATCATTCCTATGGTTTTTTTAACGCTTAGATTAAATCCCCACTTGTTCATCCAGTCAGATACTTTATCTATTTGTTTTTGTACTGTTTTATAGAGGAATGGGAGATTTCTTCTCGTTCTCCGTATCGCAGCGTCATCTGCAAACTGAGATACGTTGTTTTTTAAATCTTTAAACTCGTCGCCTAGGTCGTTGACCATAATCGTAAAAATAGATGGTGATATTACTGATCCCTGGGGAATTCCATTCTGTTGCTCATACACCTCAGATCTATCATTGTTTATTTGTACCGTGAAGTATCTATCCTGCAGGAAGTTTTCTAGATAATTGTAGGTTCTGCCTACTATACCTAATTTCCTGATTTTATGTAGTGCACCCTCCCTCCAACACTCATCATATGCTCTTGCTACATCAAGGAATATTGCTACTGTCTTTTCATTCCTTTTGAAACCTGTTTTAACATCATGTTCCAGCCTCAACAGTTGCTCTATTGTACTATGTTGGCTTCTAAAGCCTGCCTGGGTTGGACTGTACAAATTATGCTTTTCTAGATGAAATTTTAGTCTGCTGTTGACTATTGTTTCTAGAATTTTTCCTAGATGCGATGTTAACGATATTGGCCTGTATGAGCTGACATCATGTGTTTCCTTATCTGGCTTTAGTATGAGGATGACTACTGCTGTCTTCCATGAACATGGTATTTTTCCCGTGTGCCAGATTTTGTTGTAGAGGGCTGCAATCACTCTTAGAGTTGTATTTGGTACTTTTTTGAGGATTTCATAGCTCAGAATGTCTTCCCCAGAGGTAGTATTGGTTTTTCCTGCTAAAGCTCTTTCTATTTCATCTACTGTAATATCTGCATTTAAATAATTAGCATCCTGTGTGGTGTCCATATTTTCTCCTTCTAATTTTTCTAGCAGTGTTTTCCGCCTATTTATTTCTGCCTTATCTAGACTGTCTATTGAACTAACCTGATAGAAGTATTTAGCTAGTATGTTGGCTTTTTCTCTATCTGTTTCAGCTCTCTCTGGTATTTTAATTGTTGGGATTTTAAATTTCTTGTTGTTTCCTCCTTTAATTGCTTTTAGTTTTTTCCAAACTGTAGTTACTTGTGACCTATGGTTTAGTGTTTGACAAAATGTTCTCCAACTCTTTTCTTTAGCTCTGAATATTATTTTATTTGTTTCATTTCTTACTTTTTTATAGTTTGTGTAATTCTCTTCAGTTTTGGCTTTTCTATACTTTTTCAGGGCCCTCTCCCTCAATTTCAGTTGTTCTGAACATCTGTCTGTCCACCATGGTACTGGATTTTTATCTTTGTTTCTTTTCCTATTTTTACCTTTTTGTGTTGGTTTTAAGTGTTCAGGCATATTCCTGTTTGGTATATATTTTATTGCTATTTTTAAAATCGCATTTGTTAGTTTTTCTGCAAATATATCTATACTGTTAGATTCAATTTGTTCTTTACTGTCAATAATAGCAGGTGCCTCAAAGGGGACATCAGCAGGGGCACTAGAAGTAGCGCTAGGCATTATACCCCTGGAGCTAAGGAGAAAAGAACTGAGACTCAGCTACTGGGCAAAAGTGGCAAAAGATCCAACTCACCCAGCACACAAAACCTTTGATAGGGGTAACCAGTACAAAGGCCACATTCCATTAAACCATAATAGATACCCGTCAGGGTGGAAAACAATGGATGAAGTGGATCAATACCCAGACCTGTTTAATACAATAAACAGTAGTGCTCAGTACAAAGCAAATATCCCACCATGGGAACTGAGAGTGCCAGAAACTGACTCTCACTTATCAAAGATCATAAACAGTAGTGCTCAGTATAAAGCAAAGATCCCACCATGGGAACTGAGAGTGCCAGAAACTGACTCTCACTTATCAAAGATCATAAACAGCAGTGCTCAGTACAAAGCAAAGATCCCACCATGGGAACTAAGAGTGCCAGAAACTGACTCTCACTTATCAAAGATCATAAGCAGTAGTGCTCAGTACAAAGCAAAGACCCCACCATGGGAACTGAGAGTGCCAGAAACTGACTCTCACCTATCAAAGATCATAAGCAAATCTAACGACATAATCTCAGCAAAAAGTAAAGCACTAGAGTACATAGAACGGTATATAAATAATAGCCTAACTATATATACTGATGGGTCAAAAGATGAAGAAGGACAACTAGGAGCAGGAATATCCATACCAAAATTAAAAATTTACAAAAGATACAAAGTAACAAGTAATACATCCATCTTTACAGCAGAATTAGTGGCAATCCTAAAAGCTTTAGAAATAGCTGCAGAAAACCCACCCAAAAAAGTAACCATTCTCACAGATTCCCTTTCAGCAGTTTTAGCTATCAGAAACAGAAATGGTTGTAGTAGGCCAGATATTATAGAGGAAATACTACAGGTTAATACAGTGGCAATCCTAAAAGCTTTAGAAATAGCTGCAGAAAACCCACCCAAAAAAAGTAACCATTCTCACAGATGTGGCGAGAGGTTTTATTTGGCTGTAGGCTCAGTATAGTACTGAAAATTACAGAAATAGAATTTCTGCAGAAAATGGTGAAGTCCCAGTGTCTGAGAGAACTACTGGTATCACAAATTAGTTACGGCTGTGAATGTTCTGATCTCGAAACAATAGTAGAGAGGAGACCGACATAAAGTGCCACCTCCGCTGTGTAACTAACTGTGATATAAAAAAACAAGGAAACAGATGTTGCTTAACAATGATAAAATTGACAAGTCTTCAAATACAATTTCCTAAGTATTTATTTAGTATATACACTATCTACTCTTGTGCTGAAGGGTGAATGTTGAAAAAAATGAAATGTAATGAATTTGTAAGTTTACATATGATTTACAAATATTTACATTTATATATATATATATATATATATATATATATATATATATATATATATATATTTATATCTATATATATATATATATATATATATATATATTACAACAAGTTTTCCAATTATAGGAACAAAAATTATATCAGCTGTGCTGTTAATTAAGGATATAACACTTATCAGCTATGTTGTTATTTTTGTCTCTTGCTATGCTAATTTCACTTTCTCATCACTGACAGTTTCTATGCTCACAATGCCGACAGAAATGGTACTAATGTGTACTCATCTCTCTTAAGTCTGTTCTGCTTTGTTTGGTTCACACACTCCTGCTGAGGCTCGTTACTTTAGCCCACCCAAGACTGAGGGGGACCAAAGATGTAGAGTCTGGTCAACCTCTATGCTCCTGCGGAGTTCCAGGCAGCGGGATTGACTCGAACATACGACCTCAGGTTTTTAGGACACAAATAAACCCTCCTAAGATTTTAAACTGGCCAGGTTTTGACGCGACTTAGTGAAGTAGGTTGCAGGTCGATGCCCTCAGGTAAGTTATAAATCAAAGTGACAGCTTCTTCCCCTTCAGTCAGTCGGTATCTCTGGCGTCAAGTTCGGGATTGCGTGGTTAGCATAAAATCCGCCCGATTATATAGTCAGGTAAATACTTGAGGAAAGCTTTCGGTTGGTTCCTGGCGGAGCAAAATGATTGGTTTCCTCCGGTTTTGTACCTGGTCTCATACAGCCTAATTTTATTCAGTTTTTAGCCGCCATCTTGCGTGAACTGCGTGAACAGTATAATTTATTCTGTCTCAGAGACTGGTGAACGGTGCAAGTTGATTGGTTGAAGCAAATCTGTATCTCGACATAGTGATTAACAAAGTAGTGGGTTACACTTCGTTTCACGACATAGCCCCCTCCTTTCCTAGCTGTGACTTGTCATAGCTGACGTGTAAACCCCTGCTGTGGTTAATCCTTTTGCGTCTGTCCTTCCAGAGTACTAGGGTGTCGACTTAAAAAATCAGCTCCTACATTGTCTCTTCCCGGAATGTAATTCACGGTAAAGGAATAAGGCGCCAGAAGCAGACTCCACCTTAACAATCTCGAATTTAGCTTTTTAGATGCAGCCAAGAATGTTAAAGGTTGGTGATCGCTTTGGACAATGAAGTGTGTCCCATACAGATAAGGTGAAAATTTGTTGATGGACCAAATTAGAGCTAAACATTCTTTCTCTATGGTCGAGTAATTCAACTCAGCTGCATTCAGCTTCCTACTGGCGTAGGCGACTGGTAAAAGTTCCTCCGGCTGGGCTTTTGATTTCTGCAAGAGAGTTGCACCAATACCTATACTGCTAGCGTCCGTCCTTAATACAAATTCCTGTGTGATATCGGGTAGTGTAAGGATTGGTTTGCTGGTGAGTTTTGCTTTTAGCTCTGTGTAAGCTTTTTCACAATCAGCATTCCATTGGATTTTGTCAGGCTGTCCTTTCTTCGTTAAGTTGGTTAATGGTGCACACAGAGAGTTAAAGTGGGGTATGTACTTCTGATAGAACCCACATAAAGACACGAATGATCTCACATCTTTCTTCGTTTGAGGTCTGGGTGCCTTCTTTAACTTCTCTATATTCTTTGGGTCAGGAGACATATGACCTGTAGAAATAGTGTGACCTAAGAATTCCAACTCCTTACAACCGATATAGCACTTGGTTGGACGTGCAGTCAATCCAGTGGCTCTCAGTCTGTCAAACAACATGGAGAGCGCTACTATATGCTCTTCAAATGTGTTTGTAGCAACAAGAATGTCATCCATAAAGTTAGTGATATGGGGATTTTGTAGAGGTTCCAACAATTTCCTCATCATTCTTGAAAAGATACTTGGAGCATTTTTCAGCCCAAAGGGTAGTACATTAAACTCGTAGTGTCCGTCTGATGTACTGAATGCCAGCATTTTCCTAACTTCTGGTTTCACTGGTATTTGGTAGTATCCCTTGCTTAGATCTACCTTCGATAAATACCTAGCCTTACTCAGTGTAGAGAACAGCTGGTTGGTGTCAGGTAATGGGTCCACCTGAGATTCTGTGATCGCATTAAGCTTCCGGTAGTCAATACATAACCTGTGTTCACCACTCGGTTTTCTCAATAGCACCACACTTGAGCTATAGGGAGAGTCTGACTTCGAGATAATTTTCTCCTTCAACAGATAATCAACTTCCTCCCTTAGTGCTTGGGCTTTCGCATAGGGTATAGGGTATGTTCTCATGCATACTGGGGTAGGGTCGGTAACCTTCATGTCGTACTCTAACAGATTCGTACGACCTGGCTTATCTGTGAGCACATCAGCATGGGTTTCCAACACTTTCTGAACCCTCTTCTTCTGCTCTGGAGTTAAATGTTCACTAATATTTACTTGAACATAATCCTCTGTAGTTGTGAGTGGATACTCCATAGAGTGAAGTGGTTCACCGTGCATTTCTGTTGCAATGGCTAGGGTCATAATATGTGCAACTTCTGATGATTCCTTGTCATAGTATTTTTTAAGAAGATTGACATGATATACCTTCTCCTTCCCTTTCTTGTCAATCTTATAATTGGTCCTGGAAAGTTTCTCCAGTATGACATAGGGTCCCTGCCATCCAATCTGCAATTTATTATTGCTGCTTGGCAACAGTAATAACACCTTTTCACCCACCTCCAGTTCCCTATCCTTTGCTTTTTTGTTGTAGTACGCAGCATGCTTCCTCCTGGCCTGTCTTAAGTTATCATTGGCCAGTTTCCAACCTGCTTTCAATCGAGATGTCAACTCGTTGACGTACTGGTATGAGGAAGTCACTGTTTCCTCTGCCTTTTCATCAGTCCATGTCCGCAGCAATGCTTCCAGTGGACCTTTTATTGGTCTTCCAAACAACAATGTAGCTGGAGCCAATCCAGTTGAGTTGTGGGGTACTTCCCTATATGCAAATAGTGCAGCGGGTAAGTATGTATCCCAAGTATCAGGTTTTTCACTCGCCAGCTTTCTAAGGATTGAAATTAGCGTACCATTGAACCGCTCTACTTGACCGTTCCCTTGGGCATGGTAGGGACTACAATGATAGTGCCTGGCTTGAAATATCCTGAATACTTCTTGTGTTAGCTTTCCCTTAAACTGAGACCCATTGTCAGTCAATATCTGATGCGGGAAACCTAATCGGGTAAATATTGTCAACAGGGCCTCTGCCACGTGCTTTGAATCTATAGCTGACATGGCCACTGCTTCTCCCCACATAGAGCAAGTATCAACCAAGGTTAAGATGTAAGCATTTCTCTTCTTGGTCCTAGTGAGGGGTCCAACAATATCTACTGCAACACGTTCAAAAGGGGTTCCCATAATAGGCATTTCTCCCAGTGTTGCTGGTGCAGTCCTATGCTTAGGAGCTACTCTTTGGCATTCTGGACAGGATCTTACATATCTTTTTATGTCCTCTGTAATTCCTGGCCAGAAGTAGTGACAGGCTATCCTTTGTCCAGTGGCCCCTATTCCCATATGTCCACTGAAGGGTATAGCATGTCCTAGCGTCATAACCTTCTCCCTGTAAGATTTTGGCACTACAAGCTGTCCATGCCCTTTAGGTCCTGTTCCAGCTTTTCTGTATAGTAGGCCATTCTTCATATACAAGTCTCCTTTCTCTGGAGGGTTATGTGCTTTAGGCAATTTGCCAAAACAAGGCTTCAATGTGCTGTCTGCTGCTTGAGCCTTTTTCATCTCTTCTGGATGAGTATTGATAGGATTCTCCTCCATTTTCCTGGAGCTTTCCCTGGTCTGGACTGTTGCCATAACTACAGGTTTTATAGGTTCTCCAAGGAAAACATACCTACACCCCAAAATCAAAGGGTAAATAGGGTCGTCCATCACTGCTGCTTTGATTTCTCCTTCCACATAGCGAGATCTTATGTTGATTCGAGCTATGGGTAGTGTCATGGTTCTTGCTCCCTTGATCGGTCCTCTGATTTCCACTGTTTCTGTGGTTATCTGGTCAGGACTCACTAGAGAAGAGCACACAACTGAATCAAAGTCCAATCCTGTGTCATATAAACACAGTACTTGAGTGCCATTCACGGTCACTTCCTCACAGACAGGGGGATGATGGAAGTCTTTCTGACTTACTGCCATTTCCTTCCTTCCCTGATTCCCTGTTGTAAGACATGCAGCATGATGAGGAGGATTCTTCCTTCTGCAGTCCGCAGTATTGTGGTTACTCATTAGACAAGTTTTACACCACTTTCCTTCCTTCCGGTAAGGTGTCTTATCCGATCTTAGAGGGTTTTTGTCCTTTTGGTCAAATCTTTGTTTGTTCCTTGTGGTATGGTCCTTTTGTTCATATTTGGTATAGTTTTGTGATGATTTGAAGTTTTCACCCTGCTTCTTCTTATTTCCTAATAATTCTGCCTGAGCTGCTTGATATCTCTCAGCAACAGTTACAATATCTTCCAATCTCTCTGCTCCTTGTTCCATGATAAACTTCCTCATTTCTTGAGGCATGGACTCTTTCACTTGCTCCATCATTATCATTTCTTTCAGATCCTGACACTTTCCTAAACTACTCCATTTTTCCAAATAGGTTTCCAATCTAGCAGAGAATTGGTGATAGTTTTCTCCTGGAAGAAGTTTAGCTGTTCGGAATTTCTTTCTATATGATTCTGAGTTCTTTTCATATCTCACAAGCAGTGCCTGCTTCAGGATTTCATAATCTTCCTGGTCATCTCTTGAGAGCTTCAAATACACATCGTAGGCCACACCTCTCAATCCCTGAGATAGTTTAAGACTCCATTTTTCTTTCACTAAGCCATAGGTAGTGGCTAGTCTTTCGTATCTATCCAGGTACGACTCAATGGCGTCTTCTTTCTCAACAAATGGGTCCAGATGAAAATTCATGGCCCCACTTGAGGTGCTCTGGCTGGAGCTACTCTCAGAGTGAGGTGAGCTACCACCATTATTGCCAGTATTTGCCTGAATTTCAAGCTCTTTTAATCTCAACTGATGGTCTCTCTCTGCTTGTAATTTCCTTTCCTCAGCTTCAATTTTCTTTGCCTCATTTTCAGCCTCCCATTTCTTGGCTTCAATTTCCAGTCTTTTGTCTTCTCTCTCAGCTTCCAGTCTTTTGTCTTCTCTCTCAGCTTCCAGTCTTTTGGCTTCTCTTTCAGCTTCCAGTCTTTTGGCTTCTGCCTCTAATTGCAACTTTCTTTCTTCCCTATCCATGTGTTTGTCCACTTCTGTTGTGACATACTGAGTGAGAGCATCACCTGTCAAATTTAATTCCTTACCCATCTGCATGATCGCAGTCCTGAACTTCACTAGATCAGCCATGGCGTTACTTAGATAGGGTATGTATATTTACTATAACCAAATTATTGTAATTAAACTTAATTAATTTAAATGAACAAAAAATTTCCGTGCAACTTTGTGAGCATCAACTATTTACTGAGTACTAAATGGTACTCCTCCTAAGAAAATAATTTTGTAAAAATCCTATAATGATTTTCTCCAAAAAAATTTTTTTTCTTATGTTACCTATGGGTGGCACAAGATAGAGTGTAGATAGATGAATAGACTAAGTATGGCTCAAGATATACAGAAATATCCCAGGAACGAGCCCCCAGTGTGGCGAGAGGTTTTATTGGGCTGTAGGATCAGTATAGTACTGAAAATTACAGAAATAGAATTTCTGCAGAAAATGGTGAAGTCCCAGTGTCTGAGAGGACTACTGGTATCACAAATTAGTTACGGCTGTGAATGTTCTGATCTCGAAACAATAGTAGAGAGGAGACCGACATAAAGTGCCACCTCCGCTGTGTAACTAACTGTGATATTAATAAACAAGGAAACAGATTTTACTTAACAATTATAAAATTGACAAGTCTTCAAATACAATTGCCTAAGTATTTATTTAGAATATACACTATCTACTCTTGTGCTGAAGGGTGAATGTTGAAAAAAATGAAATGTAATGAATTTGTAAGTTTACATATGATTTACAAATATTTATATATATATATATATATATATATATATATATATATATATATATATATATATATATATATATATATATATATATATATATATATATATATATATATATATATATGTAAATAAATATTACAACAAGTTTTCCAATTATAGGAACAAAAAATATATCAGCTGTGCTGTTAATTAAGGATATAACACTTATCAGCTATGTTGTTATTTTTGTCTCTTGCTATGCTAATTTCACTTTCTCATCACTGACAGTTTCTATGCTCACAATGCCGACAGAAATGGTACTAATGTGTACTCATCTCTCTTAAGTCTGTTCTGCTTTGTTTGGTTCACACACTCCTGCTGAGGCTCGTTACTTTAGCCCACCCAAGACTGAGGGGGACCAAAGATGTAGAGTCTGGTCAACCTCTATGCTCCTGCGGAGTTCCAGGCAGCGGGATTGACTCGAACATACGACCTCAGGTTTTTAGGACACAAATAAACCCTCCTAAGATTTTAAACTGGCCAGGTTTTGACGCGACTTAGTGAAGTAGGTTGCAGGTCGATGCCCTCAGGTAAGTTATAAATCAAAGTGACAGCTTCTTCCCCTTCAGTCAGTCGGTATCTCTGGCGTCAAGTTCGGGATTGCGTGGTTAGCATAAAATCCGCCCGATTATATAGTCAGGTAAATACTTGAGGAAAGCTTTCGGTTGGTTCCTGGCGGAGCAAAATGATTGGTTTCCTCCGGTTTTGTACCTGGTCTCATACAGCCTAATTTTATTCAGTTTTTAGCCGCCATCTTGCGTGAACTGCGTGAACAGTATAATTTATTCTGTCTCAGAGACTGGTGAACGGTGCAAGTTGATTGGTTGAAGCAAATCTGTATCTCGACATAGTGATTAACAAAGTAGTGGGTTACACTTCGTTTCACGACAACAGATTCCCTTTCAGCAGTTTTAGCTATAAGAAACAGAAATGGTTGTAGTAGGCCAGATATTATAGAGGAAATACTACAGGTTAATACATATCTGCATACGACAGGATGCAGGGCAACACTAACATGGATACCATCACATGTGGGGATAGCAGGAAATGAGCTTGCAGACAAAGAAGCCAAAGGCGGGAGAACTAGCCACAACAAAATTGAAGTAGGCCTAGGGAAGTTCGAAATAAAGAGTTTAATTGCTCAAGCAATAACTAAAGAGTGGATAACAGCATGGGACCAAAGTAAAAAAGCAAGACACGCACATAAAATCCTAAAAAAACCAAGCAAAAAATGTCAAATACAAGATGAACTAAAAATACCAACTAATAAAAAATTGCTGAGGCTCAAGCTTGGAACTGGATACTTCAGGATTGAGGAACCCACATGTGAAGAATGCCAAGAACCAAACACAATTAGACACTTTCTGGTGGACTGCAAGAAATATGACCAACAGAGGCAAAACATTAAGAAATACTGTAGTAACCACATGGTAGAAATGAGTGTAGAAAATATCATAGGCACAAAGACCCCTTCAGAAATGCAAAAGTTAATAAAACACTATATTACCAAAACAAAAGCTAACATATAAAAAATAAATAAGGATCCGAGCCAGTAGTCCAAACCGGAGAAAGATTCACCCCAGATACATACAGATTAACCAAATAAAACATCCAGCGAAAATTAAAAACATATCAGATTAGACAATTGCATATTTTAGATATATGAACTATAACTACAAAAAGAAAATACCTACTAGAGATAATATAGTATAAATAAATACAAACAAAAACATATTACAACAAAGAAAACACGTCCTGATATAACCAACAACCCCATGCACATGGTAGATGGTTGAAAGGGGCGTGCTACAAAGAAAAGTAGCAAACACGGGGAAAAAAAATGACGATTATATCGCTCATGGGACTTTTTTTTTTGCTGTCTCGAGTTTTTACGCAGTTTATTTTCTGTCTTAAGAGGGCCTTCCACATACCCATGTTCGTCTACTATTTACAAACCAAATATTAGCTTACCAACTAGTCTTTAACGATGCAAATAACGGGGACATGGCAGTAGATCTACCTGTACGACGGACATACCTGGAAATCATTAGGAAGTCTCGAAAACGATCAGATTGGGTTGCCCTCCTCATCGTCGCTCCATGTTATAACGAACGAATGAACGAACCGAAGAAATTTATTTTTAAAAGTTTGAGAATTGGGCACGCAGGCCCGTCTAACATTCTTCCCTTTCTCCCCCCCCCCCCCCCTTTTTCATCATATGTACTGTATACATTCATTCTCACATGTACTGCATGGCTGAGCTGACAGTGCCATTTTAGTTAAGATTAGATGAGCAACACTCACTCAGGTTGATTAAATATAATGATCTGATGAATAGGTTAGATATGAGGGGTTCACCACAATACCCATAGCTGTAGATACTAAAAAAATAGATGCCAAAGATCTAGTGGCATGCTCAGAGTATGATGTACTGAAACAGTTGGGCCCGAAGGACAAGGGTACAAAAACTCTTGGTGAAACTGGGGAATAGGCATTTCGCTGGTCATTGGCTATAGAATTCAGGACAGTAATGTATATTTAAGGATACCTAGGAGTGAATGTGGACACGTATGGGAAAACAAGAGCCAGGGATCCAGACCTTCAGGACGACCCAGCGTTCGCTGGGAGGACACCATTAGACGATCTCTGAAGGACCGAGGACTAGATTGAAACCAGGCCAGGAGGAAGACAGTCGATAGTACAGTATGGCGCTCTCTCTGGCAAACCTCTACACCCCAGGGTAGAAGAGGAACGACTAAGAAAGTAAGATTTTTTTGGGGGTCGGAGTGGCTAAGAGGTGTGGCGTCCGCCTCGAGCTCTAGAGGTACCAGGTACGATTCCCAGTTGTGGGAATATAATTTATGGAATTTTTCTTTCAGAACCCGTGGTCCTAATGATGTCATACTCCCCTCTTGTCTCCTGGGTAGTGAGATCGGATGCCTAGCCTTCTCGGAAAAGGGCGAAAAAAAGGAGGTCTCGTGTGCAAGTTGCGCACGTTAAAAGTCCCACGGCAGTTGGAAATCATAAAGAGTAGGCCTCTCAGGCCGCTGCCTTGGCCAAAAAATAAATTATAAAAATGTGAAACCTACCCACCACAAAAATATTTATAGAATGTTTGATTCCTATATACACACATTGGTATTCTCGCCGGTGCTACAGAGTTCGTGAACTGTGCTGAGATCCTCCTTGTGTGATCTAAGGGAGGAGATTGGAGCACTGATATAGTAGTCCGTGTGTAAAAAAGATGGTCCTTAAAAAAATAAAAAAACCAAGTAAGATTTAAATGATATTCACCTAGCACGTAACCCTATCAAGTAACCCTATCAAGTAACCCTATCAAGTAACCCTATCAAGTAACCCTATCATTAATTGATGGACAAGAATTATTATGTGCACTTTCTGCTTCATTTACAGAGGGCGGCATAATTTATTCAGAACTCCATTTTTTTTCCTTTTTCAGTCTTGTCCCACTTTAACCTTCCATCGAACTATACTGCTCAAAAAAAGTTAAAGGCCACTTTCAATTTTTAGGTCATTTCAACTATGCTGTTTTTTAAAAAACCTGAACACTCAGTCAAAACAGTTTTGCTGCATTTTGTTGCATGCTTAAACAATGTTTGTTAATCTGACAATAAATCAAATCTGCATTACGTGTGTGTACCTCCAAAGTCAATCACATGTACGTGGTGGAAAGGGAAATAATGCATGTTTGAAAATGCTTCCTATGGCAAAGCCTGTTGATAACATTGCTGAAATTTGCTTTTCACGTGCAAGTCGTGACTATAGTGAACACATTTCACCCACTTTTCGGAAGGAACAGGCAATGGGTATGTTAGTAACATTTACCATTTTAGCCATGGCTCAGCTAAGACGCTTGACCAATGTTGACAGATGGAGAGCGATGGCATGGCTGCAGGATGATGTAGGGCTGCGAGAATTTGCTAGGAGATTAGGAGTTGCCCACTCCGTCATACAAACTCTGCGTGATCGTTATAATGCAACCGGCAGTGTCGCAGAACAACGCAGGTCAGGACGTCCAAGGTCTACCACAAGACGGCAAGACACGCTGAGCCATGGCTAAAATGGTAAATGTTACAAACATACCCATTGCCCGTTCCTTCCGAAAAGTGGGTGACATGTGTTCACTATAGTCACGACGTGCACGTGAAAAGCAAATTTCAGCAATGTTATCAACAGACTTTGCCATAGGAAGCATTTTCAAACATGCATTATTTCCCTTTCCACCACGTACATTTGATTGACCTTGGAGGTACATACACGTAACACAGATTTGATTTATTGTCAGATTAACAAACAATTTTTAAGAATGCAACAAAATGCAGCAAAACTTTTTTGACTGAGTGTTCAGGTTTTAAAAAACACAGCTTAGTTGAAATGACCTAAAAATTGAAAGTGGCCTTTAACTTTTTTTGAGCAGTATAATAAAACCATCAACATATGCAGACAATTGAAAGCTATAATTAAACTTGTTTTTAAACACACGCTTTCGATAAATGAATGAAATCGATGACATCGGTTTAATAATTAAGTTGTCTCCGTCTATCTCTCTAAATCGCCACTCTTTCTCTTGTTAATTCCAGTCTTTTTCCTGCTATTGTTTCGATGACCATCCTTTTTTTTTAAAATTTACAACTCTGGCTACAGTGGCGCCCTCTTATAGCGTTACCCTGGGAGTATATATCATTGCCCTTTGGGGAGACATGTTAAAAGGTTAAACGTCTATTGCCTTTACCCGGTGCAAATAAAGATGTCCGCTTGCTCGTCCCTGATCATAAATATCTAACTCGGCATTCCCAACTATTAGAGTTCTGTGAATCGAGCACGACATTTCTTTATTATCCATGTTCTTACTTTGTTTTCGGTTATATTATCTTCCAAAATGTTAAACTCTCAACTGTGGAATGGAAAGGACTACTGCGGTAAAACTGTACAACGATGCTGGATTTCTTCTTCTTTTTCCAGTCTCGGTAGATCCTAAATCTTCAGCCACTTTTCTCCATCATCGTTTTATTTTGAGCACCTTACGGAGCATGGGTCCACCATACCTGCTGGTCCCGCAGAAAGCTTGCATCAAGTAGTCACAATCCTATGCTGCAATGGTTTTCATGATATTAAAGTCGGGATGGCAAACATCATGAAGCGCTAGAGGAATCGACTGATTCTCTAAAAATATCCTGCCAATGAGGCCCTTTTTGTAAAGCGGAAAGGGTACTTAGTTGGCTGTTTGCTATTTCACGATTCACTATCGCAGCAAGGCAATGGCTCCGCTCAGTTGGTCTCTGGTTCGATTTCCTTGTTAGCCTATCACGTCTCTTACTTGTCTGTTGTCTGTTGTCCTTCTGTCTATCTTATGAGTGCCTGTAAGTGCTTTTATATTTATTACTGACAGGCATCTGGTTTTCTTCATAATTTATTACTGTGTTCACCCATCTGTAACTTACACCGGCCAATGCCTTCCTTTGTGGTTCATCTTACTGTACAATCTACTAGACACACAGATATTACGGAGCTTTGTATGTCTTTTATTACAGGCTTTTCTTTAACTTGCAACTTATGTCACCTTCAAATCTTGCAATCGATTTTTCGATCATTTCCAGATGAGCAATAGCTCTGAAACTTGGCATAGTTGTGTATTCCAGATGACAATACAATAGTCCGTCGTAAAAATAATAAAATGAATAACATTAAAATTAATATTAATTTTTTAATGTTTGTATTGTTTCATCAGTGAAATGGGCGATAACTGCAAACAATCTAGGTGAATTCTTTCCAACAAGATTGTCTTTCTTGAGAGAAATATTGAAACTTCTCCTCCCTCCCCCCTTCATACACACAATATCGCTCGCGCATGCACAGGCATACACACACACACAACTGACAACTACATTTTAAAAAGTGAAATTTACAACTGTTATCAACATTTAAAAAAAAAAAAATATGAACTTTCCATGTAATATACTGAATAATGAAATCCGCCTCATGTGCTCTGGACTCGTTTATCGCAAACTGATATGGTCATTAGCGGATCGATTACATTTGACTTAAATTAACAAACAACAACAAAATAACACTAAAAAGAAGAAAATGAAAAACATATTTAAATAATATTTTAAACACAGACTTTTAATGCACTAAAAAGCCACAAATAATTTTTCACGGAGTTTATAGCTTGCAGTCAAAAAATGTAACATCAAATTGACAAAAAGCTACATGAAATTAACTTCTTCTTTATACTTCATTAGACTCTTATGGATAAAATACATATATAAATGTATATGATAAGCGCTTAAGCGCCCCACGCTTTTTGTCAATTTGATGTTACATCTTTTGACTGCAAGCTATAAAATCCTCCATGAATAATTATTTGTGGCTTTTTAGTGCATTAAAAGCATGTGTTTTTTTATTTATTCGCTCAGACATGTTAATAAGAAAATTAGAATATTGATTGAGTCGATAAATATCTGGGTCGTTCAATGGTTATCTATTCTATAGTTGCGAATAGCGTTGCGAAAAACTATCACGGATATATAGCTCGTTTTACGGCGTTTAGTTTGCTATGTGTCTTTTCACGATTCACTCTTACAGCGAGGCGATGGCACCGTTCGGATGGTCCGTGGTTCGATTCCCTTGCAAGACTATCACTTTTGTTGTCTAGTTTTTCTTTCGTCCTATCTTATAAGAGTCTGCTATTCACCTTCATGTGTTTATTTATTTAAATTTAGTGCACAATGTGTTCCGTCTTTTCATGGCGTACACAATAAACTTTATATATGTTCCCCGAAAATTGTATGCAATTCAAACTAATCCACACAAATTAAGCTACAAATGAAAAGACAGATTTACCTATTTCAAAAGAACAAATAAAATTACGTGAGCAGCATTCAGATCGTTAAACTGCAATCATTCTTGTCAGCAATAAGCCTGGAATGCCGTCTGCTGAGTAGCAGATGTCAAAATAAATTTTTTTAAAATTATTTTTAAAACGTCATGATCAAGATATTTGACAGAGAATCGCAGATTACACAGTTCTACTACAGACCGTGTGGTCCACAGATACGTTAATAGCGAAGCCAAAGTTAAGTTAGTATCTCTTTTTCCGACACTGTCTTACAATCAAGTAATTGAGTATTATCTTAAATGTGAATTGTTTTATCCCTCCTTGACATTATTGTGTCGTATCTTTTCCCATCAAATTTACAATCCTTTTCATGCTGCGCTTTCGGACGCGGAACTAAATTGCGTGAGTGCTGAAACGGCACGCAATTTGTTTCCAAAATACTTCATGACGCCGGATGTTTTTTGTTTTTGTTTTTTGTCTATTTTTTTAATAGAAATATTCCTGCCTGTGTTGTCTTTCCGTGACAAAAATGATAAACATTTTTGAATATGTCTCCTATTTATATTTTGCAGTTTGGGTAAGTATAATCATATGTATCTCCACCACACACACACACACACACACATATATATATATATATATATAATAAGAGCCCCTTCAGTCACAACTGACTATAGGTAGGCACCCTTGAGGTGAATGCTCTCAGTTGCGTATTTTCCTGATGTTTCTTTCGTTGTGTTTAACTCTTTTGCTTGCCTTGAGAGCTTCTTTTCGCCTAATCTGAGATGGCTCCGTAGAGAGTATCACCACTTGGTGAGATCGGCAGCTTCATCCTCCCAGGTTGCTGGATTTATGTCCAGTGCCGTCATGTCCCTCTAGGACACATTTCTGAACATCAAATGCGGTTGCCCAACTGTTCTATTGCCATCTGACAGTTGTCCGTAGAATATATCTTTAAGGATGCAATATCTTACATGCGGCGGACATGGCAAAGCCAGCGTAACAACTGCTGCTTCCCGTGTAATGCCGATATCTATAGGGTGAAGCTGGAGAATGCGTACATATATATATATATATATATATATATATATATATATATATATATATATATATATATATATATATATATCCGTCAAGGCCTAAAATCCCATCCGCTGCAGACCCAAATAGAACAGTCCCAACTAAGATGGTTTGGCCATGTCTGCAGAATGGGAGAAGATCGGCTACCACGACAATCATGAGAAACAAAGAGCCAGGGATCCAGACCTCCAGGACGACCCAGAGTCCGCTGGGAGGACAACATTAGACAATCTTTGAAGGACCGAGGACTAGAATGGAACCAGGCCAGGAAGAAGACAGCTGATAGAATGGTCTGGCGCTCTCTCTTCCAAACCTCTACACCTCACGGTAGAAGGGGAATGACTAAGTAAGTAAGTATATACACATACACAGCCAAAGAAGCCACGTAGCTTATGTGCAATTATTTCCATATTCGTGAAGCAGAATGCAAATGAATGAAATGAGCACAGGGGAATGCAGTGTCGTAATGCCAATGCGGCGTCTATGGTTTGATTCCCAGTTGAGGTGGGATTCTATAGATGGCAAACGGCTCCGGGGTCGACGCAGCCTCACGAATCGGGTACCAGAGCAACTCTGGGAAGATTAAAGACGGCCGGCGTGTTGCTGACAACATCACCTGTATTGTTCTGTATGGTCAAGCAAATATAAGCATAACACCATATTCTAGAAATTCTTGAATGGGAGTGTAATGGAATCTATAACCTGCCTCCCACCAATGCTTGCAGGAAAATTAGCATAACAGTGTTATTTCCCCATCATATTTTGGCGAGTGACTTACTCGTGTTATGTATCGTTTTCCCCCGTTGGTTTATTGGTTGGTCCGTTCGTTCTGTATTATAGTAATGATTAGCGCTGATTGGAAAACGAATTTTTAATAACAAATTTCATAACTGCATGCTAAACTTTATTTAAACTAGTAAAGACATTATAAGACGGGAATTAAATTCAAAAGCACCAATACCTAACGGCAATTTTACTTACTTAAAAGTATTTTTTGAAAACCACTGTGCATCACCACAGTACATGAACTACGTAGCAGCAGCGAGGAACCAATGTGTTTATACGGGATCACACATTCTATAAATATATTTTTGTGCACACCGTCATTTGCGCATTTTCTTTGCTAAGTGTTACTATTTTCGGGAGAGTACATATAAGGGAAACAATACAATTAAGGCCTAACTTTCAAACAAAGTTGCATCCCTTATCGTTATGCACTGACAGAAAAAGCTGGGATTTTATATATAGGATGATGTTAAAAATGACAATCGGCTTTTTTTGTAGCTACGTATAAAACTTGACAGAAATGAGACGCGAAACGAATATTTACCTGTCCTGTGTAGGTTGGGGGGTCTCTGATGGGGCCACAGAATGAATAGAGCTGCAGTTTCTACCTGGCTTATTGTAAGAAACAACTAAGATGAGCTTGCACTAACAGCCTCATAGTATAACACGAATTGCTTCAAAAAAAAAAAAAACTACTGTAGGAAAACAGAAAGTATGCTGTTCAAATGTCCTTCACCAGGCTGTGGCAGTGACGATTCATTATTCTTAAGTAGGTAAAAAAAAAGAAAGGAACGTGTATTTAATTCATTCGTGCAGGTTAACACAGAAATGTCAAATTCATCTGTTTCTTTTTCATTCCTTTGTTTCACTCCTTATAGAGCTAGGGGCCACCACAGTAGTAGTCAATCAATCAATCAATCAATCAATCAATCAATCAATACCCTTTAGCTCCCCGAGGAGCATAGGCCTTCAGCAAACACATGCCAAGTCTTCCTTTCCTGTGCCATCCGCATAAGTTCTTTCTATGTTTTCCTCATCATTTCACCTCTTTATCCAGTTCACTTCTCCGTGCGTTTTTTGGTCTATCTCTGCCTATCTTTCACTGTGGATTCCAGAACAAGGATTGCCTTGTAACGCTATCAACAGGTTTCCCCAATGTGTGTCCTATCCATCGCCAGCGTCTTCTTCTGACTCTTGTTCCACTGGCACTTGTCTGGTTCTTGTCATCAATTCCACATTTGTGACTTTATCATACCATTTCAGTCCTTCTATTCTACACAAGCACCCGTTTATAAAAGTCTGTAGCTTTTTGGTTGTTGTTTTTGTTGCTCTCCATGTCTCAGAGCCATACAATAGGACTGACTTGACATTTGAGTTGAAGATTCTTATTTTCGTGTTGGACTTGATTTCTCTTGTTCTCCATATGTTTCCCAATGCAATGAAAACTCCTCTTGCTTTCTGTATTCTTATTTTAATATCATAGTCTGTCCCTCCAATATATTACTGCCAAGATATGTGTACGATTCTACATCCTTTAGTGTTGTTTCTTCAAGTTCAACCTTGTTATCATTTCTTGCATTTATTCTCATAATCATGAGAGCAATAGTACCCATACAGAAATCATGTAACAAAAGCACTAATGTGCTCTGCCAGTGGTGGTTTTGGTAGAAATGTTTATTAGTTGACGTTGCCATTACCGTGCACAATCTCACCTTAGACGGCTGTTACGACACGCGTGTCAGTAGTGATCCTATTTTTTTTTGTTTAACAAGAGATTCCCGTGAACTACATGGGGCCACGCGACTAGTTGTCTCTTTCACTGACACTGTATTATTACAAAATATTTATGGTCAACTTTCTCTGTTGTTGTCACAATACATTGTCCTCTTTTTCCTCTTCTTCTTGTTCGTCTTCTTCTTCATCTTCTTTTTCTTCTTCTTCTTCTTGTTCTTCTTTATTTGTTTCATCTTCTTCTTCTTCTTCTTGTTCCTCTTCTTCTACTTCTTCATCATCTTCTTCTTCTTCTTCTCTTCTGCTCCATCTTCTTCTTCATGTACCACGCATGGTGACGTAGGTGATCATGTATTTCCACAGCTTCTTGTCTTCAGTACTTTCTCCAATTTTGTTGTTATTGACTTTTTCCCATGTCATAGTTTCAAATTGTCCGGGTATTCTCTCTCTCTCTCTCTCTCTCTCTCTCTCTCTCTCTCTCTCTCTCTCTCTCTCTCTCTCTCTCTCTCTCTCTCTCTCTCTCTCAAAATCTATCTTCTCTCGTCAACATGGGCGGACGTGTTTCGATCCCCTCTTACATTTCGCAATATTAACGCGGGAAGTTTGAGTAATATTTCGTGGATTTTTATATCAGTGTATTGGTTATTAGATGGTGAGTTTTTTAAACACAATATTATGTTAATTTAATGTGTAACATTTTATAGAATAGCGGTGAGGTGTGAACCAGTTTTTTTTTTCTATGTAATTGGAGGATATTTGCATCAATGCCCACGTGACTCATTCGGTTAGGACCTTTGTGAAAGAAAGAGGTCAGTTGGTCAAACGTTGCTGTACAGCATTATAAAGTTTCCCGGTATACAATGTTCCTCATTGGTAATAAAACCCCCAGTGGAATGTAACTATGTCATGCTTGGGGAAAGTTCGCAGTTAATAGTGGGCCCAAGGGACGCTCGTTTACGGCCGACAACCATAACAAGTTATGCACTGAACAAAGAAAGGCCACTCCGTGTAAAACGTAAAGGTTGTAGAACCGGGTCCGGTATAACCTTGAAGCTCTCAAGTAATGGAAAATGTGTGACCATAACATTCCAGAGCACCTTTCAGCACGAGGCATTTCGTTTAATTGTCATTAAATACTACGAAAAATGACTTGTAGAGTCAAGAACAGACATTTAGAAGATCTTATAACAACACCACATCTCAAAGTTCACCTTTACCATACTAAGAATAAGGTGATGGCTCAGGGGACTGCCGCAGCAATCGAGTCATGATTAGAAATAGAATTTGTCGAATTAAAAGAATCAGTAAAAAATGTAACTGATGTTGAGTTAGAAGTCGCAAGAATGGACTCTGCTATATCTATGCCCCACCTGGCAGTAAACACTACCTTTTCAGGCATCAGGGACTTTCTTACCGACAACGACATCCTCAAAATCAGCTGCAGCCCAATTTCTCACACAGAATCAGACATTTCACCTTCTGCAGTATTCGATAAAATAACAGACACCTCTACAATTGCTAAACCTATGTTGGCCATAGAATACGCCATGGACCATGAAGATATACGAAAAGCTGCAACTTTATCTTTCGAGCAACAAAAAGAAGACAACCCGAAGTTACCAGTGCCGTGCTGCCAGGATCTAATGCAAAATATGGAGAGCACTGTACGAAGTTTAATTGGTGATCTCATTTCTAGTACAAAGACATCGCTCAAGGGCGAAAACGAACTTCTTAAAAGTGAGATAAACGTCTTAGGGAAGAAAATTCTTGTATGAAAGACAGAGAGACTTCTCACTTTGTAAGAAAAGACAACCAGATCATCCTCAAACAGTGACAGAAGATTGTGAAGTCCACAAATAAACAAACGTCAAATGAACAAAAAGGTCATCACCAAATTGAACACAAAAAAACACGAAGAGACACCAGCAAACCAAACATATCCTATTGGAGTCAAAATTACCAACAGATTTCAAGTTCTACATGATTATTCAACACAAAATGAACAGATATCAACATCTCTACCAAAACAAGTTCCAATGCCTGAAAACTCCATCCAAAAATCTCAAACCTGTCACGACAGTCCACAAAAATAACACCACAAATGGCAGCAACAAAAATCAAGTCGAAAGCAAAGGGAACACGTAGTGGCGTCACACATATTATAATTGGTGACTCCCTCTTGAAAGGTATTTATTGTGAAAGAATGTCCACTACAAGAGAAGACATCGTTTCAGTTATGACAGTGTCGGGAGCTGGTATTAAAAGACTACTGAACATCATTAAAAAGTTTGATGTTAATCATAACAAAACAAAAACAACACTACACGTAGGAATTAATGATATCATGCACGAGCAGAACCTAAGCCCTTCAGGAATTTCAAGATTGTTGACTACAGTAAAAAAAATTTCCCAAAGCCTCCATCTTTATGTCATCAATAATACTATCATGCTATGGATTTCAACGATGCATAGCGAACACCTACAACACAATACTACAGAACTATTGTAAACAAAACGGCTTCAGCTTCATCAACAATACTCCATTTTTTACATTTAACGCAGGAGCACCTAAGAAACGACTCTACAGAGATCAAGTTCCCGCATCCACACTGGGAAGCAGTATTCTGGCGAAAAACATAAAATATCCAGAAAGTACGCAACATGACAACCCACACAGAGAAACCTAAAAAATCTACTGTGACACCAACCTATCATCAGAAAACATCAAACACCCTACCTGCCCCACAAAGAAGCACACCTATTGCTAGCAGACAACCTTCCAGCTATCACAACGCCACTTTCAGCCAGGAAGCCGAATCTTATGATACCATGTTTCCTCAATTACACACAAGACAGCCCCTCTCAGATACCTCTACCAACAGTATCCCAATGTCCCAGGCCCAGAAGACTCCTACCAACGCCAGAATAACGACGAAAGAAATGAGAGGTCACCATTCTTCCTCCTCTAGTCCTTATCATCGTCCTCAGTGTAACCCAGAACTTGCTATCTGATGCAATTCAGCCCTGTGTCACTTAGACAAGCAGTAATGATGTCTGTCCAACGTCACACCTATTATATGCCCGGCAGAGATATCAGTTATTGATGAACAAACACTTTGCCTCACTACATCTCTGTGACTAAAGCCTTCACTCCTTTTGAACATTTGTTGGTATTTTCATACAACGGTAAAAATAATCAGGACTTGGTTACTAGTTGGGATTATTCTCAACTCATCGGCTACATGCCTCTAACATTTTTATTTGATTGCATATTTTATTACAATTTCAATTTCTTATTATCAATCGTAGCTTTAATTTGTTAGAACTAACGGTGTTGTGGTGTGAAGTGTTGTATACTTGTTTGACTTGTGGACAATTTTAATTTCTTACATTTCTCGTTTAACTTCAGTTTACTGTGTTGAGCAGCTCTGGTGTGATACGTTGTATGCCTGCTTGTTTTGTGGCAATTTTCATATACTCCAGACATATCACTTAGTTGAAATTGTTTGTATTAGTTGTATCAATTATTTTAATATTGTATTTCCAGCAATTTTTCTTTCAAGGGTCATCAATTTATTCCTGTGAGAGGGTAATGTCATGACATACATGACGTGTATACATGTGTGTGGGTAGAGAATGTTTAGAGTGTATTATTATTGAAGTATGCAAGCTTGGAATGTTACATTAAAAAGTTCACTGTTTAGAAGCACGTAGCATGGTTGAAGAATACTCAGGGGCGTACATGTGTGATTCAAGGTTTACGGGCACAAGATAAAAGCGTGCGGAGTGAATGTAGTTAGCATACTTGTCAGAGAAGTATACTGAGATGTAAGGGGACACTGTGGCCATCCGTCGTCGGAGACGGTCGGTGTTTTCTAGAATATGTGAATAGTGTATGTGATTTTGATTATAATATATTGGATGTGACGCGATGATGTTCCGCGTAAGGTGTATTTACAAGGCCTTTATATATTGTTATTTACCAGCGCGTTGTGTTCTGTCCCGCGCTTGGAAGTGGATGGATTAAAAGGCACGTCGTTTTCCCGTGCCATAAGGAGGTCTACGGTAAGACCATTATATGTTATTGTTTAAAGGCGCGTTGTTTGCTTTCCCGCGCCAAGAGGAGGTCTATGTTATAAGACCCTGGCTGTTCCAATGTTTGGAGGCCTGATAGGAGCTTTGATATAAAGCTTGAGTGTATGTGCACTATAAGCGCGTTGTGGTTTTCCCGCGCTGTGAAATCCTGGAGGAACTTGGTTGTCTGGTGATCACACCATAGAGATATATGTGCGAGGGGTGAATGCCGCACTTACTTTGAATGCAGACCATAGAGATATATGTGCGAGAGGGGAATTCCGCACTTACATTGAATGCAGTTGCTTCCAGTACGTTCGAATGACAGTATGTCACGAGAGGGTGATTGTTATAGAAATTATAAAGTATCCTGGACACAAAGTTGTATCAGGTGATACCAGGATAGTGCCAGATAAGATACTGGTCTGGTAAATATTTACAATTTATCTTTACAAGTTTTTCTTTTCTGAGTGAAAATCTTTCAAGGAAATCAAATTTTAATTACAACATTTAAATAAATAAAACATTTGAAAATAGTTCAAAAGTATCAAAGTCTCAAGATTTGTAGAAAGTTCTTCTCTCTTGGTTAAACTCACTCTAGTTGTATTATATTTAAATCTTAAGACCCATCTGATCTCACAGTTAATAAATGATTGTTTATACTGGCTATAACCATGCCCAAATAGATGTCATCATTAGATACTACTGTCTTGAATAGTGGTTTGACTGGGGTACTCTGAACAGTAACCTTGTTTGGCCACTTATCTGGTAAAATGAAGCCTGTCACACTCCTGACATGGAGGGAAAAGTCACATGAGATTCCTCCAGGCAGTGGATACTTGGTGGCTGTCCCTATGAATAACAAGGGCGCTCGCACCACTAGTTCCTGCAGTAGGGGCTGACTCTTTAAAGTGTACTTGGATGACAGGATATAACCTGAAACATATTTGATTAACAACTATATTGTCTATCACTATCCCTCTATTACAGTTGTAGGGGATGCGAGACAGTTTCAGACAGTGGGCAAGCAGACGCACAGGGCATAATATATCAGTAACAACACAATCCAGGTCACTGTGAATACAATTTTTCTCCAAATCCTTAGTTAGAGCCATTTGTCCATGATCCGCCTCCATACAATTATTAGGTCTTGTATAAAATACTAAGTAATAGCTTAAACAATACAGTAATACAATTCCTTTCATCCTTTTTTTTTGTTCCTGGTGTGTGTCCCATTCCATCAAGAAATAATTCTTTAACTGCTTTTCTAAAACCATCGACACCTTTTCTGCTTCCATTCTTAATTTATTTAAATATACTCAGCTTGGTGTAGCCTCCAGAAATTACACAGAAGTTTGAAACACATCTACACTCTTCCTAACGCACAAGTGAATTAATTAACTAGAATTATATATATATATATATATATATATATATATATATATATATATATATATATATATATATACATACATTCTTTCTTACCCTCAGGTACACACAGTCGAGCTGTTAATGGTCACGCAGTCTGCTCTCAGATGCAGAAGGCAAAGAAGTCTCTCTCTGACAGAACTGGCGCTTCTCGCTGTATTTGAATTTTTATTATGGCCTGCTTTTCATTTAGGGCACATCCTATATATAGGCCAAGGCCGAACGACAGAGGAAGCTTTATTACTAAAGTGTGTTTGCGTTCCGAAATACAGGCACACAGTTGTCCAGCTGTGCAAATCTGAAAAAACTAGTAATCTACATATCCTCCTTATTCCTGGACCGATTTCCTTCATCTCAGGCTTAAAATACTCTATGTACTCGTATTATTCTTTCTATATTTCGATAATTGTCATTTATTATCATACTACCATCTTTTCCTAGGCGTAGCCTAAACAGCAACATTTTTTACTTGCCTTATGTCTCGATGCATTCCACTCGAGATTTCTCCATTACCATATTACTTCCCGTGGAAATTTTTGCACACGCTAGTAATTGAACATTCCTATTTGTGAATTCTTGACCTCTGCCGTGCTGTACTTCGCTCATAAGTCTGTAGCTTACCTCCAATTGAATCAAGGTTACACGGATTTGAGCTCGCCATTGTTAGGCTAGTACGTTTGTAAACAATATATATGAAGGTGCGATTCCATTGGTTCGTCAAGGATATACTGTCATAAAGTATGGCGTGCTGTTTGGTCAAAATGTCGAGTTTTGAATCAGACTTCACGAAACTGTACCAAATATTGTATTGATACAAACTTTTTGTACTATTGTTACTGATGTCCAGTACTATGCTGTTGAGATTATATATGTGGAGCTGTGACCCAGACTTCTGCCAAGTTATTCATTTGCGTACGTACTGTCTTGAGTGTCCGTCCAATTTATACAACACATATTAGACAGTAAGATGCTTCACGAAATCTATCTCGTGACATCTATTTGGAAGTGGATTCCACTTCCTTCGTGAAGTTTTATTTTGTATAAATTGTGTGAGCTTATTTTGTGTGCAGAACTGCTTTTTTAACTTTTTTTTTCTTTCTAAATATTTTTATTTTTATACAAACATAGCTAATAATTATGTACAGTGGCTTTATATGGATGGTCTATGACTTGGCCATCTGAATATTTACCCTCATCTAGGAAAACTCCCCGAACTTACACACATTCTAAATAAGAATTTTCACATTTTTGGACTTTCAGAAAGTCGTCTAAATGACAAAATAACAGACAATGACATTGCATTAAATGGTTTTAAAACTCTTCGGCGAGACTCAAGCAGGAAACTAGAGACAGGTATAACAGTTTATATTTCCACTTCCCTTAATTTTCACCGAAGAAATGATTTAGAAACAGCAGAGATAGAATGAGTACGGTTGGATATAAAGCTACCAAACCAGTGTCCATTTCTAATGGGGTATCTTTATCGAAATCCCAGTTCGGGACCTATCTGGTACAAAGATTTCACCATCATGATGGACAATGTATTCCCCACCGTCAAGGAGGTTATTTTTCTTGGCGATTTCAATATTGATATACACAATTCAAATGTAACATGGAAAAATATTATACTATCGTACAACTTAAAACAAATAGTAAACCAGCCTTACACGAGTAACACAAGCATCATCCACACTAATCGACCACATCTACGTAACTTGTCCAGAAAACATCATAGAATGCCCTGTCCCTAATATTGCAATGAGTGACCACTATCCAATATGCTGCACACGGTCAAGGAATAAATGTAAAGTTCCCAAAAATAAACATGTAAGTATTAAATTTAGAAGTTTCAAACATTTCAATCGGGAATTATTTTTAAATGACTTGCTAACTGCACCTCTCGCCAGTGTTTACCAACTTCCTGATCCGGATGACGCCATTGCATACTGGCGAATGAAAATTCACATACTTAACATACCTAAATCATAGGTACGCATAATGAAGAGTTTGATGGTATTACATCATCGGTTGTCATGGAAACGGCCGCCATATTGGATTATAATGTTCTGTTTCAATTTCCTAAGGCACTTTTATTTATTAATCTATCATTACCAAATTTAAACAAAATGTTTATCATTATATTTTAAAACTTTTGTCTGATTGGATTGTTGATACCCTAAGTAGATTTTGAGATATATAATTTTAAAGTTTTTATCTATAAATAATCACCATGTTTTCAAAATTGTACAACATTATTTGCAATAAATCAAAATGTTGATATGATATCAACATCGGATCTGATAAAAGTTTTAGTATCCTATGGAAAGTATTTGTGCCAAATCTGATATTGATTTACAAAAAATGCGGAAGTTATAGGAACATTAGTAGCGTAAAACAAGGTTCTGAGAAAATCGAGATTTTCTTCTTCGGAAAAGCATCATTTCTGAAGAAAATACTATTTACAAAATCAAAATATACCTATGTAGAATGTGTTCTGACAAATAATTTTCACATATTTAGATTCAGTGAAATATACATTATACGTGTATAGACTAATCACAATTTTCATGTTTCTGCTGTTTTTACTTAAAATGCCCCGTAGCTCCTCCTCTTAAAACCTTATATAACGTTATATAATTATTTAAGAACATAACTAAATTAAGGTGGCATATAATCTGCTTTCATGATGTATTTGAAAAGTCTGTTATTGAATGAATATGGACTAAGCTTGTTTTTTAGATCGAGTGGAAGATTATTCCACAGATGAGCAGCAGGAAAAGCTAAACTTTTCTTGAATAAGTCGAGCCTAGGCTTGGGCATGTGCAATTTGTTTAAGCGTTCACTGCGTCTTCCATTTTATTTGAAAATAGGCCACAAATACGTTGGAGCATTCTATAATAAGATTTTGTGAATAAATTTTGCTTTGTTGAAGAGAAAGCGCTTTCTTAGTGGTAATGTGTTAAGATATGTATATGGGTCTACACACTGTGTGAGGTTTTTGTCTGAAACTAGGCGCACTGCACGTTTATGTAATGAATAGTCTTTTAGTGTTGGACATGGAACAGCCATCCCAAACTGTGGAACAGTAGTCAAGATGTGTTTGTATTTGGTATGTATAGATCATTTTTCTTTCATTTGTCCAATTTACTTTAATCGGCATGACCTTTCGTAATAAAGAAGAAAGTACAGCTGTGATATCAGACAAATTAGGAATAAATCTACTATAATATTGTATTAATCTGTTGCGTGCATATTTTGACGCACATATTACAAAAATCGATATGGCTATTTAATATGGGAAAAAATATAGACAGTCATTCATTTGTGTATAAAAATGCTGTCTATGGTAAAAGCGAGAGAATCCATGTTTGATTCACACTTTTGATTATAGGAGTAATCGTTCTTGATATTGATCCGGCGCATGGATTTTGCTCTCATGCCTGTACCTATTTCTTAGGGCCAGAAAATAGATTAATTTGCTTATTATGTTTATGGCCTGAATTCATATGTATTACATATTATTAGTACAAGTAGAATCAGTCCTATATTGTATATTTTTGATGGGTAGGCAGGACTATATTCTTGTTATGCCGCTCTAGCGGAAGTAGGAGTTGTCTTAACAAGTCGTGAGGAGTTCCGATGTACCGTGATAATGGCGGGTACGCATTTTCAAAGGGCTGGTAGATTCTTAAGGAAAAATTAGTTATGAAGTGGTTTTCTTCTATAGGAGATGGTGCCTCTACTAGAGTTTGTGTTAGAGACTCTCCTAAGGTACGGTACAATGTATAATTCGGACTCCATGTATTGCCAGACCCTCCTATTTTGATGATCTCAGGTCGGTTAGACCTAGCTGGAATTTTGTGCTTCGCGACGCTAGGGTCAAGTTTGTATCGACGGAGATGACGGGCTCCATACTGTAATTATGGCTACGTGAGGTAACTGGATTACTGTAGCTCTGTATGGAGGAACTTTATGAAATTATGCATATGTATTGCAAATTAACTTTGGCTTAGAAATATATCCTCCTGTGAGCGAGTGAGCGACAACTCAGGAAGGCGGCCATGTTAAATTCCTGTCATCATATTTTCTGATTACTGTCCAAAGAACGGGGCATGTACCTTATTACTCGGACAGTGACAGGGAGATCTCAATCTTGATAGAAACCCCCTTTTTGTGGTTCCATAATATACTACAAACTATGGACGTCAAGCAACTTTAGTTATTTACCGATCTGCCTTCACTGACGCGTTTAGTCAGATAGGGGATGCGGCCATAATGTATCATGACATTGAACTTTTGATGTACTACCCATTATTTATGAATGTGTCATGATTTCGGATCTGCTATGTATGCCTACAAATTGATGTGTCAACATACCCATGATGTACTCGTTATGTCCCAGTGTGTACGTCTGAATAAATTGTGTAAACAAAGATTCCAGCAGTCTGCATTGGTGCCTTGTAGACACAAGTGTATGAGTGATTAGATTGGTCAGAACATGAACAGTACACCATTCGCGTTGATCACAGTCTACACGTCTACTCCATACATACACCATCCTGCGTCGGTTGAAGTGACCAAGTTTAGGGCCTGCTTCCCCTGGAGCCTTAGAGGGAAACTACTATTTACAGCTGCCTTTGCCTTCCCTAACTCAGGACTAGGGTGAGTTACCCATTTCCCGCTGGGTAAACTGGAGCATGCCTGATCTCAACAACTCTGTACACTTCTTTACAGACTGACACTTACAGAGCGTGGGATTGAAAGAAACTTTACAGTGGTGAACCAGATTCCTGGGTCCAGCCTACGCAGTTTTGTGTTGAGAATCACAGTTTACAGTTGAAAGAACATTTGTTTGATCACATCAACACCAGTAGGACAGCTATACAGTCGATGTCAGCTTGACCTGTATTACCGATAGGATGCTGTATCTAGGTCAGCGCTTGTTGACAGTTTTTCGCTGTACAGACGGTATTACACAGGACAGTTGTATCAAGTGTAGAAAATATCTGGAGCAGTATTGTTGACATTTCTCAACGTACAGAAGAATCACAGTGTTGTTGAACATAAATTGCATATTTCATCGTTGGATCTTCATATGCTCAACAAATAAAAAAAAAAAAAAAATTGAACTGTGTAATAGTTTAAAATTAAATCTATTACTCAATAAAGTGGCAAGTTATTAGTATTAAAATAAACTGTGCCTGCTTTACAACACTATACCTGCAACACATTCCATTCATGATATAAATTATATTGTATGCTATATGCTATTTATGTTTACATGTTATTTGTTTATATGTGTAGGTGTTTATATGTTGCGGGCCTGGATGGGAGGTGACTAGAACAGGAAATACCGAGTGATATTGGTCTTGTTCTGGCGTTCTATAGGGAGCAATTTCTTAATTGAAATTTGCATGCAACATAGTTTGCAAATATTTGGTTAGGTGTGACGACTGTTTCATATTTGTATTTGTAACATTTTTCTGTTCTTTATTTTTGTTTGATTTGTTTGTATAATTGTAGGTCTCATCTTTCCTTTCATTTCAGTTTTTTACTCCCTTATGTTTATACACTGTGGCGTTATTTGTCTTGTTATCTTATTGCAGTTATCATCACGGTTTCTGTGATCATTTTTTTCATTTCTCCTATTTAATTTAATTTGATCTCTGCAAATGTGTTCATATTGTTTTTTCTTGTTTGTCCTTTGTAATGTCTTTAGTTGACATATGACATAGAAGTTATAGTAGTATACACTGATAGTATAGTACAGACCAGTACTTTATGATTATTTTCCACAGGTACCCAAGTGATCTTTGATTACATTGAGGTATACAAGACCTTTGTAAGGCTTGTCTCCCATAGTATTTGAGATACAGTTATTGTTGTCCACAGGTACTCCAGTTATCATTGGTTATTATAAACCATACAAGTTTGCACTAAGACTAAGTCTATGGTATAGACTTGTCTCCCATTAGAGTGAAATAGGGTAATTTATTTACTTTTTCAGGTTTCTGATTTAAGAAGACAAGATGTCTACATTAGATTATTTTATTGCACAAGGAAAATCCCTTGATAAGACTGGGAAAGACTTAGAACAATGGGCTGTTGCTCAATATGACAAAGCATTAGCTGCAGAGGAGAGAAAAGCTCTGGCTGAAGAAAAAAGATTAGAAAAAGAAGCTGATAGTGCTGCTGAACTAAAGAAATTGCAGATGCAAGTGGAGGAAAGGAGATTTGATGCAGAACAGAAGAAATTAGAAGCTGCTGCTGCTGCAGAACAGAAAAAATTAGATAGAGAGGCTGAAGAGAGAAAAGCAATAAGAGAACATGAGTTTGAATTAGAGAAATTGAAATTGACAAGTATGAGTAATGTTAATCAGGCATCTGGTGGTAATGGTAAACCCTTTGTGTACAAGGTCAAGGTACCAGCGTTCAACCCTACCAGTGATGACATAACATTTTGGCTTTCTAGATTTGAACGGGCTTGTCGAGCTCATAATGTTGACAAATCACAGTATGTGAATCAGTTGTCTGAAAATCTAAAAGGGGAGTCTCTGAGTAAGTTATATTTCGTTGAAGAGGCCGACAAGGATAATTATGATGCTATTAGGGCAGCTTTGATAAAGAGATATCAGCTGTCAGAGGAAGGTTATCGTCTTTTGTTTAAAACAATGAGACCTGAGGTAGGTGTAGAATTCTCAGAATTCATCTCAAAAGCACGAATTACACTTTCACGATGGATTGAATTATCCAAAACAGAGAAAACATTTGATGGTCTTACGGATTTATTGCTAAGAGACAAGGTCATGTCTTCGGTAAATAAATCATTCCTAGAGTTCTTGCATGAGCGTAAACCTAGTACATTAAAGCAAATGGAAGAATATTGTGACCAGTATGCCACGGCACACCCTGACATGATTCTTAGTAACTCTAACATTAAAGAGTGTATGCCAGTTGCTTCGGCAACAGAATATAATCAGAATTACTCACACAAATTCCAAGGATCTAAAAATAAATTTGATAAAAAGGTTAATTGGAATAAGTATCAAAACCAAGATAACCACTCAAATCAGAGTTCTTCTTTGAAGAACTGGAATCGGGCTGATAGTCCTCGACACGCGAGGGGTACCCATAATTTTAGAAATTCTCGGAAAGGGAGTAGCTATAGGAACTACCCAAGTGCTTCATGGAGACAAAAGAAACAATATTACAGGGATACTCAATATAATGAGCGTGATGATTATGATCATGAATGTTATGATTCAAACCCAAATAGGGGTTATAACAGAGGCAATAATAATTATAGAGACAATTATAACCGAGGTAGATCACAACACAAAAGACATGGTAAATCTTATTACCAGGCTAACTCTGCACAACAGGAGTTCCACGACACCGATAATCAGAATAATGATAAAAAAGACTCCAATAGTGTAGCAAATTCCGCTTTCGATTTTGCTAGAGCATCTCAGTGTTCGCAATGCAAAACATTATTCGATCCAACCACAGTTTCTACTTTAAGCTGCGGTCACCCGCTTCCCGCGCTCCATGCGTCAATCGCGCATAATGGAAGGGGTGCTCTTGTCTTTAATAGGGGCCTAATAGATGGTACTCCGGTATCAATTCTTTTCGACTCGGGGTGCACTACCATCGGAGTGAGGCAATCACTCGTAAATCCTTCTCGAGCTACAGGCAATATAGTCAAATGTGTAACATTTGGTGGCACATTGGAGAAGTACTCCACTGCCATTATCAATATTGCTACGCCTTTCTTTACAGGAGAGGTGCAAGCATGTCTCTTGCCGAATCCGATCGCTGATCTTATCATCGGTCGCATTCATGGAGTGAAAGAATGCACTCCACAGCAAATTTCTAATTGGGAAAATGTTAATATGCAATCTGCTAATGCAGTAATCACTAGGGCTCAAGCTCTTAATATGCCACAATCTTCACATTCTGAAGATAATGATGCGCAGATCCAAGATGATCCCTTGGAGATTTCCCATGATTCCTTTATCAAACAGCAGGAAGATGATCCTACTCTAAAGAAATTCTTTACTCTGGCAACAAAAGGTGATCCGAATAAGGATA
Organism: Oreohelix idahoensis; assembly: GCA_024509875.1. Lineage (NCBI taxonomy): Eukaryota > Metazoa > Mollusca > Gastropoda > Stylommatophora > Oreohelicidae > Oreohelix > Oreohelix idahoensis. Next base: position 150,536 of record JAMPIV010015745.1, on the reverse strand, counting down.
CAAATCGTAAATCTTGGATTACGATGAAGAATGGCGTACTTGTACGTATGGTACAAGACTCCGCTAAGTCCATTCATTCTCAAATCCTTGTGCCTAAAAATATGAGAGTTAAAATCTTACAGCACGCTCATGATTCGCAGTGTGCTGGACATATGGGTTTTTCCCGTACTAAAGCTAGAGTTCTTCAATCTTTCTTTTGGCCTGCTGTGAATAAGGACATACGAATCTATTGTCGATCTTGTAAAGTATGTCAAGAGATTAAATCCAGAGGTCCACGCCATGATGCACCTATTCAGGCTGCAGACATTCCCATTCGACCATTTCAAAAAATGGCGATAGACATCATTGGTCCATTTAAGATAAAGTCTGCTAGAGGACACCAATTTATTTTGACGTGTGTTGATATGTGCACACGTTGGCCGGAGGCTGTTCCTCTAAAGAGCATAACTACTGCTGATGTCGCAGATGCTCTTTGGTTAATATTTTCTCGTCTGGGGTTTCCAGCAGAAATATTATCCGACCATGGTACCCAACTCATATCGGATACCATGTCTCAAGTAATGTCGACTCTTAAGATAGAGAGATCGCTGAGTAGTATTTATCATCCTATGTCCAATGGGATGGTGGAACGTTTGAATAGAACTCTGAAAAACCTACTAGGTAAGATAACAGAAGATCATCCTCAGGATTGGGATAGGGTTTTACCCGCGGCTCTCTTTGCATATAGAGAGGTCGCCAACGAACATACAGGATTTTCTCCCTTTGAACTTGTCTTTGGCGCGAAACCGCGAGGTCCTATGTCCTTACTTCATGATCTTATAACTGCTGATAATATTGTCGATGACACAAAATCCTCTTATGAATATGTCATCGCACTTAGACACAAGATTATTGAAGCATGCAAATTGGCAACTGCTTCTTCTGAATTTGCGAAACAGAAGGCAAGGGAATTTGCCAATAAAAAGAGATGTTTGCGACAACTTTGTCCAGGTGACAAAGCATTTGTCTTGCTACCTTGTAGGGAAAATAGACTTCTTATTTCTTGGAAAGGTCCGTACGATATAATATCAAAAGTTTCCGATGTTGACTATATCGTCGATATTGACGGGAAGCGTAAAACCTTCCACATCAACATGCTCACGGAATTCCATGAACGTCCTGATTATTTACAACCTGTTTTCCAGGCAACGGACGATTTTCCAGTCCAACATGGACAGTACTCATCTCTGTCAGTAATACAGGATGAGGAAACGAGTTTCTCGGATGTAAATTTACCTTTTCCAATGATTCCTCTTCACTCTAATGAATCATGGAAAGATGTTGCAATTTCTCCAGAATTATCTCCAGGAGAGCAGAAACAAGTTTCTACTATGTTAGAACAATTTCAGGATGTCCTTACTGACATTCCTGGTCAAACTGATGTCATTCAACATGACATTATTCTTACTGACCATAGTCCTATAAGAGTCAGACCGTATCCTATCCCGATACATTTTCAAGCACAGGTAGAGAAAGAGTTAGATGAGATGATAGAGTTAAAAATTATTGAACCATCCACATCAGCATATTCTTCGCCGATGGTTATTGTACGAAAAAAAGACAATAACATACGTCTTTGCGTGGATTATCGCAAATTGAATCAAGTGACTAAATTTGATGCTGAACCTATGCCTTTACTAGAAGAGCTACTTACGAGACTATCGAATTCTCATTTCTTTACTAAACTCGATTTGTCTAAGGGATATTGGCAAGTTCCACTATCCGAACACGCCAAACCGTTTACTGCTTTTTCGACGCCTAGGGGTCTATTCCAATGGAATTTCATGCCTTTCGGTCTTATGAACGCCCCTGCAACATTTGTACGCATGATGCGTCGAATCCTATCTCATCGCTCAGATGTCATTGCGTATCTTGATGACATCTGTCTTTTCAGTGATACTTGGAACGATCACTATAATGGGATAAATGAACTATTGTCTATCTTACGCGAGCATAACCTGACAGCGAAACCATCGAAAGCATGTATTGGTTTTAGCGAAATATCTTTCTTAGGACACCGTGTTGGTCATGGGTTTTTTTCCTTTTTCAGTCTTGTCCCACTTTACCCTTCCATCGAACTATACTGCTCAAAAAAAGTTAAAGGCCACTTTCAATTTTTAGGTCATTTCAACTATGCTGTTTTTTAAAAAACCTGAACACTCAGTCAAAACAGTTTTGCTGCATTTTGTTGCATGCTTAAACAATGTTTGTTAATCTGACAATAAATCAAATCTGCATTACGTGTGTGTACCTCCAAAGTCAATCACATGTACGTGGTGGAAAGGGAAATAATGCATGTTTGAAAATGCTTCCTATGGCAAAGCCTGTTGATAACATTGCTGAAATTTGCTTTTCACGTGCAAGTCGTGACTATAGTGAACACATTTCACCCACTTTTCGGAAGGAACGGGCAATGGGTATGTTAGTAACATTTACCATTTTAGCCATGGCTCAGCTAAGACGCTTGACCAATGTTGACAGATGGAGAGCGATGGCATGGCTGCAGGATGATGTAGGGCTGCGAGAATTTGCTAGGAGATTAGGAGTTGCCCACTCTGTCATACAAACTCTGCGTGATCGTTATAATGCAACCGGCAGTGTCGCAGAACAACGCAGGTCAGGACGTCCAAGGTCTACCACAAGACGGCAAGACACGCTGAGCCATGGCTAAAATGGTAAATGTTACAAACATACCCATTGCCCGTTCCTTCCGAAAAGTGGGTGACATGTGTTCACTATAGTCACGACGTGCACGTGAAAAGCAAATTTCAGCAATGTTATCAACAGACTTTGCCATAGGAAGCATTTTCAAACATGCATTATTTCCCTTTCCACCACGTACATTTGATTGACCTTGGAGGTACATACACGTAACACAGATTTGATTTATTGTCAGATTAACAAACAATTTTTAAGAATGCAACAAAATGCAGCAAAACTTTTTTGACTGAGTGTTCAGGTTTTAAAAAACACAGCTTAGTTGAAATGACCTAAAAATTGAAAGTGGCCTTTAACTTTTTTTGAGCAGTATAATAAAACCATCAACATATGCAGACAATTGAAAGCTATAATTAAACTTGTTTTTAAACACACGCTTTCGATAAATGAATGAAATCGATGACATCGGTTTAATAATTAAGTTGTCTCCGTCTATCTCTCTAAATCGCCACTCTTTCTCTTGTTAATTCCAGTCTTTTTCCTGCTATTGTTTCGATGACCATCCTTTTTTTTAAAATTTACAACTCTGGCTACAGTGGCGCCCTCTTATAGCGTTACCCTGGGAGTATATATCATTGCCCTTTGGGGAGACATGTTAAAAGGTTAAACGTCTATTGCCTTTACCCGGTGCAAATAAAGATGTCCGCTTGCTCGTCCCTGATCATAAATATCTAACTCGGCATTCCCAACTATTAGAGTTCTGTGAATCGAGCACGACATTTCTTTATTATCCATGTTCTTACTTTGTTTTCGGTTATATTATCTTCCAAAATGTTAAACTCTCAACTGTGGAATGGAAAGGACTACTGCGGTAAAACTGTACAACGATGCTGGATTTCTTCTTCTTTTTCCAGTCTCAGTAGATCCTAAATCTTCAGCCACTTTTCTCCATCATCGTTTTATTTTGAGCACCTTACGGAGCATGGGTCCACCATACCTGCTGGTCCCGCAGAAAGCTTGCATCAAGTAGTCACAATCCTATGCTGCAATGGTTTTCATGATATTAAAGTCGGGATGGCAAACATCATGAAGCGCTAGAGGAATCGACTGATTCTCTAAAAATATCCTGCCAATGAGGCACTTTTTGTAAAGCGGAAAGGGTACTTAGTTGGCTGTTTGCTATTTCACGATTCACTATCGCAGCAAGGCAATGGCTCCGCTCAGTTGGTCTCTGGTTCGATTTCCTTGTTAGCCTATCACGTCTCTTACTTGTCTGTTGTCTGTTGTCCTTCTGTCTATCTTATGAGTGCCTGTAAGTGCTTTTATATTTATTACTGACAGGCATCTGGTTTTCTTCATAATTTATTACTGTGTTCACCCATCTGTAACTTACACCGGCCAATGCCTTCCTTTGTGGTTCATCTTACTGTACAATCTACTAGACACACAGATATTACGGAGCTTTGTATGTCTTTTATTACAGGCTTTTCTTTAACTTGCAACTTATGTCACCTTCAAATCTTGCAATCGATTTTTCGATCATTTCCAGATGAGCAATAGCTCTGAAACTTGGCATAGTTGTGTATTCCAGATGACAATACAATAGTCCGTCGTAAAAATAATAAAATGAATAACATTAAAATTAATATTAATTTTTTAATGTTTGTATTGTTTCATCAGTGAAATGGGCGATAACTGCAAACAATCTAGGTGAATTCTTTCCAACAAGATTGTCTTTCTTGAGAGAAATATTGAAACTTCTCCTCCCTCACCCTTCATACACACAATATCGCTCGCGCATGCACAGACATACACACACACACACAACTGACAACTACATTTTAAAAAGTGAAATTTACAACTGTTATCAACATTTAAAAAAAAAAAATATGAACTTTCCATGTAATATACTGAATAATGAAATCCGCCTCATGTGCTCTGGACTCGTTTATCGCAAACTGATATGGTCATTAGCGGATCGATTACATTTGACTTAAATTAACAAACAACAACAAAATAACACTAAAAAGAAGAAAATGAAAAACATATTTAAATAATATTTTAAACACAGACTTTTAATGCACTAAAAAGCCACAAATAATTTTTCACGGAGTTTATAGCTTGCAGTCAAAAAATGTAACATCAAATTGACAAAAAGCTACATGAAATTAACTTCTTCTTTATACTTCATTAGACTCTTATGGATAAAATACATATATAAATGTATATGATAAGCGCTTAAGCGCCCCACGCTTTTTGTCAATTTGATGTTACATCTTTTGACTGCAAGCTATAAAATCCTCCATGAATAATTATTTGTGGCTTTTTAGTGCATTAAAAGCATGTGTTTTTTATTTATTCGCTCAGACATGTTAATAAGAAAATTAGAATATTGATTGAGTCGATAAATATCTGGGTCGTTCAATGGTTATCTATTCTATAGTTGCGAATAGCGTTGCGAAAAACTATCACGGATATATAGCTCGTTTTACGGCGTTTAGTTTGCTATGTGTCTTTTCACGATTCACTCTTACAGCGAGGCGATGGCACCGTTCGGATGGTCCGTGGTTCGATTCCCTTGCAAGACTATCACTTTTGTTGTCTAGTTTTTCTTTCGTCCTATCTTATAAGAGTCTGCTATTCACCTTCATGTGTTTTATTTATTTAAATTTAGTGCACAATGTGTTCCGTCTTTTCATGGCGTACACAATAAACTTTATATATGTTCCCCGAAAATTGTATGCAATTCAAACTAATCCACACAAATTAAGCTACAAATGAAAAGACAGATTTACCTATTTCAAAAGAACAAATAAAATTACGTGAGCAGCATTCAGATCGTTAAACTGCAATCATTCTTGTCAGCAATAAGCCTGGAATGCCGTCTGCTGAGTAGCAGATGTCAAAATAAATTTTTTTAAAATTATTTTTAAAACGTCATGATCAAGATATTTGACAGAGAATCGCAGATTACACAGTTCTACTACAGACCGTGTGGTCCACAGATACGTTAATAGCGAATCCAAAGTTAAGTTAGTATCTCTTTTTCCGACACTGTCTTACAATCAAGTAATTGAGTATTATCTTAAATGTGAATTGTTTTATCCCTCCTTGACATTATTGTGTCGTATCTTTTCCCATCAAATTTACAATCCTTTTCATGCTGCGCTTTCGGACGCGGAACTAAATTGCGTGAGTGCTGAAACGGCACGCAATTTGTTTCCAAAATACTTCATGACGCCGGATGTTTTTTGTTTTTGTTTTTTGTCTATTTTTTTAATAGAAATATTCCTGCCTGTGTTGTCTTTCCGTGACAAAAATGATAAACATTTTTGAATATGTCTCCTATTTATATTTTGCAGTTTGGGTAAGTATAATCATATGTATCTCCACCACACACACACACACACACACACATATATATATATATAATAAGAGCCCCTTCAGTCACAACTGACTATAGGTAGGCACCCTTGAGGTGAATGCTCTCAGTTGCGTATTTTCCTGATGTTTCTTTCGTTGTGTTTAACTCTTTTGCTTGCCTTGAGAGCTTCTTTTCGCCTAATCTGAGATGGCTCCGTAGAGAGTATCACCACTTGGTGAGATCGGCAGCTTCATCCTCCCAGGTTGCTGGATTTATGTCCAGTGCCGTCATGTCCCTCTAGGACACATTTCTGAACATCAAATGCGGTTGCCCAACTGTTCTATTGCCATCTGACAGTTGTCCGTAGAATATATCTTTAAGGATGCAATATCTTACATGCGGCGGACATGGCAAAGCCAGCGTAACAACTGCTGCTTCCCGTGTAATGCCGATATCTATAGGGTGAAGCTGGAGAATGCGTACATATATATATATATATATATATATATATATATATATATATATATATATATATATATATATATATATATATATATATATATCCGTCAAGGCCTAAAATCCCATCCGCTGCAGACCCAAATAGAACAGTCCCAACTAAGATGGTTTGGCCATGTCTGCAGAATGGGAGAAGATCGGCTACCACGACAATCATGAGAAACAAAGAGCCAGGGATCCAGACCTCCAGGACGACCCAGAGTCCGCTGGGAGGACAACATTAGACAATCTTTGAAGGACCGAGGACTAGAATGGACACAGGCCAGGCAGAAGACAGCTGATAGAATGGTCTGGCGCTCTCTCTTCCAAACCTCTACACCTCACGGTAGAAGGGGAATGACTAAGTAAGTAAGTATATACACATACACAGCCAAAGAAGCCACGTAGCTTATGTGCAATTATTTCCATATTCGTGAAGCAGAATGCAAATGAATGAAATGAGCACAGGGGAATGCAGTGTCGTAATGCCAATGCGGCGTCTATGGTTTGATTCCCAGTTGAGGTGGGATTCTATAGATGGCAAACGGCTCCGGGGTCGACGCAGCCTCACGAATCGGGTACCAGAGCAACTCTGGGAAGATTAAAGACGGCCGGCGTGTTGCTGACAACATCACCTGTATTGTTCTGTATGGTCAAGCAAATATAAGCATAACACCATATTCTAGAAATTCTTGAATGGGAGTGTAAGGGAATCTATAACCTGCCTCCCACCAATGCTTGCAGGAAAATTAGCATAACAGTGTTATTTCCACCATCATATTTTGGCGAGTGACTTACTCGTGTTATGTATCGTTTTCCCCCGTTGGTTTATTGGTTGGTCCGTTCGTTCTGTATTATAGTAATGATTAGCGCTGATTGGAAAACGAATTTTTAATAACAAATTTCATAACTGCATGCTAAACTTTATTTAAACTAGTAAAGACATTATAAGACGGGAATTAAATTCAAAAGCACCAATACCTAACGGCAATTTTACTTACTTAAAAGTATTTTTTAAAAACCACTGTGCATCACCACAGTACATGAACTACGTAGCAGCAGCGAGGAACCAATGTGTGTATATGGGATCACACATTCTATAAATATATTTTTGTGCACACCGTCATTTGCGCATTTTCTTTGCTAAGTGTTACTATTTTCGGGAGAGTACATATAAGGGAAACAATACAATTAAGGCCTAACTTTCAAACAAAGTTGCATCCCTTATCGTTATGCACTGACAAAAAAAGCTGGGATTTTATATATAGGATGATGTTAAAAATGACAATCGGCTTTTTTTGTAGCTACGTATAAAACTTGACAGAAATGAGACGCGAAACGAATATTTACCTGTCCTGTGTAGGTTGGGGGGTCTCTGATGGGGCCACAGAATGAATAGAGCTGCAGTTTCTACCTGGCTTATTGTAAGAAACAACTAAGATGAGCTTGCACTAACAGCCTCATAGTATAACACGAATTGCTTCAAAAAAAAAAAAAAAACTACTGTAGGAAAACAGAAAGTATGCTGTTCAAATGTCCTTCACCAGGCTGTGGCAGTGACGATTCATTATTCTTAAGTAGGTAAAAAAAAGAAAGGAACGTGTATTTAATTCATTCGTGCAGGTTAACACAGAAATGTCAAATTCATCTGTTTCTTTTTCATTCCTTTGTTTCACTCCTTATAGAGCTAGGGGCCACCACAGTAGTAGTCAATCAATCAATCAATCAATCAATCAATCAATCAATCAATACCCTTTAGCTCCCCGAGGAGCATAGGCCTTCAGCAAACACATGCCAAGTCTTCCTTTCCTGTGCCATCCGCATAAGTTCTTTCTATGTTTTCCTCATCATTTCACCTCTTTATCCAGTTCACTTCTCCGTGCGTTTTTTGGTCTATCTCTGCCTATCTTTCACTGTGGATTCCAGAACAAGGACTGCCTTGTAACGCTATCAACAGGTTTCCCCAATGTGTGTCCTATCCATCGCCAGCGTCTTCTTCTGACTCTTGTTCCACTGGCACTTGTCTGGTTCTTGTCATCAATTCCACATTTGTGACTTTGTCATACCATTTCAGTCCTTCTATTCGACGCAAGCACCCGTTTATGAAAGTCTGTAGCTTTTTGGTTGTTGTCTTTGTTGTTCTCCATGTCTCAGAGCCATACAATAGGACTGACTTCACATTTGAGTTGAAGATTCTTATTTTCGTGTTGGACTTGATTTCTCTTGTTCTCCATATGTTTCCCAATGCAATGAAAACTCCTCTTGCTTTCTGTATTCTTATTTTAATATCATAGTCTGTCCCTCCAATATATTACTGCCAAGATATGTGTACGATTCTACATCCTTTAGTGTTGTTTCTTCAAGTTCAACCTCGTTATCATTTCTTGCATTTATTCTCATAATCATGAGAGCAATAGTACCCATACAGAAATCATGTACCAAAAGCACTAATGTGCTCTGCCAGTGGTGGTTTTGGTAGAAATGTTTTATAAGTTGAGGTTGCCATTACCGTGCACAATCTCACCTTAGACGGCTGTTACGACACGCGTGTCAGTAGTGATCCTATTTTTTTTTTGTTTAACAAGAGATTCCCGTGAACTACATGGGGCCACGCGACTAGTTGTCTCTTTCACTGACACTGTATTATTACAAAATATTTATGGTTGTAGTGGGTTTGATGGAATTATATGATGGTGATAGTACTACGTGTGATGCATGAGGTCAGCTGTGAAGGCTCCTGAGATAATATGTAACTGTGAATTGTCAGAAGGCCCTTCTCGCTACCACTACGACCTCACACTTATCTTTTTTTTTCTAATGAATGTGGCTACGTTAAATGTCTAGGGTAATGATATGTAATGTGGTGTGATAGTTTATAGACACACACACAGATATTTAAGAAGTCTAATAATATTAACAAATGTTATAATACACTGAACTAACTCAAGTGTGTAAAAATTTTGATAGAAATTTTCTTACATTTATTTTGTTCTGGACCAAGTTTTATTTTGACCAGAACTTATTAAAGATTTAGAAATTATGAAAGAAATGCATGGAATATTACATAATAAATGCAAGGGTGTACATATGTATGTTACTAGACTATTTAGTTTTATTAATGTTTATAGCAGTCATCTAATTGGGAGGATAGTTAATGGTTGTGCTGTTGGGGTGGCCTCATCACTCCCGATCTATAGTGACTACACATTGTCCAGTAATGGCAGGAATTTTATGGGATTGTTAGTAACTAAATGGAGTTGGTGAATTTCCAGCAGACCAGAGGCTCACTCAACTTTGAATAGGTAGCTCTGGTGCTGAGATCTGGTGGCCCCACCTCTCCGTGCTTGGGGCAATATAAGACTTATGGTGGCCCCACCTCTCCGTGCTTGGGGGCAATAAGAAAATGCTCTGACACAACGTTACTGCACGGATCCACTCGTGTAAAATCACCAACTCATTCGACACCGCTTGGGTGCCAACTGAAACTCACAGCTCTGCAATCAAAGTATTATTTATGTGTCAAATTCCATTCTCTAACCATGACTGGACACACACTACACAACAACAACATATAGACGGGTCAGATCTCTCTGACCATACAGCACATTTTACCATGTTGGTTTCACATCGGATAAGTCCTCCCAGACTACAGATTCTGAAATAGGTTCATTAGTTTCCTGCCCTAAAATAGGATAGGTAATATGTTTCATTGTTCTCAACACTTGATCTGTCCTTCCTAACCCTTGCTGGAGTTTATGTATATTGTTTGTCCCTAGACCCTGAACTAGGGCGGGGGGTCTAGAGCAAATCCTTACTTGTTTGTAAGGCTAGATTTCGATATGGCAGTATCAAATCACTCGAAACATTAAACAATATTCAAAATATACAAAGAAATAATTTCAATCTTACCAGATTATGAATAAAGAACACAGAAATGCTAGCAAAACTCAGCTGAGCTGCTGGCTATAGTATGGCGTCCCTGAACTTATTTCAATTTATTTCATTTGGAAATCACCACACTTGAAATTTACTGTGTCTATCACTGGACAACTATTGAGGAATGGCAAAAAAGCTCGTCTGAGCGCGGATAATATGATTGTCTGTGGCCAATCAATGCCTTGGTTTTTTAAATTCAAATTTCCTACACTAAAGTCATTTCAGTCATGCTTCAGTCAAGTATGGATTTTTATCTGTTAGTCTGTCCGTCTCTACTTGCGTTTTCACAAAAACGTACTTGGTTTTTGAACCAACCTATTCATCCCCTCTACAATTTTGCCTGAAAAGTTATTTTTAGCCACAGCTTCCACCAATTCCCCTTCTCTTTCATTCTAACTAGATTTGGACACTTGAGTCTTCAAGGTCGCGATTTTTGTGCAAATAGTGACATGTTTGATTCAATGCAGTCTTTCGCTGATGTGAACAACACAGTCTTTTGTCAATGTCTTCATTATTATCTATCCGTCTGTATAAATAAAAGCATATTATTTCACTGCTCAGAATGGGCCATCCGGCCAGCTAATTTTTATATTCCTAACATTAATATTAAGAAAAAGTTACTTTTTAAATTTTGTAATATTTCAAGCATCTGCGTTGTAATGCTTTTGCCGCTGAATTCAAATAAAGGCTTGGTATCGCATAAGCGTCCCTTTCCGTACCTCGTGTCAATTTGGGGACGTGAATTTTTCCTTTCCCCTCCCCCCCCCCTCCCCCCCAATTGCGTCTCCTTAGCCTTGCTAGTCTCACGCAATTTTTCAGTCATATTTTTTTCCTTTTGATCCGCCGTTCTCATCCCGTTCAAATGGTAACCGTTTTGACTTCCCGTCTAGCAAGTCAATTTTTATGGAGGGTGATGACCCGCGGTCAGGGCGATCATGTACTATCAGCAGCCTACGCATTATGTTTTTATCCTTACATGTTATCTTTGGAGGTATTTTAACGTTGTATCTCTGTTAATTTTACGACACATCTCCCCACTTGAAAACATGCCTATGGCAAGTTCCAAAACCAGCGATACACATAGGTAAAATTACTCCTCACGTCTGCCACTACTCTAATTTTGATCACAGGGGTGCCGACTGAGGAAATCTGCACCGACATTCAATTTGCCTGGGATATATTGGATACTAAACTGATAAGGTTGAAGCAATAAAGACCACCTCAGCAATCTTGCGTTTTCATGCTTAGCCTGAGATAAGAATACGAGAGGCTGATGATCCGTCTCCACCACAAAAGTCCTACCATACAGATAGATTTGAAACTTCTTTATTGCCCAGATTAACGCTAAACATTCTTTTTCGCTTGTGGAGTATCCTTGTTCCGCCTTATTCAATTTGCGGCTTGCATAAGCGACTGGTTTCAGTTCCCCATCAGGTGAAGATGATCTTTGCAACAAAGCCCCTCCGAGTCCTACATTACTTGCATCGGTTCTTAAGACAAAGTCCTGTGTCAAATCAGGCAGTTTGAGAATAGGCTTGCTAGTGAGTTTTTCCTTTAACTCTTGGAACGCTAGTTCACATTGTGCAGTCCAAATAATTTTATCTGGAAGTCCCTTGCGAGTCAGATCAGTCAGAGGAGCACAAATAGCGTTAAAATTTTTGATGTATTTCTGATAAAATCCGCATAACGACACGAATGATCGCACGTCCTTTTTTGTTTGTGGCCTAGGTGCTCTCTGCAGTTTTTCCAAGTTCTTAGGATCAGGGGTCATATTACCCTGATATACAGTGTGTCCCAAGAATTCCAACTCTTTGCATCCAATACAACATTTTGTTGGCCTAGCAGTTAAGTTCGCCTCCCGAAGTCTATTAAATAACATTTCTAGAGCTTCAATGTGTTCTTCAAATGTCTCTGTGGCGACGAGAATATCATCCATGAAATTCGTGATACATGGGTTATTCAGGGGATCCAACAATTTGCGCATCATCCTTGAAAACACACTCGGAGCATTTTTCAGTCCGAATGGTAGCATATTGAATTCATAATGTCCATCCGAAGTGCTAAAAGCCAAATAAGGTCTCACTTCAGGCTTCACTGGGATCTGGTAATAGCCTTTACTAAGATCCACCTTTGAAAAGTATTTTGCCTTGTTCAGTCTGGCAAATAACTGTTTTGTGTCTGGTAATGGATCCACTTGTCCTTCTGTGACAGCATTCAGTTTCCTGTAATCTATGCACAGTCTGTGTTCCCCAGACGGTTTTCTCAACAAAACGACACTAGAACTAAAAGATGATTCACTGTGCGAAATAATCCCCTCCTTCAACAAATAATCTATTTCTTCCTTCAATGCCTTCTCCTTCGCGAACGGAATAGAATAGGCTCTCATACAGATTGGGTTTGAGTCTACCAGTTTCATGTCATACTGTAGCAAATTTGTATGGCCTGGTTTATCTGTTAATACATCTGTATGTTCCTCCAGAACCTGTTGAACTCTCTCCCTCTGGTTTTTAGTCAGGTGCTTACTGACTTTTACCTGTGCTGCTGTTTCACAAGGATGTAATGGGTATTCATGTGAGGTGAGTGGTTCCTTTTGCATCTGGGTTGCAATAGCCAAGGTCAATAAGGGGGTGCTTTCCTGGAGTGGTCTGTCCAGATACTTCTTTAATAAGTTTACATGATAAACTTTCTCCTTCCCCTTTTTGTCAATTTTATAGTTTGTTCTAGACACCTTCTCTAGAACCGTATATGGACCTTGCCAACCAATTTGTAATTTATTCTGGCTTCCGGGTAGTAGAAGCAGCACCTTCTCTCCGACTGCCAGTTCCCTGTCCTTTGCCTTCCTATTAAAATATGCTGCATGTTTCTTCCTGGCTTGTTTCAAATTATCATTTGCCAGTTTCCATCCAGCTTTCAAACGAGTGGTCAGTTCGTTCACGTATTGATAAGATGAGGTAACAGTCTCTTCCGCCTTCTCATCTGTCCAGGTCCTTAATAGAGCTTCTAATGGACCTTTTATTGGCCTCCCAAATAGCAGAGTTGCGGGAGCCATCCCGGTTGAACTATGTGGTACCTCCCGGTACGCAAACAATGCGGCGGGCAGGAATTGATCCCACAGATCCGGTTTTTCGTGTGCCAGCTTTCTCAGGATAGAAATGAGAGTCCCGTTGAACCTCTCTACCTGGCCGTTCCCTTGTGGATGGTACGGACTACAATGAAAGTGTCTGGCTTGAAATAGCTTAAAAACTTCTTCCGTTAGTTTCCCCTTGAACTGAGAACCATTATCCGTCAAGATTTGATGCGGGAATCCTAATCGGGTAAATATTGTAAGTAGTGCCTCTGCTACATGTTTTGAATCAATTGATGGCAGGGCTACCGCCTCTCCCCACATAGAACAAGTGTCCACCAGAGTAAGGATGTAACTGTTCCTCCTCTTGGTCCGAGTGAGAGGTCCTACAATATCCACTGCAACCCTCTCAAAAGGTGTTCCCACTATGGGCATTTCCCCTAGAGTTGCAGGAGCAGTCCAGTGCTTTGGAGCTACCCTTTGACATTCTGGGCAGGATTTGACATATCTTTTTATATCCTCCGTTATCCCTGGCCAGAAGTAATGACAAGCTATACGCTGTCCTGTGGCGCTGATCCCCATGTGACCACTGAAGGGAATCGCATGCCCGAGTTCCATCACTTTATCTCTATATGAAGTGGGAAGAACCAGCTGGTTGTGACCATTTGTTCCAGTTCCGGCCTTCCTGTATAAGAGTTTGTTCTTCATGAAATATTCCCCCTTGCTCGGAGGTGTGTGGCATTTGGGCAATTTTTTAAAACATGGCTTGAGTGTCCTATCCTCAGCCTGCGCCTTCCTCATCTCCTCTGGATGAGCATTTATAGGTTCACCTTCTTCCTCCTTCTTCTGTGACCTGGTCTGCACTGTCGCCATGATCACAGGTTTCTCGGGATTCCCCAAGAAGACGTATCTACACCCCAATATCAGAGGGTAGATTGGTTCATCTATCACTGCTGCTCTGATTTCTCCTTCCACATAGCGAGTTTTCACCGTTATCCTTGCGATGGGAAGTGTCATGAGTGGTATGTCCTTAGTCGCCCCTTGTATTTCCACTGTTTCTGTGGTATACTGACTTGGGTCCACTAGGCTAGACTTCACAACTGAATCATAATCCAAACCTGTATCATAAAGGCACCTTATGGTGACCCCATTACAAATAACATCCTCACAAACTGGGGGGTGATAAGGTTCCTGTTGTCCATTAGGATTAACCTTTAATCTTTGCGTCCCCGACTTCATTGCAGCAATGTTTGAAGGTTTCCTTCTACAAAATTCGGTGTTATGGTTATCCTTCTTGCACCATTTACACCATCTTTTTCCTTGGTTCAACGGTTTTCTTTCATTGAACTTTTGGTCATTGAACTGTGAGTTTCTGTCGCGATAGTCATTTCTTGGCCGCTCAAAGTTTGTCCTACCTTTATTTCCCTGCTCTCTATTATCAAATTTATTAAATTGCTGTGGAGCTTTAAAATTGTCTATGTGCTTCTTTTTAGCACCACTTACCTCTGCCTGGGCTGCCTGATACCTCTCAGCAACATTTAAAACCTCCCCCAACTTCTCTGCACCTTGTTCCATGAGAAATTTTCTCATGTCTGGAGCCATGGACTCTCTCAATTGCTCAATCATGATCATTTCTTTAAGATCTTGGGTCTTCCCCAGAGCCGTCCATTTCTCCAAATAGGTTTCTAGTCTGGCAGAGAATTGGTGGTATGTCTCCCCAGACAACAGTTTGGCATTTCTAAATTTCTTACGATAAAATTCACCATTTTTTTCGTACCTTAATAACAAAGCCTGCTTTAACATGTCATAATTGTCTTGGTCTTCCCTGTTCATTTTGGCAAATACTTCATAAGAAGTACCTCTCAATCCCTGTGATAGCTTTAAACTCCACCTCTCTCTCTCTAACCCATATGTAGTAGCTAATAACTCAAAACGTCCTAGGTACCCCTCTATGTCATCGTCTTTTTCAACAAAATGGTCTAAATGAAACCCCATAGCTGAGTTTGAGGCTCCCAGACTGGGCGTAGCATCTGAGGCAAAAGGGCTGGCACCATTTTCAGGAGCCGGGCCTTGTAATTCCAGCTCCCTTAGTCGTAATTCGTGCTCCCTTTGCAACCTTCTATCTTCTGCCTCCCTTTCGGCAGTCAATCTTTTTTCTGCTGCCTCTAATGCCTTTGCCTCTTTGTCAGCCTCAATCTGCAACCTCTTAGTCTCAGCCTCAATCTGTAACCTCTTAGTCTCAGCCTCAATCTGTAACCTCTTCTCTTCAGCCAACCGTTCAGACTCTAATTTTCTTTCAGCCTCTTTTTCTACTCTCCTTTCTTCCCGTTCAATATATTTATCACATTCAGCCGTTACATATTGAATTAAAATCTGACCATCCATTCCCATCTCCTTTGCGGTCAGCACAGCAGCTGATCGGAATTTTGCTAGCTCCGCCATACTTTTTAGACAATATAATAATATACAAGATAAATCTCTAACCACTAAATTACTTCTAATTACTATAGTCTAAATAATTCTAATTAATTAATTAACTAATTACTTATTACTGGCTGTGAAGATTCACCAACTTTTATCTGCAGGGACACTTTTAATTTTAAAGGGAATTTTACAATTTTGTTCCCCTAATTTTATTTCTCCCACCAGGAGATCCTAATATTACTGTTGGGCTAATGATCCCGGGACAAAGAGACCCCAATATATGTAGTGGATTTGATGGTATTATATGATGGTGATAGTACTACGTGTGATGCATGAGGTCAGCTGTGAAGGCTCCTGAGATAATATGTAACTGTGAATTGTCAGAAGGCCCTTCTCGCTACCACTACGACCTCACACTTATCTTTTTTTTCTAATGAATGTGGCTACGTTAAATGTCTAGGGTAATGATATGTAATGTGGTGTGATAGTTTATAGACACACACACAGATATTTAAGAAGTCTAATAATATTAACAAATGTTATAATACACTGAACTAACTCAAGTGTGTAAAAATTTTGATAGAAATTTTCTTACATTTATTTTGTTCTGGACCAAGTTTTATTTTGACCAGAACTTATTAAAGATTTAGAAATTATGAAAGAAATGCATGGAATATTACATAATAAATGCAAGGGTGTACATATGTATGTTACTAGACTATTTAGTTTTATTAATGTTTATAGCAGTCATCTAATTGGGAGGATAGTTAATGGTTGTGCTGTTGGGGTGGCCTCATCACTCCCGATCTATAGTGACTACACATTGTCCAGTAATGGCAGGAATTTTATGGGATTGTTAGTAACTAAATGGAGTTGGTGAATTTCCAGCAGACCAGAGGCTCACTCAACTTTGAATAGGTAGCTCTGGTGCTGAGATCTGGTGGCCCCACCTCTCCGTGCTTGGGGGCAATATAAGACTTATGGTGGCCCCACCTCTCCGTGCTTGGGGCAATAAGAAAATGCTCTGACACAACGTTACTGCACGGATCCACTCGTGTAAAATCACCAACTCATTCGACACCGCTTGGGTGCCAACTGAAACTCACAGCTCTGCAATCAAAGTATTATTTTTGTGTCAAATTCCATTCTCTAACCATGACTGGACACACACTACACAACAACAACATATAGACGGGTCAGATCTCTCTGACCATACAGCACATTTTACCATGTTGGTTTCACATCGGATAAGTCCTCCCAGACTACAGATTCTGAAATAGGTTCATTAGTTTCCTGCCCTAAAATAGGATAGGTAATATGTTTCATTGTTCTCAACACTTGATCTGTCCTTCCTAACCCTTGCTGGAGTTTATGTATATTGTTTGTCCCTAGACCCTGAACTAGGGCGGGGGGTCTAGAGCAAATCCTTACTTGTTTGTAAGGCTAGATTTCGATATGGCAGTATCAAATCACTCGAAACATTAAACAATATTCAAAATATACAAAGAAATAATTTCAATCTTACCAGATTATGAATAAAGAACACAGAAATGCTAGCAAAACTCAGCTGAGCTGCTGGCTATAGTATGGCGTCCCTGAACTTATTTCAATTTATTTCATTTGGAAATCACCACACTTGAAATTTACTGTGTCTATCACTGGACAACTATTGAGGAATGGCAAAAAAGCTCGTCTGAGCGCGGATAATATGATTGTCTGTGGCCAATCAATGCCTTGGTTTTTTAAATTCAAATTTCCTACACTAAAGTCATTTCAGTCATGCTTCAGTCAAGTATGGATTTTTATCTGTTAGTCTGTCCGTCTCTACTTGCGTTTTCACAAAAACGTACTTGGTTTTTGAACCAACCTATTCATCCCCTCTACAATTTTGCCTGAAAAGTTATTTTTAGCCACAGCTTCCACCAATTCCCCTTCTCTTTCATTCTAACTAGATTTGGACACTTGAGTCTTCAAGGTCGCGATTTTTGTGCAAATAGTGACATGTTTGATTCAATGCAGTCTTTCGCTGATGTGAACAACACAGTCTTTTGTCAATGTCTTCATTATTATCTATCCGTCTGTATAAATAAAAGCATATTATTTCACTGCTCAGAATGGGCCATCCGGCCAGCTAATTTTTATATTCCTAACATTAATATTAAGAAAAAGTTACTTTTTAAATTTTGTAATATTTCAAGCATCTGCGTTGTAATGCTTTTGCCGCTGAATTCAAATAAAGGCTTGGTATCGCATAAGCGTCCCTTTCCGTACCTCGTGTCAATTTGGGGACGTGAATTTTTCCTTTCCCCCCCCCCCAATTGCGTCTCCTTAGCCTTGCTAGTCTCACGCAATTTTTCAGTCATATTTTTTTTCCTTTTGATCCGCCGTTCTCATCCCGTTCAAATGGTAACCGTTTTGACTTCCCGTCTAGCAAGTCAATTTTTATGGAGGGTGATGACCCGCGGTCAGGGCAATCATGTACTATCAGCAGCCTACGCATTATGTTTTTATCCTTACATGTTATCTTTGGAGGTATTTTAACGTTGTATCTCTGTTAATTTTACGACAATGGTCAACTTTCTCTGTTGTTGTCACAATACATTGTCCTCTTTTTCCTCTTCTTCTTGTTCGTCTTCTTCTTCATCTTCTTTTTCTTCTTCTTCTTCTTGTTCTTCTTTATTTGTTTCATCTTCTTCTTCTTCTTCTTGTTCCTCTTCTTCTACTTCTTCATCATCTTCTTCTTCTTCTTCTCTTCTGCTCCTTCTTCTTCTTCATGTACCACGCATGGTGACGTAGGTGATCATGTATTTCCACAGCTTCTTGTCTTCAGTACTTTCTCCAATTTTGTTGTTATTGACTTTTTCCCATGTCATAGTTTCAAATTGTCCGGGTATTCTCTCTCTCTCTCTCTCTCTCTCTCTCTCTCTCTCTCTCTCTCTCTCTCTCTCTCTATCTCTCTCTCTCTCTCTCTCTCTCTCTCTCAAAGTCTATCTTCTCTCGTCAACATGGGCGGACGTGTTTCGATCCCCTCTTACATTTCGCAATATTAACGCGGGAAGTTTGAGTAATATTTCGTGGATTTTTATATCAGTGTATTGGTTATTAGATGGTGAGTTTTTTAAACACAATATTATGTTAATTTAATGTGTAACATTTTATAGAATAGCGGTGAGGTGTGAACCAGTTTTTTTTTCTATGTAATTGGAGGATATTTGCATCAATGCCCACGTGACTCATTCGGTTAGGACCTTTGTGAAAGAAAGAGGTCAGTTGGTCAAACGTTGCTGTACAGCATTATAAAGTTTCCCGGTATACAATGTTCCTCATTGGTAATAAAACCCCCAGTGGAATGTAACTATGTCATGCTTGGGGAAAGTTCGCAGTTAATAGTGGGCCCAAGGGACGCTCGTTTACGGCCGACAACCATAACAAGTTATGCACTGAACAAAGAAAGGCCACTCCGTGTAAAACGTAAAGGTTGTAGAACCGGGTCCGGTATAACCTTGAAGCTCTCAAGTAATGGAAAATGTGTGACCATAACATTCCAGAGCACCTTTCAGCACGAGGCATTTCGTTTAATTGTCATTAAATACTACGAAAAATGACTTGTAGAGTCAAGAACAGACATTTAGAAGATCTTATAACAACACCACATCTCAAAGTTCACCTTTACCATACTAAGAATAAGGTGATGGCTCAGGGGACTGCCGCACCAATCGAGTCATGATTAGAAATAGAATTTGTCGAATTAAAAGAATCAGTAAAAAATGTAACTGATGTTGAGTTAGAAGTCGCAAGAATGGACTCTGCTATATCTATGCCCCACTTGGCAGTAAACACTACTTTGTCAGGCATCAGTGACTTTCCTACCGACGACATCCTCAACATCAGCTGCAGCCCAATTTCTCACACAGAATCAGACATTTCACCTTCTGCAGTATTCGATAAAATAACAGACACCTCTACAATTGCTAAACCTATGTTGGCCATAGAATACGCCATGGACCATGAAGATATACGAAAAGCTGCAACTTTATCTTTCGAGCAACAAAAAGAAGACACCCCGAAGTTACCAGTGCCGTGCTGCCAGGATCTAATGCAAAATATGGAGAGCACTGTACGAAGTTTAATTGGTGATCTCATTTCTAGTACAAAGACATCGCTCAAGGACGAAAACGAACTTCTTAAAAGTGAGATAAACGTCTTAGGGAAGAAAATTCTTGTATGAAAGACAGAGAGACTTCTCACTTTATAAGAAAAGACAACCAGATCATCCTCAAACAGTGATAGAAGATTGTGAAGTCCACAAATAAACAAACGTCAAATGAACAAAAAGGTCATCACCAAATTGAACACAAAAAAACACGAAGAGACACCAGCAAACCAAACATATCCTATTGGAGTCAAAATTACCAACCGATTTCAAGTTCTACATGATTATTCAACACAAAATGAACAGATATCAACATCTCTACCAAAACAAGTTCCAATGCCTGAAAACTCCATCCAAAAATCTCAAACCTGTCACGACAGTCCACAAAAATAACACCACAAATGGCAGCAACAAAAATCAAGTCGAAAGCAAAGGGAACACGTAGTGGCGTCACACATATTATAATTGGTGACTCCCTCTTGAAAGGTATTTATTGTGAAAGAATGTCCACTACAAGAGAAGACATCGTTTCAGTTATGACAGTGTCGGGAGCTGGTATTAAAAGACTACTGAACATCATTAAAAAGTTTGATGTTAATCATAACAAAACAAAAACAACACTACACGTAGGAATTAATGATATCATGCACGAGCAGAACCTAAGCCCTTCAGGAATTTCAAGATTGTTGACTACAGTAAAAAAAATTTCCCAAAGCCTCCATCTTTATGTCATCAATAATACTATCATGCTATGGATTTCAACGATGCATAGCGAACACCTACAACACAATACTACAGAACTATTGTAAACAAAACGGCTTCAGCTTCATCAACAATACTCAATTTTTTACATTTAACGCAGGAGCACCTAAGAAACGACTCTACAGAGATCAAGTTCCCGCATCCACACTGGGAAGCAGTATTCTGGCGAAAAACATAAAATATCCAGAAAGTACGCAACATGACAACCCACACAGAGAAACCTAAAAAATCTACTGTGACACCAACCTATCATCAGAAAACATCAAACACCCTACCTGCCCCACAAAGAAGCATACCTATTGCTAGCAGACAACCTTCCAGCTATCACAACGCCACTTTCAGCCAGGAAGCCGAATCTTATGATACCATGTTTCCTCAATTACACACAAGACAGCCCCTCTCAGATACCTCTACCAACAGTATCCCAATGTCCCAGGCCCAGAAGACTCCTACCAACGCCAGAATAACGACGAAAGAAATGAGAGGTCACCATTCTTCCTCCTCTAGTCCTTATCATCGTCCTCAGTGTAACCCAGAACTTGCTATCTGATGCAATTCAGCCCTGTGTCACTTAGACAAGCAGTAATGATGTCTGTCCAACGTCACACCTATTATATGCCCGGCAGAGATATCAGTTATTGATGAACAAACACTTTGCCTCACTACATCTCTGTGACTAAAGCCTTCACTCCTTTTGAACATTTGTTGGTATTTTCATACAACGGTAAAAATAATCAGGACTTGGTTACTAGTTGGGATTATTCTCAACTCATCGGCTACATACCTCTAACATTTTTATTTGATTGCATATTTTATTACAATTTCAATTTCTTATTATCAATCGTAGCTTTAATTTGTTAGAACTAACGGTGTTGTGGTGTGAAGTGTTGTATACTTGTTTGACTTGTGGACAATTTTAATTTCTTAAATTTCTCGTTTAACTTCAGTTTACTGTGTTGAGCAGCTCTGGTGTGATACGTTGTATGCCTGCTTGTTTTGTGGCAATTTTCATATACTCCAGACATATCACTTAGTTGAAATTGTTTGTATTAGTTGTATCAATTATTTTAATATTGTATTTCCAGCAATTTTTCTTTCAAGGGTCATCAATTTATTCCTGTGAGAGGGTAATGTCATGACATACATGACGTGTATACATGTGTGTGGGTAGAGAATGTTTAGAGTGTATTATTATTGAAGTATGCAAGCTTGGAATGTTACATTAAAAAGTT
Organism: Oreohelix idahoensis; assembly: GCA_024509875.1. Lineage (NCBI taxonomy): Eukaryota > Metazoa > Mollusca > Gastropoda > Stylommatophora > Oreohelicidae > Oreohelix > Oreohelix idahoensis. Next base: position 128,409 of record JAMPIV010015745.1, on the reverse strand, counting down.
CACTGTTTAGAAGCACGTAGCATGGTTGAAGAATACTCAGGGGCGTACATGTGTGATTCAAGGTTTACGGGCACAAGATAAAAGCGTGCGGAGTGAATGTAGTTAGCATACTTGTCAGAGAAGTATACTGAGATGTAAGGGGACACTGTGGCCATCCGTCGTCGGAGACGGTCGGTGTTTTCTAGAATATGTGAATAGTGTATGTGATTTTGATTATAATATATTGGATGTGACGCGATGATGTTCCGCGTAAGGTGTATTTACAAGGCCTTTATATATTGTTATTTACCAGCGCGTTGTGTTCTGTCCCGCGCTTGGAAGTGGATGGATTAAAAGGCACGTCGTTTTCCCGTGCCATAAGGAGGTCTACGGTAAGACCATTATATGTTATTGTTTGAAGGCGCGTTGTTTGCTTTCCCGCGCCAAGAGGAGGTCTATGTTATAAGACCCTGGCTGTTCCAATGTTTGGAGGCCTGATAGGAGCTTTGATATAAAGCTTGAGTGTATGTGCACTATAAGCGCGTTGTGGTTTTCCCGCGCTGTGAAATCCTGGAGGAACTTGGTTGTCTGGTGATCACACCATAGAGATATATGTGCGAGGGGTGAATGCCGCACTTACTTTGAATGCAGACCATAGAGATATATGTGCGAGAGGGGAATTTAGCACTTACATTGAATGCAGTTGCTTCCAGTACGTTCGAATGACAGTATGTCACGAGAGGGTGATTGTTATAGAAATTATAAAGTATCCTGGACACAAAGTTGTATCAGGTGATACCAGGATAGTGCCAGATAAGATACTGGTCCGGTAAATATTTACAATTTATCTTTACAAGTTTTTCTTTTCTGAGTGAAAATCTTTCAAGGAAATCAAATTTTAATTACAACATTTAAATAAATAAAACATTTGAAAATAGTTCAAAAGTATCAAAGTCTCAAGATTTGTAGAAAGTTCTTCTCTCTTGGTTGAACTCACTCTAGTTGTATTATATTTAAATCTTAAGACCCATCTGATCTCACAGTTAATAAATGATTGTTTATACTGGCTATAACCATGCCCAAATAGATGTCATCATTAGATACTACTGTCTTGAATAGTGGTTTGACTGGGGTACTCTGAACAGTAACCTTGTTTGGCCACTTATCTGGTAAAATGAAGCCTGTCACACTCCTGACATGGAGGGAAAAGTCACATGAGATTCCTCCAGGCAGTGGATACTTGGTGGCTGTCCCTATGAATAACAAGGGCGCTCGCACCACTAGTTCCTGCAGTAGGGGCTGACTCTTTAAAGTGTACTTGGATGACAGGATATAACCTGAAACATATTTGATTAACAACTATATTGTCTATCACTATCCCTCTATTACAGTTGTAGGGGATGCGAGACAGTTTCAGACAGTGGGCAAGCAGACGCACAGGGCATAATATATCAGTAACAACACAATCCAGGTCACTGTGAATACAATTTTTCTCCAAATCCTTAGTTAGAGCCATTTGTCCATGATCCGCCTCCATACAATTATTAGGTCTTGTATAAAATACTAAGTAATGGCTTAAACAATACAGTAATACAATTCCTTTCATCCTTTTTTTTTGTTCCTGGTGTGTGTCCCATTCCATCAAGAAATAATTCTTTAAATGCTTTTCTAAAACCATCGACACCTTTTCTGCTTCCATTCTTAATTTATTTAAATATACTCAGCTTGGTGTAGCCTCCAGAAATTACACAGTAGTTTGAAACACATCTACACTCTTCCTAACGCACAAGTGAATTAATTAACTAGAATTATATATATATATATATATATATATATATATATATATATATATATATATATATATATATATATATATATATACATACATTCTTTCTTACCCTCAGGTACACACAGTCGAGCTGTTAATGGTCACGCAGTCTGCTCTCAGATGCAGAAGGCAAAGAAGTCTCTCTCTGACAGAACTGGCGCTTCTCGCTGTATTTGAATTTTTATTATGGCCTGCTTTTCATTTAGGGCACATCCTATATATAGGCCAAGGCCGAACGACAGAGGAAGCTTTATTACTAAAGTGTGTTTGCGTTCCGAAATACAGGCACACAGTTGTCCAGCTGTGCAAATCTGAAAAAACTAGTAATCTACATATCCTCCTTATTCCTGGACCGATTTCCTTCATCTCAGGCTTAAAATACTCTATGTACTCGTATTATTCTTTCCATATTTCGATAATTGTCATTTATTATCATACTACCATCTTTTCCTAGGCGTAGCCTAAACAGCAACATTTTTGACTTGCCTTATGTCTCGATGCATTCCACTCGAGATTTCTCCATTACCATATTACTTCCCGTGGAAATTTTTGCACACGCTAGTAATTGAACATTCCTATTTGTGAATTCTTGACCTCTGCCGTGCTGTACTTCGCTCATAAGTCTGTAGCTTACCTCCAATTGAATCAAGGTTACACGGATTTGAGCTCGCCATTGTTAGGCTAGTACGTTTGTAAACAATATATATGAAGGTGCGATTCCATTGGTTCGTCAAGGATATACTGTCATAAAGTATGGTGTGCTGTTTGGTCAAAATGTCGAGTTTTGAATCAGACTTCACGAAACTGTACCAAATATTTTATTGATACAAACTTTTTGTACTATTGTTACTGATGTCCAGTACTATGCTGTTGAGATTATATATGTGGAGCTGTGACCCAGACTTCTGCCAAGTTATTCATTTGCGTACGTACTGTCTTGAGTGTCCGTCCAATTTATACAACACATATTAGACAGTAAGATGCTTCACGAAATCTATCTCGTGACATCTATTTGGAAGTGGATTCCACTTCCTTCGTGAAGTTTTATTTTGTATAAATTGTGTGAGCTTATTTTGTGTGCAGAACTGCTTTTTTAACTTTTTTTTTCTTTCTAAATATTTTTATTTTTATACAAACATAGCTAATAATTATGTACAGTGGCTTTATATGGATGGTCTATGACTTGGCCATCTGAATATTTACCCTCATCTAGGAAAACTCCCCGAACTTACACACATTCTAAATAAGAATTTTCACATTTTTGGACTTTCAGAAAGTCGTCTAAATGACAAAATAACAGACAATGACATTGCATTAAATGGTTTTAAAACTCTTCGGCGAGACTCAAGCAGGAAACTAGAGACAGGTATAACAGTTTATATTTCCACTTCCCTTAATTTTCACCGAAGAAATGATTTAGAAACAGCAGAGATAGAATGAGTACGGTTGGATATAAAGCTACCAAACCAGTGTCCATTTCTAATGGGGTATCTTTATCGAAATCCCAGTTCGGGACCTATCTGGTACAAAGATTTCACCATCATGATGGACAATGTATTCCCCACCGTCAAGGAGGTTATTTTTCTTGGCGATTTCAATATTGATATACACAATTCAAATGTAACATGGAAAAATATTATACTATCGTACAACTTAAAACAAATAGTAAACCAGCCTTACACGAGTAACACAAGCATCATCCACACTAATCGACCACATCTACGTAACTTGTCCAGAAAACATCATAGAATGCCCTGTCCCTAATATTGCAATGAGTGACCACTATCCAATATGCTGCACACGGTCAAGGAATAAATGTAAAGTTCCCAAAAATAAACATGTAAGTATTAAATTTAGAAGTTTCAAACATTTCAATCGGGAATTATTTTTAAATGACTTGCTAACTGCACCTCTCGCCAGTGTTTACCAACTTCCTGATCCGGATGACGCCATTGCATACTGGCGAATGAAAATTCACATACTTAACATACCTAAATCATAGGTACGCATAATGAAGAGTTTGATGGTATTACATCATCGGTTGTCATGGAAACGGCCGCCATATTGGATTATAATGTTCTGTTTCAATTTCCTAAGGCACTTTTATTTATTAATCTATCATTACCAAATTTAAACAAAATGTTTATCATTATATTTTAAAACTTTTGTCTGATTGGATTGTTGATACCCTAAGTAGATTTTGAGATATATAATTTTAAAGTTTTTATCTATAAATAATCACCATGTTTTCAAAATTGTACAACATTATTTGCAATAAATCAAAATGTTGATATGATATCAACATCGGATCTGATAAAAGTTTTAGTATCCTATGGAAAGTATTTGTGCCAAATCTGATATTGATTTACAAAAAATGCGGAAGTTATAGGAACATTAGTAGCGTAAAACAAGGTTCTGAGAAAATCGAGATTTTCTTCTTCGGAAAAGCATCATTTCTGAAGAAAATACTATTTACAAAATCAAAATATACCTATGTAGAATGTGTTCTGACAAATAATTTTCACATATTTAGATTCAGTGAAATATACATTATACGTGTATAGACTAATCACAATTTTCATGTTTCTGCTGTTTTTACTTAAAATGCCCCGTAGCTCCTCCTCTTAAAACCTTATATAACGTTATATAATTATTTAAGAACATAACTAAATTAAGGTGGCATATAATCTGCTTTCATGATGTATTTGAAAAGTCTGTTATTGAATGAATATGGACTAAGCTTGTTTTTTAGATCGAGTGGAAGATTATTCCACAGATGAGCAGCAGGAAAAGCTAAACTTTTCTTGAATAAGTCGAGCCTAGGCTTGGGCATGTGCAATTTGTTTAAGCGTTCACTGCGTCTTCCATTTTATTTGAAAATAGGCCACAAATACGTTGGAGCATTCTATAATAAGATTTTGTGAATAAATTTTGCTTTGTTGAAGAGAAAGCGCTTTCTTAGTGGTAATGTGTTAAGATATGTATATGGGTCTACACACTGTGTGAGGTTTTTGTCTGAAACTAGGCGCACTGCACGTTTATGTAATGAATAGTCTTTTAGTGTTGGACATGGAACAGCCATCCCAAACTGTGGAACAGTAGTCAAGATGTGTTTGTATTTGGTATGTATAGATCATTTTTCTTTCATTTGTCCAATTTACTTTAATCGGCATGACCTTTCGTAATAAAGAAGAAAGTACAGCTGTGATATCAGACAAATTAGGAATAAATCTACTATAATATTGTATTAATCTGTTGCGTGCATATTTTGACGCACATATTACAAAAATCGATATGGCTATTTAATATGGGAAAAAATATAGACAGTCATTCATTTGTGTATAAAAATGCTGTCTATGGTAAAAGCGAGAGAATCCATGTTTGATTCACACTTTTGATTATAGGAGTAATCGTTCTTGATATTGATCCGGCGCATGGATTTTGCTCTCATGCCTGTACCTATTTCTTAGGGCCAGAAAATAGATTAATTTGCTTATTATGTTTATGGCCTGAATTCATATGTATTACATATTATTAGTACAAGTAGAATCAGTCCTATATTGTATATTTTTGATGGGTAGGCAGGACTATATTCTTGTTATGCCGCTCTAGCGGAAGTAGGAGTTGTCTTAACAAGTCGTGAGGAGTTCCGATGTACCGTGATAATGGCGGGTACGCATTTTCAAAGGGCTGGTAGATTCTTAAGGAAAAATTAGTTATGAAGTGGTTTTCTTCTATAGGAGATGGTGCCTCTACTAGAGTTTGTGTTAGAGACTCTCCTAAGGTACGGTACAATGTATAATTCGGACTCCATGTATTGCCAGACCCTCCTATTTTGATGATCTCAGGTCGGTTAGACCTAGCTGGAATTTTGTGCTTCGCGACGCTAGGGTCAAGTTTGTATCGACGGAGATGACGGGCTCCATACTGTAATTATGGCTACGTGAGGTAACTGGATTACTGTAGCTCTGTATGGAGGAACTTTATGAAATTATGCATATGTATTGCAAATTAACTTTGGCTTAGAAATATATCCTCCTGTGAGCGAGTGAGCGACAACTCAGGAAGGCGGCCATGTTAAATTCCTGTCATCATATTTTCTGATTACTGTCCAAAGAACGGGGCATGTACCTTATTACTCGGACAGTGACAGGGAGATCTCAATCTTGATAGAAACCCCCTTTTTGTGGTTCCATAATATACTACAAACTATGGACGTCAAGCAACTTTAGTTATTTACCGATCTGCCTTCACTGACGCGTTTAGTCAGATAGGGGATGCGGCCATAATGTATCATGACATTGAACTTTTGATGTACTACCCATTATTTATGAATGTGTCATGATTTCGGATCTGCTATGTATGCCTACAAATTGATGTGTCAACATACCCATGATGTACTCGTTATGTCCCAGTGTGTACGTCTGAATAAATTGTGTAAACAAAGATTCCAGCAGTCTGCATTGGTGCCTTGTAGACACAAGTGTATGAGTGATTAGATTGGTCAGAACATGAACAGTACACCATTCGCGTTGATCACAGTCTACACGTCTACTCCATACATACACCATCCTGCGTCGGTTGAAGTGACCAAGTTTAGGGCCTGCTTCCCCTGGAGCCTTAGAGGGAAACTACTATTTACAGCTGCCTTTGCCTTCCCTAACTCAGGACTAGGGTGAGTTACCCATTTACCGCTGGGTAAACTGGAGCATGCCTGATCTCAACAACTCTGTACACTTCTTTACAGACTGACACTTACAGAGCGTGGGATTGAAAGAAACTTTACAGTGGTGAACCAGATTCCTGGGTCCAGCCTACGCAGTTTTGTGTTGAGAATCACAGTTTACAGTTGAAAGAACATTTGTTTGATCACATCAACACCAGTAGGACAGCTATACAGTCGATGTCAGCTTGACCTGTATTACCGATAGGATGCTGTATCTAGGTCAGCGCTTGTTGACAGTTTTTCGCTGTACAGACGGTATTACACAGGACAGTTGTATCAAGTGTAGAAAATATCTGGAGCAGTATTGTTGACATTTCTCAACGTACAGAAGAATCACAGTGTTGTTGAACATAAATTGCATATTTCATCGTTGGATCTTCATATGCTCAACAAATAAAAAAAAAAAAAATTGAACTGTGTAATAGTTTAAAATTAAATCTATTACTCAATAAAGTGGCAAGTTATTAGTATTAAAATAAACTGTGCCTGCTTTACAACACTATACCTGCAACACATTCCATTCATGATATAAATTATATTGTATGCTATATGCTATTTATGTTTACATGTTATTTGTTTATATGTGTAGGTGTTTATATGTTGCGGGCCTGGATGGGAGGTGACTAGAACAGGAAATACCGAGTGATATTGGTCTTGTTCTGGCGTTCTATAGGGAGCAATTTCTTAATTGAAATTTGCATGCAACATAGTTTGCAAATATTTGGTTAGTTGTGACGACTGTTTCATATTTGTATTTGTAACATTTTTCTGTTCTTTATTTTTGTTTGATTTGTTTGTATAATTGTAGGTCTCATCTTTCCTTTCATTTCAGTTTTTTACACCCTTATGTTTATACACTGTGGCGTTATTTGTCTTGTTATCTTATTGCAGTTATCATCACGGTTTCTGTGATCATTTTTTTCATTTCTCCTATTTAATTTAATTTGATCTCTGCAAATGTGTTCATATTGTCTTTTCTTGTTTGTCCTTTGTAATGTCTTTAGTTGACATATGACATAGAAGTTATAGTAGTATACACTGATAGTATAGTACAGACCAGTACTTTATGATTATTTTCCACAGGTACCCAAGTGATCTTTGATTACATTGAGGTATACAAGACCTTTGTAAGGCTTGTCTCCCATAGTATTTGAGATACAGTTATTGTTGTCCACAGGTACTCCAGTTATCATTGGTTATTATAAACCATACAAGTTTGCACTAAGACTAAGTCTATGGTATAGACTTGTCTCCCATTAGAGTGAAATAGGGTAATTTATTTACTTTTTCAGGTTTCTGATTTAAGAAGACAAGATGTCTACATTAGATTATTTTATTGCACAAGGAAAATCCCTTGATAAGACTGGGAAAGACTTAGAACAATGGGATGTTGCTCAATATGACAAAGCATTAGCTGCAAAGGAGAGAAAAGCTCTGGCTGAAGAAAAAAGATTAGAAAAAGAAGCTGATAGTGCTGCTGAACTAAAGAAATTGCAGATGCAAGTGGAGGAAAGGAGATTTGATGCAGAACAGAAGAAATTAGAAGCTGCTGCTGCTGCAGAACAGAAAAAATTAGATAGAGAGGCTGAAGAGAGAAAAGCAATAAGAGAACATGAGTTTGAATTAGAGAAATTGAAATTGACAAGTATGAGTAATGTTAATCAGGCATCTGGTGGTAATGGTAAACCCTTTGTGTACAAGGTCAAGGTACCAGCGTTCAACCCTACCAGTGATGACATAACATTTTGGCTTTCTAGATTTGAACGGGCTTGTCGAGCTCATAATGTTGACAAATCACAGTATGTGAATCAGTTGTCTGAAAATCTAAAAGGGGAGTCTCTGAGTAAGTTATATTTTGTTGAAGAGGCCGACAAGGATAATTATGATGCTGTTAGGGCAGCTTTGATAAAGAGATATCAGCTGTCTGAGGAAGGTTATCGTCTTTTGTTTAAAACAATGAGACCTGAGGTAGGTGTAGAATTCTCAGAATTCATCTCAAAAGCACGAATTACACTTTCACGATGGATTGAATTATCCAAAACAGAGAAAACATTTGATGGTCTTACGGATTTATTGCTAAGAGACAAGGTCATGTCTTCTGTAAATAAATCATTCCTAGAGTTCTTACATGAGCGTAAACCTAGTACATTAAAGCAAATGGAAGAATATTGTGACCAGTATGCCACGGCACACCCTGACATGATTCTTAGTAACTCTAACATTAAAGAGAGTATGCCAGTTGCTTCGGCAACAGAATATAATCAGAATTACTCACACAAATTCCAAGGAGCTAAAAATAAATTTGATAAAAAGGTTAATTGGAATAAGTATCAAAACCAAGATAACCACTCAAATCAGAGTTCTTCTTCGAAGAACTGGAATCGGGCTGATAGTCCTCGACACGCGAGGGGTACCCATAATGTTAGAAATTCTCGGAAAGGGAGTAGCTATAGGAACTACCCAAGTGCTTCATGGAGACAAAAGAAACAATATTACAGGGATACTCAATATAATGAGCGTGATGATTATGATCATGAATATTATGATTCAAACCCAAATAGGGGTTATAACAGAGGCAATAATAATTATAGAGACAATTATAACCGAGGTAGATCACAACACAAAAGACATGGTAAATCTTATTACCAGGCTAACTCTGCACAACAGGAGTTCCACGACACGGATAATCAGAATAATGATAAAAAAGACTCCAATAGTGTAGCAAATTCCGCTTTCGATTTTGCTAGAGCATCTGAGTGTTCGCAATGCAAAACATTATTCGATCCAACCACAGTTTCTACTTTAAGCTGCGGTCACCCGCTTCCCGCTCTCCATGCGTCAATCGCGCATAATGGAAGGGGTGCTCTTGTCTTTAATAGGGGCCTAATAGATGGTACTCCGGTATCAATTCTTTTCGACTCGGGGTGCACTACCATTGGAGTGAGGCAATCACTCGTAAATCCTTCTCGAGCTACAGGCAATATAGTCAAATGTGTAACATTTGGTGGCACATTGGAGAAGTACTCCACTGCCATTATCAATATTGCTACGCCTTTCTTTACAGGAGAGGTGCAAGCATGTCTCTTGCCGAATCCGATCGCTGATCTTATCATCGGTCGCATTCATGGAGTGAAAGAATGCACTCCACAGCAAATTTCTAATTGGGAAAATGTTAATATGCAATCTGCTAATGCAGTAATCACTAGGGCTCAAGCTCTTAATATGCCACAATCTTCACATTCTGAAGATAATGATGCGCAGATCCAAGATGATCCCTTGGAGATTTCCCACGATTCCTTTATCAAACAGCAGGAAGATGATCCTACTCTAAAGAAATTCTTTACTCTGGCAACAAAAGGTGATCCGAATAAGGATACAAATCGTAAATCTTGGATTACGATGAAGAATGGCGTACTTGTACGTATGGTACAAGACTCCGCTAAGTCCATTCATTCTCAAATCCTTGTGCCTAAAAATATGAGAGTTAAAATCTTACAGCACGCTCATGATTCGCAGTGTGCTGGACATATGGGTTTTTCCCGTACTAAAGCTAGAGTTCTTCAATCTTTCTTTTGGCCTGCTGTGAATAAGGACATACGAATCTATTGTCGATCTTGTAAAGTATGTCAAGAGATTAAATCCAGAGGTCCACGCCATGATGCACCTATTCAGGCTGCAGACATTCCCATTCGGCCATTTCAAAAAATGGCGATAGACATCATTGGTCCATTTAAGATAAAGTCTGCTAGAGGACACCAATTTATTTTGACGTGTGTTGATATGTGCACACGTTGGCCGGAGGCTGTTCCTCTAAAGAGCATAACTACTGCTGATGTCGCAGATGCTCTTTGGTTAATATTTTCTCGTCTGGGGTTTCCAGCAGAAATATTATCCGACCATGGTACCCAACTCATATCGGATACCATGTCTCAAGTAATGTCGACTCTGAAGATAGAGAGATCGCTGAGTAGTATTTATCATCCTATGTCCAATGGGATGGTGGAACGTTTGAATAGAACTCTGAAAAACCTACTAGGTAAGATAACAGAAGATCATCCTCAGGATTGGGATAGGGTTTTACCCGCGGCTCTCTTTGCATATAGAGAGGTCGCCAACGAACATACAGGATTTTCTCCCTTTGAACTTGTCTTTGGCGCGAAACCGCGAGGTCCTATGTCCTTACTTCATGATCTTATAACTGCTGATAATATTGTCGATGACACAAAATCCTCTTATGAATATGTCATCGCACTTAGACACAAGATTATTGAAGCATGCAAATTGGCAACTGCTTCTTCTGAATTTGCGAAACAGAAGGCAAGGGAATTTGCCAATAAAAAGAGATGTTTGCGACAACTTTGTCCAGGTGACAAAGCATTTGTCTTGCTACCTTGTAGGGAAAATAGACTTCTTATTTCTTGGAAAGGTCCGTACGATATAATATCAAAAGTTTCCGATGTTGACTATATCGTCGATATTGACGGGAAGCGTAAAACCTTCCACATCAACATGCTCACGGAATTCCATGAACGTCCTGATTATTTACAACCTGTTTTCCAGGCAACGGACGATTTTCCAGTCCAACATGGACAGTACTCATCTCTGTCAGTAATACAGGATGAGGAAACGAGTTTCTCGGATGTAAATTTACCTTTTCCAATGATTCCTCTTCACTCTAATGAATCATGGAAAGATGTTGCAATTTCTCCAGAATTATCTCCAGGAGAGCAGAAACAAGTTTCTACTATGTTAGAACAATTTCAGGATGTCCTTACTGACATTCCTGGTCAAACTGATGTCATTCAACATGACATTATTCTTACTGACCATAGTCCTATAAGAGTCAGACCGTATCCTATCCCGATACATTTTCAAGCACAGGTAGAGAAAGAGTTAGATGAGATGATAGAGTTAAAAATTATTGAACCATCCACATCAGCATATTCTTCGCCGATGGTTATTGTACGAAAAAAAGACAATAACATACGTCTTTGCGTGGATTATCGCAAATTGAATCAAGTGACTAAATTTGATGCTGAACCTATGCCTTTACTAGAAGAGCTACTTACGAGACTATCGAATTCTCATTTCTTTACTAAACTCGATTTGTCTAAGGGATATTGGCAAGTTCCACTATCCGAACACGCCAAACCGTTTACTGCTTTTTCGACGCCTAGGGGTCTATTCCAATGGAATTTCATGCCTTTCGGTCTTATGAACGCCCCTGCAACATTTGTACGCATGATGCGTCGAATCCTATCTCATCGCTCAGATGTCATTGCGTATCTTGATGACATCTGTCTTTTCAGTGATACTTGGAACGATCACTATAATGGGATAAATGAACTATTGTCTATCTTACGCGAGCATAACCTGACAGCGAAACCATCGAAAGCATGTATTGGTTTTAGCGAAATATCTTTCTTAGGACACCGTGTTGGTCATGGGTTCCTAAAAACAGAAGACCATAATACAAGTAAGATACTTAACATTTCTATTCCTAAGACTAAAAAGCAAGTGCGAAGTCTCTTAGGTCTAATACAATTTTATGGACGATTCATTCCGAATCTGTCCTCCATTATGTCACCTCTTTCTTCCTTGCTAAAGAAAGGGTCTCCTAATGTAGTCCATTGGACTCAAGAATGTCAATCCTCTTTGGATAAGGTTAAAACTATGTTTTCTACTTCACCTATCCTAGTATTGCCTTCTAAGGATAAGACATTTATTCTTCGTAGTGACGCTTCATCCACCGGGATTGGAGCAGCACTAATGCAAGAGTACTCTGGAACTCTGCATCCTGTGATGTATATTTCTCGGAAATTAAATGCCGCAGAGAAGAATTACTCGGTCCTAGACCGTGAATTATTGGCTATGGTTTGGTCAATTCTTAAACTGCAAAGATTTCTTCTGGGCGCGCATTTCATTGTGGAAACTGACCAGAAAGCTCTTACGGCTATTCAGAGTAAAAATCTGAAGAGCGCGAGATCAACGCGATACGCGATTGCTCTACAGCCATTTCATTTTTCGGTGCGAGCTATCCGTGGGTCAGAAAATGTGATGGCAGATATTTTGTCTAGATGCCCACATGATTCATAACTGTTATACAACTTTGATACAGTTGTTTCTATGTTGAAATGTGTACACATATGTAATATATCATATATTGATTGTAACACTACTTAGCGGTTCATTGATATTTATTCACCGCTGATCTTTCAATGTTTTTTCGTCTTTGATGATCATGATGTTAAGATATCTTAGATGAAATTTATGTATAAACTAATGTGGAAATTGTGTCATTGCTAATATTGTAGTATGCGTTGGTGACACCTCTCTGGAAATATTAATACTTAGAGAAGTACCTTCTCTAAGGTCATAAAACTTATGCTTATCATCTGCGCATTGTTATTGGTGCGTTGTGAGCCTATTGTATGTTGCTCCTAGATGTATTTCAAAAAAAAAAATGTACCATTTTTTTTTCCCGAGGGGTGTGGTAATCTGTTGCGTGCATATTTTGACGCACATATTACAAAAATCGATATGGCTATTTAATATGGGAAAAAATATAGACATTCATTCATTTGTGTATGAAAATGCTGTCTATGGTAAAAGCGAGAGAATCCATGTTTGATTCACACTTTTGATTATAGGAGTAATCGTTCTTGATATTGATCCGGCGCATGGATTTTGCTCTCATGCCTGTACCTATTTCTTAGGGCCAGAAAATAGATTAATTTGCTTATTATGTTTATGGCCTGAATTCATATGTATTACATATTATTAGTACAAGTAGAATCAGTCCTATATTGTATATTTTTGATGGGTAGGCAGGACTAGATTCTTGTTATTCCGCTCTAGCGGAAGTAGGAGTTGTCTTAACAAGTCGTGATGAGTTCCGATGTACCGTGATAATGGCGGGTACGCATTTTCAAAGGGCTGGTAGATTCTTAAGGAAAAATTAGTTATGAAGTGGTTTTCTTCTATAGGAGATGGTGCCTCTACTAGAGTTTGTGTTAGAGACTCTCCTAAGGTACGGTACAATGTATAATTCGGACTCCATGTATTGCCAGACCCTATTTTGATGATCTCAGGTCGGTTAGACCTAGCTGGAATTTTGTGCTTCGCAACGCTAGGGTCAAGTTTGTATCGACGGAGATGACGGGCTCCATACTGTAATTATGGCTACGTGAGGTAACTGGATTACTGTAGCTCTGTATGGAGGAACTTTATGAAATTATGCATATGTATTGCAAATTAACTTTGGCTTAGAAATATATCCTCCTGTGAGCGAGTGAGCGACAACTCAGGAAGGCGGCCATGTTAAATTCCTGTCATCATATTTTCTGATTACTGTCCAAAGAACGGGGCATGTACCTTATTACTCGGACAGTGACAGGGAGATCTCAATCTTGATAGAAACCCCCTTTTTGTGGTTCCATAATATACTACAAACTATGGACGTCAAGCAACTTTAGTTATTTACCGATCTGCCTTCACTGACGCGTTTAGTCAGATAGGGGATGCGGCCATAATGTATCATGACATTGAACTTTTGATGTACTACCCATTATTTATGAATGTGTCATGATTTCGGATCTGCTATGTATGCCTACAAATTGATGTGTCAACATACCCATGATGTACTCGTTATGTCCCAGTGTGTACGTCTGAATAAATTGTGTAAACAAAGATTCCAGCAGTCTGCATTGGTGCCTTGTAGACACAAGTGTATGAGTGATTAGATTGGTCAGAACATGAACAGTACACCCATCGCGTTGATCACAGTCTACACGTCTACTCCATACATACACCATCCTGCGTCGGTTGAAGTGACCAAGTTTAGGGCCTGCTTGCCCTGGAGCCTTAGAGGGAAACTACTATTTACAGCTGCCTTTGCCTTCCCTAACTCAGGACTAGGGTGAGTTACCCATTTACCGCTGGGTAAACTGGAGCATGCCTGATCTCAACAACTCTGTACACTTCTTTACAGACTGACACTTACAGAGCGTGCGATTGAAAGAAACTTTACAAGTCCTAATAAACTACGTACTTGTTTTTTTTGGTATGAGGAACAGATAAGTTGAGGATTTTGGACACATTTTGAGTACATTCACAAAAGTTAATAGTGACGCTCCGTATATCAAAGTTCGATATACTAATACAGCAGTGAATTTCCTTAGCTGGTACGTGCGTGTCTGTGATAGAATGGTTTATGCATGTATTTTGTGTGATCTCTCATACCTTCAGCCACTCCGGCAGTATCATTTTTTCTTAATTTGTTACCTGTTGTTTTAAAACTAAACAATCATAGTCTATTCAGTTTTTTATTTAATAATCAATTAGTATTAACAGTTTAAAATAAATACAATGCTGGTGATTTTAAATTGAAATCAAATTTTCTCTTCACTGAGATTTAGCGTGAGGATATATCGAAAGTCCGTTTTGCTGGTGCCTTTTTACAAGCACTTAACTTTTATTAGGGAGTCCTGCAGCTGTGGTTCATAACTGTAATCTAATATATATATATATATATATATATATATATATATATATATATATATATATATATATATATGAATACCTAGACATATATTTACCTCTAAACAGAGCTATACCTTATAAGGTAGGATTTCGTTGGATTACACCAACTGGGGGCTTGAACGGGCTAAATCATTGCTTAAATCCTTCACAAAAGGCGAAAGACCAGATATAATGCGTTAACAATTGTACAGCTCAACGCAACATTGTTCGTGACTTCTGGAAATATCTTGTGAGTTCCCTTAAGGTAGAAGTGTCCTTAATCTTCTATCTACATCTCTGCCAAGAGAAACCTTGTGCGCAGGTAGATGCCTCGGAAGCCAATATTAGATACTCTTGAATTTTGGTCACTGTTGGACCACTACTGCAAAGCATGGGAGGCAGTTCGTGACAGTGTCAAAAACACTTTAAAAAATGCCTTTGAAAATTGAAACAGAACATTATAATCCAATATGGCGGCCGTTTCCATGACAACCGATGATGTAATACCATCAAACTCTTTATTATGCGTACCTATGATTTAGGTATGTTAAGTATTTGCATTTTCATTGATATCATGTGATTAATAACGAAAATAGCATTTCAGTGTAGCTCCTCCGCTTAAAGATAATTTTGCCCTGTTTAGAATTAATTATGATAAGGTACTGTAAATGTGTGTAACTGTTATTGTGCTGTTACAATGTTGGGATTTTATTTTATTGTATTTTATTTTTTCATTTAAGTAATATTTAAGATACGTTTGAGAATAAATAGATTCAGTATGGAAGACGAGAGAAAGAAAGGGCAGAATGTTATACAGGCCTTTGAAAATAAAGTTCGTTCGTTCGTTCTCTTTCTATCTCTCTCTCTCACACACACACACACACACACTCTCAATCAATCAATCAATTAGTTTTTCTGTCTGTCTGTCTGTCCATCTATCTATCTTTCTATCTATCTTTATTGTCACAGAATGGATTGGGGCGACCCCTTCTTCCTAATCTCTGTTTCACTGCGGCAGTAATCGGTACATTTCTGGTACGGATTTTATTGCGTACTTTCAATTGTCGCACTTTCTTTCTTTCTGTCTCTGCTACGTAGCAGATATTTTGTATCTATATTCTTTTGCTACTTTCAGTATATTGTGTCTTATCTGTTTATCTGATGCTCTTTGTGGATGATAATGCTAAACATTTGCAGGAGCGGCTAAGAGAACATTATCGACAACCAAGTTGGTTAATTGCAGGTGCGGCCAATATCAGTACACAGATTAACACGTACATCGCCCAGCGAAATCTGCTTAATCACTGATAAGGCAGGGTGCGTCTCCGCATAGGTTGTAAAGCAACTGACAAGACATTACTTTAGCGACAGTAATAATTTGTTAGATCTGACACACGTTGTTTTATGAGGTTAACGACGTGTTCGTGAGTCGGTATACAGGGCAATCGGATGTTTATAGTCCATTTTCAGAAAAGCAATGTTTGACATTTTTCACTAGATGAGTCATGAAAAATATTTAAATCAGATTGGCTGATCATCTGAGCTTTACAACAACGAATGCGTGGGAAGGCAGTGAATATATCCTGACGCTTCAGTCAGTCAAATTTACTGTAAAGATCGCTTGCCAAAACACCAGACCATGCCAGAGTGAAGCCTAGAATTCAGAATTCCATTTTATCAGACCGGACACCTTCAATTTGAGTATTTATCAGGACTTACAAAAACAGCACAGGAAATCTCTATCATTTTAATAAAGAAAGCCGCTATCTGAGGGAACTGAAGGAAACACACAAAGTCAGAGAGGGAATTTATTAAATTAACGACTTCCCAGACACGTGTAAGGGGCCTCTTTTATTCATCTGAGCAAAATGTCTGTGAGCCAGGATTGATGTAAGTTGTGATTTTACATTCTATATTTCATTACTAACATGTGAACTAAAATATATATGTAAATTACCATGTGAATTTTAATATGTGAAAATCGCTAGGGGATGTCCCAGTCAATTGAGGCTGGCAACCCCAGCGTATAGAATGATGATTTCATGAATCACCACTGCCAAGGGCTGGTGATTGCTTTATTGCTAGTTTCGTAAAGAGAACTAAAAGCATAAAGTAGTCACATGTTCCACGTGGCGCAGGGAGGAAAAGATGAAAGAAATGATGTACATTCTATGTATAATACTTACAGTTTCAAACCAGTGTAAATGTCGATGTTAACATATTCACTTTAAAATTAATGGAAGTTTCAATTTTTCAAATCAGTGTAAACATAAATGAAATCATATTCAATTTATATTGTGAACACTTTTCAATCAGTGGAAATGTAAATGTAAACATATTCTATCCGTACTATTAACCTTTTCATTTAAATGTAAAGTAACTATAAAAGCTATTCAATTTAAATGTAAAGAAAGTTTTATCCCAAGGGATTAAATTTAATTCTCATCGAGGGTAAATTCTGAGTTAAATGGAATGGTGGAATAAGAAACGAGACACATAACTATGTGTCGGAAAACGCAATACTTAGGAGAGCGTTTCGTTTCTATTCTTTTACCATAGTTATTGGTGGTACCAGCAGCAGGTACTATCTCTGGAACAAGAAGGGAACAGTGGCCTAAGCTTTAAGACGAAGGACCAACTTTGTAGACTCTCCTTGACATTTCTGGGAAACGAGCTACCCCCTACAACCTTGACCAGCGACGAGCGCGAGCAGTGTAACAAGAACCAACCCATCAGAAGGAGCAGAACCATCATTGGCAGCTAAGTTCTATATATAAGCTGCCACGTGAACTTTTAAGAAAAATTCTATCATCCTTCAATGATGAATCCTTTCTTTTAAACTATTCGAATTATTTTCAGACTGTTAAAACTTAAGTGATTATTAAATTTTGTTATTTGTAAATTTTACAAATTTAACTTCGATTTAATCCTTTTAATGTACTGCATGTTTGTCTCATTCAATTTACTACACACACTCTAAACTGAGCTATACCAGAATAATAAGAATTCCCCTGAGTTAATTAGAGGTGTTGGCTTAAACAAGCTAACATAAACCATTGCTTAATCCTTCACAAAAGTTGTCGGCAGATTCTAGAATCAACGTGCTCAGCCAAATGCAGCATTGTTTTCGCTTATCTGAATATCTTGTTAAAACTACCTTGTGATAGAAGTGTCATTACCCTTCTATCTACATATCTGCCAAGAGTAATCTTGTGCAAATGTAGACATCTTTGAATCCCATATTAGATACTCTTGGGTTTTGGCCACTGTTGGACCACTACAGCAAAGCAGGGGAGGCAATGCCGTCACATTTATTTTTCTTTAAAATATCTTGCTGTCACAGTATATTCCAGCTTTCTTCTTCCCGTAACATGCTCAGAAAAATGGGATGGCTTCCTTGTAGTATTACTAATAAGCTTCATTTGGGAACTTGTTTTTTTCAGGACATCCTTTTCACTGTTTGTGGATTCTTAACATCCTTCCATAAAACAACATTTATGTGGCCTCCTGGACTTTTCTTGTTTGTTTAATAACTTTCCATAATTCACTTCCGTATGTTAGGTTTTACTTTAGATACCACGCAAATTCTCGCTTTTTTACTTCATTTGACAAAGAATTGTTGCATAAAGTACATTTAGCTTTTAATGGAATGCTACTTTTGCTTAAAAAAATGTAATGCCCCATTAGGCTGAAGGAAAACCATTTTATGTCACGCTCACACACGTTTATGCCGTTCTGGATTGTATTTTAAATAGCCGTCAATTTCGTTTATCAGTATCATTTTATATACTGCTGTTTATTATAACCCACGTCTACATGCAGTTTCAATATCCGTTAAATAACACATTAGTTAATCGTTAAATTAGACACACATATCTTACAAGTACTTACCTTGGGCGATCTTAAATCTGAATTTATAGAACATCAACGGTGTTCATGTGTCCATATTCACCTGACGTATCCAAAAAACATTAACCGAACATTTCAGATGAATCCCAAGTTTTACAACTACAATGCATGCGAATTTTTCTTTTTTTAAACTTAAAGTATTCAGTAACCTCTACACCTCACGGTAGAAGGGGGACGACTAAGTAAGTAAGTAAGTAAGTATTCAGTAAATGAAAGTCCGCCTGGCTAAGCGGTTAGAGCGCTTACCTGTCGTCGGCAAAGTGACCAGGTTTCCTGATCGAAAGCTGGGAGCGTCACGCTCCTCTACTCAGCTGTAAATGGGTATTACAATCTATCCTTGAGTTACGGAGGGTAAAGCGAGCAAGGAAAGGAACTAGCCAGCTCACCTCTCGAAGCTGGACCTAGAATGGTGGTCTCTAACACGTCACTTCCCTACGGCAGTATTTGCAATGGAACTACCTGTTTTATTCATTGAGTGGCAGAGTGGAAAGAGGGCTTGTTTCTTCAGGCAAAATCAGCGGGTTGGAAACCTGGTAGCGTCATTCTCCAGCCCACCCGGTTGTAAATGGGTACCTGACTCTGCTCATGAGTTAAGGCACACTAAGGCAGCAAGAACAGGAAACAATCACCACACATAATGACACCGATACATAATATAGTGCAGTCTTTAACACTTCACTCTCCTCCACTGATATGAGACTACCTTCACCTTTATCAGTGAATGCCAATGTCTATTCACGTCTAACGTAGATTCACATGAATCTATCTTCATCTTATATCTTCATTTCGATTGAAGAAGAGTGGGCCGTCTGTTCGATACGGCGTTATAACAGTATTCAGAGACGCAGTAAATAAGGGATACGGGTTAAGTTTAGAAATTCGAAATCTAACTCTAAAACCCTAACCTAAATCTTAACTTTAACGACGTTGGTGACTTACAAGATTATATCAAATACCACGTTCAACTATGCTTCATTTCAATCTTCAGTTCGCCTGAACTTATATTTACCTAATATCTTCAGCGCATATTCATCCTTTTTCACCAAATATGGATACAGATGAATTCCTAATCACCAAACTCCGTCTGCCCACACGAATGTCTATAAATCTTACACCTTTTTTGTCTATGAATCTTTACCGGCGTAACACCTCCCTTTGAAAGAAATATGAAAACTGTAGAACTTACACACAACACCACACGCGCCCATTTTAAGCTGCTCTTTCTGAACTACAGTCTGCTGTATATACATCGCGTAGATTCTCGCGAGATTTGAAGTTTGGTACATGAATGCTCGGTCCCCGCTTCGTACAGTCAGCAGCAATGGAGTTTTAAAAAAAAAAACATTATAAATACAAGAACGAGTTATATTTAGACTCGAACTCAAAACAAACGTGATAACAGCGTTAAACATGTTGTTAAATGTCGTGCAAAGTGGAATTCTTCTTGTTCTGTTGCTACGCTACTTATCAAACGTAACCTGCTCCGTGTAGTAAGTACTCCGGGGGTTTTTGAAGGAACAAAGAAGAGACAGGATTATTGTTTCCTCGGACATGCCGTCTTACGTAAAGTCGTTGGGAATCTCCTCACGTATAAAATGTTGCTACGGAAATCATTGTTGCAAGGGCACATGAATGCTGTTTGGTACTGTATCAGGATTCGTGCGTTTTTCTCCAAGTTCTCCTTGGCCCAATAACTCTTCTCGTTCTCCTGTGATGATGTGATAATGAAGATGACTTTAATGATGAGATCTTAGTATTCATAATGGTATTAATGACGTAACCACAGTTTTATTTGTCATGTTAAAGATGGTATCATCGTGTTGATAATAATATTACTGACGTATCATGTTGTTAAGAAATAACGATTTCAAGGATGTAATCGTAGCGTTTGTGACGGAAAAAAATCACGATAGTTACATTTTCCCATTTAAAAAAAGGTAAAGGATTCCGTTACACGCCCATTGACGCATATTGAGAATATGGTGTTAGGCCCATATTATCTTGACCGTCGGCACACTAGGGGTGATGTGGTCAGCATCACGCCGGCCGCCTTAACCTTCCCAGAGTTGCTCTGGTACCCATTTGGGGCTGGGTCGACCCAGGAGCCGTTTGTGGCCTAAAAAAATTTCCACCTCATCTGGGGATCGAACCATAGACCACTGCGCTAGGAAGCCAGTGCACTAACCACTATGCTACCGCGGCTCCTTACATTTTCCCATGCCATCCTTTAATTTCTCCTGTTCCCTTCATTTCCCTTTTTCTCCCCTCTTACAATATTTATTGTTTCTCTTCATAATTCAAGGTTTCTTGTTATGTCTTGATCTAACTGACCATCCGTTACTAATTGTTTTGATCTCTGGCTTTCGTTTTAAACCATATTGACTCCTGGTGGTGTAGAGTGAAGTGTACAATTGGGAAACACACTTCCGACCAGATAGTAAGGCACGGATATAACGTATGAGGGAAATGGCCACCTGGATTTATCGTTTATCGCTTGCTCGGTCTAATGTTACCTACGACTTTCTGTCTAGTCAGATAAAAGAACACCCAGGTTGTTGACTGATAAATTGTTAATTTTTGCATATGTAGTGCCCAAAAACACACGGTAATTGTCAATCTGGTTACAGATTAATACACGGAGAATAAGACAACGCATGGGATTTTTGAACCACGAAAGTGACGTAATCGTTTCCGCCCAGATTTTGTTGCAAGCAATAATTACAAAGTCATGTAGTCAAACACTTGAATTTGTAGATGACATGCAGAGAACTTTACATTATGTTGCCTTGAAGAATATTCTAGATAAACGAGGGTAGTGGGAATAGACGCCTACCAAAATCAGCAAGTTGTTTATCATTGGTCTGGCATTTGAGATGCAAATATGGGCTGCTCTTGATTGGGCATCTCGCACCTGAAGCAAGATGGTCAGGTACGCGAAAACAGTCGTTATAATCTGGCGCCCTGCAAGATTACATCACTTACTTCAAATTTCTTCAAAGAGAAATCACAGACCGCCAGAAGCACAGTGTAACGCCACAAAAGTGTTGTCAACACCTAATACCTTCTGCTAACAAGTCGTCTTATGATGAAGACAGCTCTGTCGTGACAACTGTAACCAATAGGGACGGAAATAGCAGCGATTTTTCTTCAATTACTGTGTCAAGTGGTGCATGAGATCATGTCACTCCACCATTTCTTGCCTTCAGTACAATTTATCAATTCTGACGTTGACCTCTTTCCATGGCACGATGTCAAACTATCCAGTATATGCTCTCATAGTCGTCTGCTATCTCTTTTAACTTCACTCTTACCTGTTGTAACTATATATTCCAGCTTATCTTTTCTCATAACATGCCCCCCCCCCCCCCCTTAAAAAAAAGTGGATTGCTTCTTTCTAACTTATGAAATAAGTTTCCTTTGCGCATTAGCCTCTCTCAGGTCATCCTCATTACTCTTTTTGGCTGTCCAGGGTATTTTTAACATTCTTCTGTAAAACCACATCCCTCTGGCCTCTAGTGTAGGGTTCCCATAATGTTTTGTTTAAAAACCGGGACATTTCCAAATTTTTACCTAAAAAACCCGGGACATTTCGAAAAAAACGGGACATGTTAAAAATTACGGTAAAGCACAAATAAATCTATTATATATTATATGTTGCACTTAAAATAAGATACTGGTATAAAAATACACACATTAACTAACACAACTTCCACTTTAAAAAAGAATTCTAAATTACAAACATACTTAATTAGAAAAATCGCACCTTTAAAAAATACACAATAGTCAAGTTTATATTTCGGATTCATTAGAATATTTATCAGATTTATGGGCACGTTCAAGAAGTTTTTTTTCTTCTAATATTTGGACATAGAACTCAGCACAAAAGAAATCCTTAAAATGGGTCTTTGTCGTAGATTTCCGATAGGAGAATTAAGACTAGGTTTGGTCCCTTCTGAATAGGTTTGAATAGGTGATAGACTCAGTGAGAGTTAGTGAAAGGTAATAGAATTTCCACACACGTGAGATGATAGATTTGATATAGTGGCGGTCTCTGAAAGCGAAAAGAATTCTTCTCTCTCTCACCTATCTTCTACAACAGTTGTTACAGCGTCAGACAGACTACACCAATATACATATTACGTATATTTCTATCACTCACAGGCACGCACATACACGTGACGACAGGTAAACACACAGACGTGGGAAAACTATAACAATGATATATATATTATCTAGAACGAGCTGACCAAACACGATTATTAAGTTCAAGAGCGATTTTATTATCAGGAAAAATCGGCTCACAACATCAAAGAAAGTACATCAAGGAAAATACATATACACATAGTCATAAAAAATCAAGGAAATGTTGCAAGGATGATAGCCCCGTTATAGTGTTAACTCTAGGTTTAGCCCGGCCCCGTTAAGAGAACAGATGATGGCGCCAGAGTCACAGATACATAGGGTTTGAGTCTAAGAGTTTTTCTTTGTTTTATCTCGTAATTATATGCACAGAGTTTGAAAAGAAAAATCTGATTTAACCTAAGACAAAAACACAAGAACTCTAGCCTTAGCAACAAATTATGCAGATTGGGAAAAAAAAATTAGGACAGCAACAGGGTGTCAAAGATATAATAGTGAAAATATCACTCAGACCAGTGTACACTCATTCATTCCGCCATGGCTTCTCATTCAGGTACTCACGACTTTGCTCGCTGCCTCTTGGAACACATTGATTTTTAGATTTTCACACAGACTCAAAAAATGCAGTCTTCTGCCAAGAAGTCTCCAGTTCCAAAAGACGTATTTAACTTGGAGTCTCCGGGAACGACTACTTGGGTATGCAAATTTGTTCAAATGTCTGATTAAGTCACCTAACAATTATTCCAGGCGCGGGAGTTAGCAGAGCACAGTGTCAATAGCGTAGGTTTCTAAAAAATGATGAATGTCAGGTCGGTGCCTTCCCTCAGTATAGGATTCACTTTAGTCACACCACAGATTTGTCCACAAGATATAATCTAGTCGGGAAATGATTGTTAATATTCACGCCACCAGGCAGCAAATTATATAGAGTTTCCAGAAGAAATTAAGTGCTGGCTCCAAGGTCCAGTATTTATCATTACAGTCTTTGAAAACCCGTTATAGGGATATTAGTATTTCTGTCTAACTTGCACCGTCAGATCAGTGTTTCTTGAGAAAACCCACGTGGTTCAAAATAAGGACTGTCTATTTCTTCACAAGTATGGAAACTACTACTAGGTGCTGGTAAAGTTAGGGTCACCCCAAAACTTTCACTGTGTGGAGGAAAAATAACACATATAATATAATAAACAGAATCTGTACTGGTTAAAACTTACATTTAAACTTGCAAGCAGAGAGCTTTGCTTATCATTTAAACTTCCCGTGACGTAAGTTATATTTAAAAATCAGCAATCCTCATAAATTAAGAACACGTGCGTATTCTGTCACCATTCATGAGGCTGGATTCTAGAGTTTATACGTTAGTTTAGAAAAATACACTCGACTGAGTATTAGCAGTTAAATTAAATTTATAAATAGCTACAATTGCCGTTATAAGCTAGAAATTTTAATGTTATTCTGCTTTCCACTGAATGCTTCCCTAGAAAATATAATAGCCTACCACTTTATTTCTCTTCTGCGCTAAAGAAATAGATTAAAATGAATTAAGCGATTTAACACTTTAACACTCACAAAATCTATATATCTATCATATTAATTACCTCAACCACAGAATTACAGGTAGTCGCACAACTTAAGAATAAAAATGCTGAAAATATTTCTGGAAGTCTAGAAGTTCGACAAATTGCCGAAACAAACTGAGATCTTCGCTAACAGCTATTCTGTTTTCGAGCGACCTATCTATTGTGGAGTCTATGAGCGAGAATGAAATTAAAGTTTCAAACTTGGCCAATATCTTAAAATCAGACAAAGGGCCCAAACTTATTTCGCCAAGCGAAATTATCTCCCCTACTCCCAACATTTACGTCCGTTTAACGCGTGTCGTAACTGTCACCTACTGACCACGATGTACGCGTGTCAGTTTCAAATCCCAGACAGCCTGACTCCATTTCAGGGCAGTTTTCACACTACAGCTGACCATGGCCCAAGTGAGCGCCGTGTCAGTTTGGGATTTTTTCAGACAAATGTCTGGATACTGACCGGTGCAGATGTAAAGTATCACACCTCACCGGGACTAATGCCGAGAAGAAGCTCGCGCGCTCGGTGAGAATGTAGACGATTTGCTACGTCCTGTGTTCAGCGAACCGACTTATCACGCCTTCTGACGCCCTGCAGCCCTGACATCTACGTAATATCGTCCTAGCGCGATTCTCAGTTTTAGAGAAAGGAAAAAGGTAAAGTTTGCGAATTATATGAGAATAATATTCGCAAAACGAATGGATGAAAAATACACAGGAAAAAAAAAGTACAGAGATATTAAAAGAGAGAGTTTATGTGAAAGAATAGGAAGAAGATGTAGGAAATTAAATGAATATAAACCCTACGTGACAGTCTTTATAACGGATAAAGCTTTCACTGTCTCAATTTTAAGTCTGTTTTTTTCGTCTGTCTAAAGCGCATTTATTAATGAAAAAAACACGTTCAACAGCTGCATTGGATCCTGGCAGTGCCAAACAAAAACTAACTAGGCATTTCAGGTTCTCAGCATTTATATCCTGCTTTGTAAAATGAGCAAACATCTCACACCATTTTTCACTAACACTTTGATCCTTCAGTTTACTCCACACATCAAATTTGCTTTCACAATAATTTTTCACACATGCAAACTCATCAAATAAGTCCTGTTCATTCCCAGCAAAATTTGATGACACTGTCTTCATGAATATGTAGCTTTCTTGGATGTTCTTCCAAGTCACAGACTCCTTTCCCTTCAAATTGATCCAATCCATAGACCGAAGAGGCGTAAGAAATGGTGTACACCAATCCTGAATATATTCAACGCAGGTGTCATAGAAATCTACTGCATAGCTTTGAAACTTTTCAACTGTTATGTGTCCTTCTTTTTCTAATTCTTGCAACTGATTTCTCCCAGTAGTGGTAAGAAACTTTTTTGCCTTCCTGTAGTTATGCACCGCCGTGTGATAAGCGAAGGTTGCTTCCTGTGCTGCCAATGATAACTGTTTTTCCATTTCCTTTTCACTCTGGGTGTTCGCATTTAAGAAATTACTTATACTGCTGTTGGAAGCCTTACTTTCAACAGCACCTTTACGTTTTTTTCGTTTTCACGTGGTTGACTACGTCTGACCGACCACCATGTGAAATGCAAAATTTAGAGCTGCATAAAGTACATTCCACAATTTCATCTACACCTTTAATGAAGGGAAATTCTCTTGTATTGTTATCATTTATACTGCACTTACGTTTCGGCATTATGCGAATGAAAAACGATAAAAAAATACTGTATAATAATGCTAATACGCATTAAATCATTTGGTAGATGCTCACTGAACACTGTTTTGGTCGACTTTCGAATTTTTGTTCGAGATTCAAACCGAGGGTCCACTGTAACCAGAAATTGATAAAGTAACCCTACTAAAAAACGGAATAAAATCCGTTACCCAAAGATTTTTTTTCCAAGAAGGACCCTTAAAAAGCGGGACATTTGGAATAAATTCGGGACACCGGGACATTTTATCAAAAAAACGGGACTGTCCCGGGAAAAACGGGACGAATGGGAACCCTACTCTAGTGCCTTCTCTACTTGTTTACTAATTGTCCATGACTCACTCCCATATGTCAGGATTGGTTCTATATAACACTGAAGAACTCTCTTCCTTCCATTGACAAAGAATTGTTGCATAAAATACTCTTCATTTTATAGAATGCTACTTTTGCCTGAGCTGTTCTGCTCTTCACTTCTGAGATGCATCTTCCATCCATTGTTATTTATGTGCCCAGGTATTTGATCACGTCATAAAGCGATTAAAGTCTTATAATATTTGTTTGAAGTACAAATATAATATTTCGTTTGTGTTCACTATGTCTGATAATTATATATAGTTAATAAATGTTGTGAACTAGTTTCTTAAATCAGGTTTTGCTTAATTTTGATACAACTTTCTGGGCCTCGGGAACCAATTAATTTGGAACAAATTAATGTGGAACCAATTAATTTGATTTCTATCAATTATGATGGGCCATAATTTTTGTTTAGCTCTTGTTCGGTTAGCGCTCTAGCTTTCAAGAACGAATTGAAAGCGCTAATCGGGGTATTGCTGTACTGATATTAATGACTTTGTCGTAGATTTAATGA
Source organism: Oreohelix idahoensis (assembly GCA_024509875.1). Lineage (NCBI taxonomy): Eukaryota > Metazoa > Mollusca > Gastropoda > Stylommatophora > Oreohelicidae > Oreohelix > Oreohelix idahoensis. The sequence continues at coordinate 101,157 of JAMPIV010015745.1, read as the reverse complement.
TGATATTAATTATGTCAATAATGTTATTAATGATTTTAACATAATTTGAGTGATGATTAGTATGACGTGATCTCATTGTTAACGATAATGTGCTGGTTGCGATGGTCATGACGACGGGGCTATTTCTGAATAGGGCGCAAAAGATGACACAATAAACAAACCTCCTATTTATCGCATAAAACCATCTTTATCCTGAATGTACCAGTTTTTACCGTGCATGTTTTCATTTACTCGAGCAGCTCCCACGGCTGTTCTGTGCACGTTGCGCACGCGTACATTTACCAGAAATGAGACATGACGAAAAACAAACAAAACGTTTGAGAGAACCATTTGCAGAAACACGGGAAAGCATATGTTCACATAAATAAGATGCACTGACTACTTGAGATAAGCCAGCTAGAAGAAAGAAAGACATTGTGTTCTAAAAGTATTCTGTGAGAAAGAGTAACCCCCGTAACAATCTGGACTTCACTTCTCCTAAGTTTTATAATGTAATCTTTCATTCTCATGCACTTTATGTCAGTTATAAAAGATTGGTAACATATACAGCTATTCCATCGATAAATCCCAAGGCTAAGAGAGAAAAAGGGAGAACAAAGAACACACGGACAAGTGAGCTGGAGACTTAAAGGTGGTGAAGGAGACATGGCAAGACCAGCTGCAATATGGCTCCGTCCTCTTTAAGAAACGAAAAAGGAAATTAAGAAGAAGATAATAGAGAAAGCGGTTGCCAGGTGAACTTATATAAAGATACAGTTGACACATGATTCACAGATGTCTGAAAAAAATCTACAACACGTGGTGTTCCCAAGCGGTCACCCATATAAGTATTAACCACGCCCGACGTAGCTTGACTAGTGGTTAGTACTTAGATGGGTGACCGCTTGTGAACACCACGTGTTTTAGATGTCTGAAAGTACGGGACAAGAAAACTGGGCTTAGGTTTGTTTAAGGTCTATGCTCCCTAGGGAGCAGAAAACTAATGATGATGATCATGATGATAATATTTGTTTCAGGGCGCTTTGTTTTTAGACATAGGGTTATTATTGAGCCCCATGCAGGCGAATGATGCCACAGAGGACTGTGCGTGGTGCTGCCAGCAACGGGTCCTCCCAGTTCAAATGATAGGGCAGAGCTGCGTCTGTCTGTTCGGATGGCATCTTTGGGCAGGGCGGTAGCAGCTGTGGCTGCGCCTCCGGCGTGGGTGATTTTTATGCAAGTGAAACATTGCTACAGCATAATATTATGAATGATGGATACATCGATTAATTAATAGACATATAGACAGACTGACAGACAGATAGACATGACAGAGAGACAAATGCAGAGGGGCAGGCAAACGCAGATAGACATAAGACAGTCTCAAAAAGACAAACACAGACAGAAGAAGACACATACAGACACTAACTGACATATACATACAGGCAAATACAGACAACGAGATACGGATAGGCAAACACAGACAGAAACAGACAGAGAGATATAGACAGATACAGAAACAGATGGAGAAACAAAGAGAGGTACAGACATAGAGACAGATACAGATTGGCAGAGAGAGAGAGGGGCACTGACAGACACAGATAAAGAGACAGACACAGGGGATCGGAAAAACGGAATGACTGACTGACGGACAGACAGACAGACAGATAGATAGATATTCTCATCCCTCGTGCCGGGACTGCTCCATAAATACCCGCAGGCAGATCAGACATTAAATGTTACAGTAAAACAGTTACAAACGCGTGCCACATCCTACAGCAGACAAACTGTGCTGTTCAGACGTTCATCTTTCTGCTGCTGAAGTCGTTGAAGTCGCTATTTCTTATGCCTATGGTTATTATTATTATTATTATAAATATTAATATTATTATAAATATTATTATAATTATTATTATTATTAATATTATTATTATTATTATTAATATTATGATTATTATTAATATTATTATTATTATAAATATTATTATTATAAATATTATTATCATTATTTCCCAAAGTAGTTCCCGAGTAGGGGGGTTCTCTGAAGTGACAAAGAAGAATAAGACCACTGCACCCATTGTGCATAGAGCTTACAGTCTCATCATGTAAAACACGTTGCCATAGAAACCCCCGCTGCAAGAGTATATGACTGATTAGTGCAGGCATACTGCAAGGGGCACAGCTGTAGTGTTGGCTCCGGGCTTCGTAAGTAGCACAAAGAAAAATGAATTATTATTATTATCACTAGTATAAAAGCCCGTCGTAAGACAGGAATTAAATTCAAAAGCACCAATACCTAACGGCAATTTTACTTATTGAAAAGTATTTTTTTTTAAACCACTGTGCATCACCACAGTACACGAACTACGTAGCAGCAGCGAGGATCCCAATGTGTGTATACGGGATCACACATTCTGTAAATATATTTTTGTGCACACCGTCATTTGCGCATTCTTCTTTGGTAAGTGTTACTATTTTCGGAAGAGTACATATAAGGGAAACAATACAATTAATGTCTAACTTTCAACCACAGTTGCATCCCTTAGCGTTACGCACTGACAGAAAAATCAGGGACTTTATATATAGAATTATATTATTATTTCTATTGTTATTATTGTCTGAAGGGGTGAGACATAAAGTAATAAATGTATAAATTGTGTGTCTCAGAAAAACAAAACTCGTTGCATCAAGTCTTAACAATACAAAAGAGAACAAATAAATATGTTCAGCACTGTTACGGTATATGATATTAACGCCGTCTGCTAAAGGTTACCAGACGTGCAATTGTAAAGGTTAAGACATTTAATATATTGCCATAGATGTTTCAATTATTGAACGCTCCATACACGATCGATTATGACGTGTCTAGCGTTGTTTAGGACACAGTCGGTAACTAGGAGACGCTACCCTTTGTTACTTGACCGCCAAGCTGAATAGCTGCGTTTTTTCTAACCTTCCAATTCAATGGCATGATATAGCCATTTATATGTGCATTTTTGATGGACCAGGGTCAGTCCTAGAACTCTATATGAGAGGAAATTTTATGGAGGTTAGTATTTAACTAGAATTCTCAGAAGGAGGAGAATAATCGTCAAATTCGTATGAAATATTCAGACTCGCAGTCTCACTGTCGGCAGGTAGCCATGTCTAGCTGCGCGTGCATATAGCTGTGATGTTCTGACGACAATACTGCATTGTATCCTTAAACGGACATTGACACGTAAACCAGCAGTCTACGTTATTGATTAATTTATGCATGACTTATAAGGACTTATGTTCTGTTCCTATTTGAAATGATCATCCTGTGTGTACATGTGATTAAATATTACGGACTCAATCTGAAGGCATTAATTACTTCATTAATGTTGCTGAGTTCAAGTTACATGAACTACTTCTTCATACCATGCTACTGAGTTGTATGAACACCTTCACCCTAATTCGCGTAATACTAAACAAAGCACGATTAACAAGAGATCACTAAAGTAACCATACTCAGTGCATGATCTTCAACCGGCAAATAACTCAGCAACAAAGTGGCGGCCGAATGCGGGGAACGACAGAAAAAAGAAACAAACTTCTGTTCCTTACGCACATGTTAACCACAAATATTTACGATCAATTTTCGATCACATGATCCAGTCGAAGATGACGCAGTACTCATTATAATGCCTAACAACGTGACGTCACCGAAAGTCGTGTAGGTGAACGGTCGGAGAAAACCAAAGCCGTTTCTAAGTCTAACCAGGGGAAACATGAGCCATTGAAGCAAACACACGATATGGACTACAGGAGCAGACAGTCAGGGGCATTAGCCTAGCTGTTGACGACCTCTAGCACTGATCTAAGCAACGGAAAAGATAAGTCTAGGTGTTTAACTGTTGTTATTGCAAACAGTGCTAACTGAGTCCATGCCCTCTGCCTACATCGCCATGTTTTTTACCTATGTTTAATGTACTTTTTGTTGTCTTAATGTGTTGTTAATTCGTGGGAGGTAGGGAGGATGAACCGAAATTAGATTCTGTGGCTCTCACGATGCCTGAATTGATTTCGGTCGTTTCTTAGGGCAGTTAAACGATTGCACTTTTGGAAGCCCCATTGAGGTTTGCCATTGGACTGTCTGTCCAAATCTGCTGTCGTTTGACGATTTGTGTTAGCTGTACCGTTCCGTAGATAACTGGTGTATTTTATTCGTACTCAGTTCACAATTTTATTCAGTTTTGTATCATGTTCGTTAACTATTTCGTCCAGTCTCCTCTTACTATCATTTATTTTATGATTGTTAAATGTTCGTCCGTTATGAGTCCTGTGATGTCATCATTTTTTGCAGTCATTTTTTTTTGTGTACTTTGAATATTAAGTTGACCTCGGGTCAGACCTTGACCCTTCATTTGGCTTGTGACACTTCCGCTTGTTTTATTTAGTTCATAAATTCATTTTTAATTGTGAAAATGTCTTGTTTGCGTCTTGACATTGTTTGTACCCTTTAGTTGCATCATTGTTTTGTTTGTCCTCATGATATATATTAAATACTACATTAATAATATGATATTATATGCAATAATACACTTGTAATTTAATTTAATTAATTTTTTCTGATATTTAAGGTTAATATGGGACATTGCATAATTATGCAGTGATAGTCCAAGAAAGTAGCACTACAATTTATAAGAGATGCCTAGGGCATAATAATATAATATATATATTGACCAAATAAAATAATCTTATAGTCTACCTTTGAGGTAATAGACCCATTGTATATTATTTAATATACTTTTCTGGTACTAAGAGAGTGACTTAGTACATTGAACAATATAATTACTAGGAATCATACCCAACATTATTGGATATTGAGATTAATTGTGTGATGTAATTACATTATAGTTAACAGATATCATAACTATTTATGATATAGTTATTATTTAGATACAATATTGTTACAAAATATTGTCTATTAGTTGAACTTAGACATAAGAGTTCAGTACTATTGTGATTATTTATATTGAATATTCCTAAGTTGAGTAAGTATAATAATTACTCTGAAGCTACTATTGACTATTTTAATCAGTAATTATCAATAATTACTTACAGATAAAAGTCAAAATGCTTACTATAGACCATTTCGTTAAAATTGGTAAGGAATATGGTTATAAATCTCAAGAACTTCGTCAGTTTGCTGAGGCAGAACTGGAAAAACATAAAGCAGAAATAGAGGAACAAAAGGCTGCATTAAAGAAAGAGGAAGAGGAACGTGAGATGAAGCAAATTGCCAAGGAAAATAGATTAAGAGAAATTGCTCAACAGGAAGAAGAGAATAAATTGAAACGAGAGGAAATTATTTTACAACAAGAAATGGAATTGGCGCGTATTAAATTGGAGACAGCAAGATTACAAGCACAAAGTGCTGATGCAAACCAGAATAATAACGCACAAAATGGATCGTCATCCAGCCAAACTAAACATTTCTACAACTTTAAATTACCCACTTTCAACTTAAACGTGGACGACCTTTCATCGTTCCTGTCACGTTTTGAACAGACTTGCAAAACAAATCATTTGCCTGAAGAGTCATGGGTACTCAAGTTAAATGAATTCTTGGTTGGAGAACCATTGACGGCTTCTCAAAATGCTGACCCATCAATAGCAAATAACTACGGTGCTATTAAGTCCTTGCTTTTACGAAGGTTTCACCTGGACGAGGAACACTGTAGGTTGAAATTTAAGGGAATTTTACCTGAATCTCCAAAAGATTTTGCAGGATTCATTGCGAACATACGCAATACATTTAATAGATGGGTTGAACTGGCAGAAGTCAACAAATCATACGACAAATTAGTTGATTTACTACTACGGGATAAGGTATTATCTTCGGTTAGCCAGCCATTTTTTGCATATTTGCAGGAGCGTAAACCAGGTACTATGGACGAGTTAGAAAAAATTTCTTTAAACTACTGTTCGGCACATCCGAATGCAACCATTTCTAACTCCTCATTAAGAGAACCTCTACCTGTGGCGTCTAATATGGCCTACAATCATAATAACAAACAAAGACATCACAGTGTAGACAGAAGCAGGTTCCAAAGAAATCACAATGTTAACTTTCAGAAGGGACATAATAATGATTTCAACAATAAAAATGAGTTCAACAGAGGTAGATCACGAGATAGAAATTATTCACCTCAAACAAACTACCACAATGGTCAACATAACACTAATTATAATCGATCACATACTCCCAATAATAATAATAACTGGAATGGTAATAATCATGGCTCGAGACATCGAGATAATAGTTACTATAGAGGACGACGAGATAATTCTAACAATTATACTCGGAATCGATCTCATTATCGGGGATCATCTCATTACAACCATAATACAGGGGCGGCAGTTACAAATAATACTACCCCTATAGCTCAGGTCCCACTTGACAATAATACAACACAGTCTTCTGCTGCATGTTTTGCTATTAATTATAATGTGGCAAATAGTTGCCAACAATGCAATCTTATTTTTCAGAAGGCGAAAGAAACAGTGCTTAACTGCGGACATATTACACCAGAGGTAGGTCTTGCAGTCAACGATGGAACAGGCTTACTAATTTTTAACAGGGGATTAGTTAATGGATCCGTCGTCTCAGTGCTGAGGGATTCAGGATCCACAACGATTGGTGTACGTCAGTCGCTGGTACATCCTAGCTGTGCGACAGGAGAATATGTCCGCTACATGACATTTGGGGGAACTATTGAGTTTTACCCCACAGCTATTGTTCATATTAGAACACCCTTTTTCACAGGGAACGTAAAAGTATGTATGCTAAAAAAGCCTATAGCTGATCTGATGGTTGGTCGTATACACGGCAGTAAAGATTGTACTCCAGATGAGATCATAGAATGGGAGAAACATAACCTATGCACTGGAAACGCCGTGACGACTAGAGCGCAGACTCAACTCATGGAGAAAGTTGATGATAATAAAATGGATGCAGACAACCAAGAGGAATTTGTAGTCAATTCACCTATTGACAGGGAAACATTTGCAACCAAACAAAAAGAGGATAAATCTTTAAAAAAAATTTTTAAGCTGGTTGATAAAGTTGACAATCTATCCTCAGGTAATAATAACAAACATTGTTTTGTTATTAAAAATGACATATTGATTAGATGTTTTAATGACAAATCACAAATGAAACAACAAGTTATGGTCCCGTATACTTTTAGACGGTACATTCTTCAACATGCACATGACTCACATTGTGCTGGACATATGGGATATACTCGAACACGATCTCGAGTACTGTCTTCATTCTTTTGGCCAGGAGTGTCAAGAGATATTTCGCAGTATGTACGTTCCTGTACTACATGCCAAGAAGTGAAAGCACGTGGAGCTTTTCACACGGCGCCTATTCAGGCTTGCGATATCTCAGTAAGACCGTTTGACAAGATGGCAATAGATATTATTGGTCCATTGCTACCATCGGCCAGAGGACATAGATTCGTCCTTACGTGCATTGATTTGTGCACACGATGGCCAGAAGCTATCCCATTAAAGACCACCACTACCACAGATGTAGCTGATGCACTACATCTCATCTTTTCTAGAATAGGGTTTCCTAGAAAACTTTTATCAGACCATGGGTCACAGTTTATATCTGACACCATGAAGGAAGTCATGAAAACTTGGAACATTGATAGGAATTTAAGTAGTATTTATCATCCTATGAGTAATGGTGCGGTTGAAAGACTTAACCGTACACTTAAACAACTACTACATAAGGTTACTGCTAAGCACCCTCATGACTGGGACAGAGCACTCCCAGCTGTTCTATTTGCTTATCGGGAGGTACCGCATGAACAAACTGGCTTCTCTCCCTTTGAATTAGTTTTTGGTGCTCCCCCAAGAGGTCCTATGGGACTAATAAAAGACTTATTAATTGACGCGGAGATGACTCAGGACACTCAGTCATCTTACGAGTATGTGATTAATCTTCGGAAGAACATTATTGAGTCTTGCCAGTTGGCAACAGCTTCTTCTGAGGCTGCAAAAGCTAAGGCTCGATCTCTACAAAATAGGTCTCGACGATTACGCCAATTATTCCCAGGCGACGAGGCTTATGTGTTACTTCCTCACAATAACAATAAATTATTGATATCTTGGAATGGTCCTTACAAAGTCATTGATAAAATTTCCGACGTTGATTACGTCTTAGATATCAAGGGACACAAAAAGATATTTCATATTAACATGCTCAAGCAATTTCATACACGTCCTGAACACTTACAGTCAATTTTTCATGAACTAGATGACAACACAGTATCTACTTGTTATTATTCTAACTTATCTGTCATCCAGGAAGAAGAATCTTCTTTTCCTGAGGTACAGTTACCGTTACCGGTACCAGTAGTTCAACCTACTGAATCTTGGCGGGATGTAACCATCTCTTCAACGGTTACACCGCAACAGCGTCTACAGATTGCTAATCTATTACAATCTTATCCAGATGTGTTGACCGACGTCCCGGGTCGCACATCGGCTATCAGTCATGACATTACTCTCAATGATGATACACCTATTCGTGTACATCCCTATTCTGTTCCTTTACATTTCCTTGCTAAAACTACTAAGGAACTTGAACAGATGTTGTCTCTGGGAATCATTGAGACTAGTAATTCGCCATTCTCTTCTCCATTAGTGATTGTCCGGAAGAAGGACAATAACATCAGACTATGTGTTGATTATAGAAAATTAAATGCTAAGACTATAGTTGACAGCGAACCACATCCACTTATCGACGACTTACTGCCACGTCTATCCAACGCAACTATATTTAGTAAGATAGACTTAACTAAAGGTTATTGGCAGATACCACTGACCGAAAAGGCTAAGTACTACACCGCATTTTCCACTCCACAAGGTCTATACCAGTGGAATGTGATGCCTTTTGGGCTTGTTAATGCGCCAGCTACCTTCATTCGCCTGATGCGACAAATTTTATCAGGTAGACCAGACGTTATTACATATATTGACGACATATGCTTGTTTAGTTCGTCGTTTGAGGAACATGTTTCGGGACTTAGATATGTTTTCGACACTCTAAGGAATTATCATCTAACTGCTAAACCTACAAAGGTGCAAATCGCGTGTAATGAGATAACCTTTTTGGGACATATCATTGGATCGGGATATATCCGAACGTTACCTAGTACAGTCTCCAAAATTCTAAACATAGCAGTTCCTCAGACGAAGAAACAGGTCAGGAGTTTGTTAGGACTTGTTCAATATTACAGTAGATTCATACCAAACTTGTCATCCATCACGGCTGTATTGTCTTCATTGTTAAAAAAAGACATGCCGGTGAAGGTGACATGGACTGGTACATGCAATGAAACTTTCAACAAAATTATAAATTTGTTCTCGCATGAACCAATTTTAAGACTTCCCGATGCTTCCAAAAGATTTTTCTTACGAACAGATGCTAGTAACTACGGCATTGGTGCATGCCTGCTCCAGAACCATGATGGCATTCTACATCCTACCTTATATATTTCAAGAAAGCTAAAGCCGGCAGAAACAAAGTATTCCACAGTGGACAAGGAACTTTTATCAGTGATATGGGCAATAACTAAACTTGAAAAGTTCTTGCTTGGTGCTCCCTTCACCATACAGACGGACCAACGTGCTGTAGCATCTTTGCGTCGATCTAACCATAAAAGCCAAAAACTCGCCAGATATGCAATCATCCTACAGCCATTTGAATTCTCCATTGAACATATTCCTGGCACTGAAAACATTGTGGCGGATGCGTTGTCACGTAATCCTATTGACGACGAATAATCAACATTAACATTCCTAAAACATATCAACTATAAGAGAACTAACCTTGCCTTCAATTTAAACTTTATAAACACTATATGCATCACAGAATTGAACTAAAGACAATCAAGGTATACATATTGACATTGAAACTTCGTCTAACGTCCATACACGATATATGAATATTCGTTGAACAATCATGGAACAATATCTGACGACAAGTCGAACTTATTATCCTATGTGCACTTAATTCTTGGATGCTGGGATAAATGACATTTCTTTCCAACGTAAACGTTTGAACATTTTTGCCTAAAAGAATTCATCAGGATCAAGACTACGGATGGATCATCATATCCTATACTAATTAATTAGTTAACTTAACTTCTTAATTGAATTATTATCAATAAAATGAAATGTGAGAAAAAAATGAAATGAAAGAACAAAAAAAGAGAACGAAATATAAAAAGAAGAAATTATGAAAAGAGAAAATAAATCTCACACAAGTATTAGATTAATATTTTTTTTTAATGTACCTATACATTATTTAGTTAGTTAAATTAGATAGTTATTATTCACTAACACTTAACACACACAATTAAGTTAAACTTATATTCGAATTTCTTTCTATTTCTTCTCACTTATTTTGTCTTTTCTTCTCTCATAACATCGCGTTACATTAGAATCTTAATAATTTAACTCTTAGTTTAATTAATTAATTTAATTTTAATTAGTCAAATTAATTCCTATATGACATACTAATACGACAGACCTTACTTTAATTTAATTCTATCATTCACTATTAACATTGGACATTTTATTTAGTTGATATAATAATATGTATAATATTGATATATAATGTGATTAATGTTAGATGACTATGACAAATAGTTAGTTGACATGACCGCGACACGGTTCTACTCAGAACATCGTCGGCCATATGTCACAATTGTGTTAAATTTTTTTGAAAAATTGTTAAGTCGGATAGATCTTGAAAAAAAATCTATCGATTTTTTTTTCCCCGGTGTACAGGGAATTGTTACGGTATATGATATTAACGCCGTCTGCTAAAGGTTAGCAGACGTGCAATTGTAAAGGTTAAGACATTTAATATATTGCGATAGATGTTTCAATTATTGAACGCTCCATACACGATCGATTATGACGTGTATAGCGTTGTTTGGGTCACAGTCGGTAACTAGGAGACGCTACCCTTTGTTACTTGACCGCCAAGCTGAATAGCTGCGTTTTTCTAACCTTCCAATTCAATGGCATGATATAGCCATTTATATGTGCATTTTTGATGGACCAGGGTCAGTCCTAGAACTCTATATGAGAGGAAAATTTATGGAGGTTAGTATTTAACTAGAATTCTCAGAAGGAGGAGAATAATCGTCAAATTCGTATGAAATATTCAGACTCGCAGTCTCACTGTCGGCAGGTAGCCATGTCTAGCTGCGCGTGCATATAGCTGTGATGTTCTGACGACAATACTGCATTGTATCCTTAAACGGACATTGACACGTAAACCAGCAGTCTACGTTATTGATTAATTTATGCATGACTTATAAGGACTTATGTTCTGTTCCTATTTGAAATGATCATCCTGTGTGTACATGTGATTAAATATTACGGACTCAATCTGAAGGCATTAATTACTTCATTAATGTTGCTGAGTTCAAGTTACATGAACTACTTCTTCATACCATGCTACTGAGTTGTATGAACACCTTCACCCTAATTCGCGTAATACTAAACAAAGCACGATTAACAAGAGATCACTAAAGTAACCATACTCAGTGCATGATCTTCAACCGGCAAATAACTCAGCAACAAGCACCCAAAGTAGCCAAGCAGTAGATATGATATAACAAAATTAAAAGTAAAAAAAAACACATGATATAATATTCTCAAACTGTCCTGCCTCTCGAACAGCTTTTATCTGTGTGAGTGTGTGTGTGCGTGCGTGCGTGTATGTAGTTCCCAGGAGTGACTGAGTTGGCAATGAAAGTAAAGGACTCCTGCTCCTTCAGGTTTTCTTTAAAAATAGGCTTTTAGCTTCGTTGTAGCGGGGCGCGCTTTGTATAAGGTCCCTCGGTTATATTAGGGCGCATGTCGAAGTATAAAAGATCCCGTGGTTTTGTAATAATTAGTAGTGTACTAATGTAAAAGCCGTCATAAGACGAGAGTTCTTCTTCTTTCGTTCGCTTGAAATATTGTCTATATCTGCAATGTTGTTTCTTGTATAAACTTCACTGTCTTTTGTAGTTTATACAGAGGTCCGTATAGTTTTGCTTCCAGTGTTGTTTCTCTGGGCCAGTGGGTCTGCCTCAATATATCATATTCGGGGCAATCTTGAAGTACGTGCTCCGCAGTCTGTGGTGCCTGTCCACATGTACACATGGCTGAATTGCCAATCTTGAATTTTGTATACATGTAGCTGCGGAGGCGGTTGTGTCCTGTTCTGAGGCGCAGAATGACAATTTGTTCTGATCTGTTCATAGCTTGGTAATCATCCTGTGTTGGTGTTGGTGGCTTTCTGATTGATTTGATCATCTTTTTCTTCTGATGGTACGTAACTGGTACATCCGGTTGCTCGTCTGCAGCACCTTCTTTAGCCAGTCCGTCTGCTCTCTTGTTTCCTGGTATTCCACAATGAGACGGTATCAACTGCATGGCGACTCTACGCTGGTTGCACAGTTCAGAAAGTAGGGATTGTATACCTGGCAATTTTCTGGACTGAAGTGCTTGGAGTGCTGATCTTGCATTTGTCAGGAATACTACAGGCTGTGGACCGAGATTGGTGTTCAATAGTTTCTCAATTGCCACCTTGATTGCCTGGACTTTGTGACAACTTGCCCAATCTTCTCTTCATTTTTATTATTTACGTGACATCATTTTTTCTCATCCTCAATGCATGATCGCAAAGTCCCGGGAATTGTCACTTGCGAAAAATCTCCTAGCGTTCGGTATTTTCTCCTCGCTATTTTTAGATACGACGTCATTGTTGACCAATGACCTCGGTAGCGAGAAACCCGCTTTAATTTAGGACTGCTTAAACTTGGGAGAACCAGTTTAGGCCACTTAGGAAAACATCACGTGACTTTTAACGTTATTGATTGGAGCGTCTAAACGAGGCTAAGGTCACATGATGCACGCTACGGATCACGTGTCCAAGCGGAAATGACCCGCTAAAAGTGCGCCAAACACGGCCATTTTTCACTTGCCCAGGAGACCTCGAGATCGCTAGAACTAATCCCGATATCGGGAAGTCTCGCATTATAAGCACTGAAGCCACGTGTCTAAATTGCGGGTTAGCGTCCATCTTTGAGTAGGTAAGTGAAATCTCGCTAGAATATAATGTGATGAAATGTGTAGTACCTTGCAAAATCGACGCAAGATTGGTATGTTTACTTTATTCATATTTTTGTTTTACGATCACATCGATCCACATGTGATCGGGTATATTTTATGATCCCACGGGATATGTACAACATGTTCATAATAATGTATAACGGGAATATATATAGCTATTAATTTCCATATTATTTGATTATTTTCGACCCGACGTTTAGACTAACGGAAATTAATATTAACGATAATGTTGACAGACCGTGACATATATTCATTATAAATTATATGACGATGCGACCAGACATGAAGTGTGTGATAATGTTGTCAGACAATTCTAAAACACGGATGTCCAATTATTTGTTAAATTCATCATAATGACATGACGATTAGGCTAGAAGCACAGAACTAGAATACTGTTGCCGACATTTCTATGATAAATTTGGTGGGTTTAACTGACATTTATAATAATTCATCGGGTTAAGTTGACGATAAATCAGTCTAAAGAATTATAATACTGCCACTGGGGCAGAGAAATATAATAAAGGACAGACAGGAGAAACTTGAATTCAAGATTAGACTCTAGACATATATTGTTAGAGACTAAAATCTGAGATGACTGGCAGAGGGACGGCTTAGGGAAAGACTGCTTTCTAAAGCTAGAAAATTAATGAAGCCGTCGTATTTGTCTTCAGTCTATGGTGGAGCCTTGCACGACAGTCCAATCTCAGAGCAGAATACGGAGTCGAGCACAGAGAAGGCAAATCCGAACCATTCAAGACCTACCTGGGGCAACGTCAGGAGACCGGAGAACTAACCACGCTTCACTATCAGCCAGGGGCTGAAAAGATAAGTTCCTTGAAAAAGGGAACTCACTAAATCAATGCCAAAACTTTAGTCATCCATGATGAAACACACTTTATGTGAGACACATAGTACATACCGCAGACACTAATTCCATCGACAATACTATCATTCACCATCTATTCATTTTATTGCAATAAACCAATTGGGTGTATATACTGTACCCCATGCTTTGTTCCTTCCATTAGATGTTGAATATTGTCTATGTTTATCTTCCTTTATAAGGGAGGGGGGCTCGTAAAATATAATATAATTTAAAGAATAATAATAATAGATAACTCAGAAGGGGACGACGGTAGCGAGAGACCAAATATCTCCTTACAATCTTTTCCAGACCTGTCGAGTTAGGAGAATTTACCCTCTTCGTCACCCTTCGGAAGTGGGAAAACCCAGCAGGGATTCCTTGAGCCAAATCTTCCACATCAGATCTATTATTTCCTCTAAATATAATTCTTATCCTTTAAACGCTACGTGACACTGGGGGCTCGTCCGGGATTTGAACTTATGTATTTTATCATACCTCTGGGATAGTATCATTCATTCAGTCATTACAGTATACCATTTTAACACATGTATTTTCACACAGTGAGCTCTAGAAAGACAGAAAACATTTTTTCTAGAATTTCAGGCATTGATTGGTGAATCCCTTTATATATGTTGTGTTTAATTAAGTTAGTTCATGATTTTGTATTTCATTGAATTACAGACCTTAAGTCTCCATAACTGTAGTAATTTCATTCTACAGCAGTTGATAAATAATTAGTATTTACTTGTTGTTAGAAATACTATTGGAAGGTAGCACTAGCTTACTCAGTGTGGACTTTAACTGCAAAAGATGGCTGAAATAGTTAAGCTTAAGGCAGCACTAGGGGAGGCCGGTCGAGATCTAGGTTATAGTGGGGTGGACCTTGCAAATTATGTCAGTGTCGAGACTGATAAGTATTACGCTCGAGAAACAGCGAAAGCTGAAAGAGAAGAGCGAATAAAGTTAGCAGAAATAGATGAGAGGATAAAAGCTGTAGACGCTAGAGAAAGAAGCGAGAGAGATGAACGCGAGCATGCATTGAAGATGAAGCAGTTAGAGATGCAGGGACAAGCTCAAAGAGTTGAACCAGTAGCCGGTGCGACAGCATCTACCTCCTCAGGCAACCTATCGCCACGGTCAGATGATATGCCCTCCTTGCACGCAGGGGGGCACAGGACCTTTGCCATCCTCACTCATGTCAACTTTGGGACCCTTGACGTTTCCATTCGAAGCTTTCTCGGAACAAGCCGACTCGATCGATGTGTATCTGGACAAATTTGAGAAGTTTGCCACCACGTTTGGTTTGGAGAAGAGCAAATGGAACCTGAAACTGTCGCAAGGGCTTAGAGGAACTGCTTATGACGTGTATAGCAAGCTTCCTCCAGGTTTACAGGATGACTACGACTCTCTGAAAAAGGCACTATTGGTTCGTTATGAGCTACATGCTGACGCCTATAGGAAGAGGTTCCGTAACTCTAGGAGGGAAGTTGGAGAGAACTTTGCTCAGTTTGCTGCGAGACTGGATTCCTACGTGGAGAAGTGGGGTGCCCTAGGGAATTTTACTCATGATTGGGAAGGCCTGAAGGAAATGGTCATGATCGAACAACTGAAGGACACCATGACTTCCGACATGAGAAGATTCCTGACAGAGAATGGGGCCAGCACTTTAGAATCCATAGTCCAGTTAGCGGAACGATATCAGGCAGCACTATCAGAGAATCCACCACCCAGACGGAAACAACCAGATTACGTACCTAGACAGACAGCTCAGTCACACATGGACCCCCAAGTGAAACCACCGTATACTAACTTCAAAAAGCATGACAAGCCAGACTACAAGACTACTCAGAGATCAAATTTCCAGCAGCAGAGGCAAGGGGAAAAATGGTGTAAGCACTGTAGAACCATCACCCACAATACGCAGGAGTGCAACCGGAAAAACCCACCTCATCATGCTGCCTGCTTACGTAAAAGTGCCGCAAGGGGAAATGGACCGGAAGAACCTCTGGACAAACCCCGACATCCCCCGGTCGTTGAGACAGTCCTCGTAAATGACCAAGAGGTGACCTGCCTTTATGATACAGGCCTTGCATTCGACGCAGTTGTCTGTGCATCCCTAGTCAAGCCTGACCAGATGACAGAAGACACTATAGAAATACAAGGACCTACTAAAAGTGCAGCACCTATGCGTTTGGCCATAGCCAAGATTAAGGTCAAATCAAAATATGTGACTGGGGAAATCAGTGCAGCGATCTTGGACGACCCTATTTATCCCTTGATCTTAGGGTGTAGGTATGTGTTCTTGGGAGAACCCATTCACCCTCTGGTTGTGGCGGCTGTCACCACTAGAGGACAGGCCAAACGGAATACGGAGTTGGAATCCCCACCCAACATCCTTCCTGAGGAATTAAAAAAGGCACAAACGGAGGATCAATCTCTAGCACCCTGCTACAAAAAACTACCGAGAGCGCACACTCCTCTCCAAAAGGGAGACTTCTACAAGAAAAATGGGCTGTTGCATCGGAAAGCAGGAAATGGAGGACAGGAACATGGGCAACTTGTGGTTCCATCAGCATACCGAGCCCAGGTCCTAGAAATGGGCCATGCCCTTCCGTTTAGTGGCCACATGGGCATAAGTGCCACGATTCAGCGTATTTCATGTCATTATTATTGGCCAGGTATCAACGCCGATATCCAGAGATATGTGAAATCATGCCCGCAGTGCCAGAGGACAGCGCCGAAACACTGGACGGCCCCAGCCACTCTGGGAGAAATGCCAATCTTGGGCACACCCTTCGAACGAGTAGCGGTGGATATTGTGGGTCCACTTACTCGTAGCAAAAAGAGAAACAGTTATATACTCACGTTAGTGGATTGTTGCTCCATGTGGGCAGAGGCAATTGCTATGCCCGCCTGTGATTCTAAGCATGTTGCTGAGGCTCTGCTCACCATATTTACTCGGCTAGGGTTTCCGTCACAGATCCTGACAGATAATGGTTCCCAATTCCGAGGAAAACTCACCGAGGAAGTGTTTAGGATATTTCAGGCCCGACATATCCACACCTCTCCCTACCACCCCCAGGCAAATGGCCAGGTGGAGCGGTTTAACGGGACCCTTATTTCCATCCTTCGGAAACTTGCGCAGGAAAAACCAGAGAGCTGGGATCAATACTTACCCGCAGCACTATTTGCTTACCGCGAAGTACCCCACAATTCTACTGGGATGCCTCCTGCCACATTGCTGTTTGGTAGACCTATAAAAGGACCTTTAGAGGCACTGTTACGTACTTGGACAGATGATAAAGCTGATGAGACGGTCACCTCTGCATCCCAATACGTGAATGAGTTGACCCAACGCCTTAAAACAGGATGGGAACTGGCAAAGGAAAATGTACGCCGTGCCCGTCGTAAACATGCGCGTTACTACAACCGCACTGCGAAGGATAGGGAGCTAGAAGTAGGAGAACAGGTATTATTACTCCTGCCCAGTAGCAATAATAAATTGCAAATCGGGTGGAGAGGTCCATATAAAATTGTTGAGAAAATGTCGCGCACCAATTACAAGATTGCCATAAAGGGGAAGCAGAAAATTTACCACATAAACCTGCTGAAGCGATATTATGAAAGACCAGGTGCAGAACCAGCACATTTCCTGACACTGGCTATTGCGACGGAAACTGAGGCAGAACCCCTGACCTCCTGTGAATACCCTCTTCGTCAGTGCGAAACTCATCAAGATGTTCAGATTAGTTCAACTTTAACGGAGGATCAGCAGGCACAGGTTCAACAGTTGTTGAGAAAACACACTAGTACACTCACGGATAAACCTGGCATGACCAACCTGATAGAATTTGATATGAAGCTAACAGACCTCGCCCCGGTACGAGTTAAGAACTATCCTGTTCCTTATGCTAAGGCAAAGGCATTGAGTGAGGAAATCGAGTACCTGCTTAAGGAAAATATTATCTCAAAATCAGAGTCGCCTTATAGTGCGAGTGTGGTGTTGCTTAGAAAATCCACAGGAGAACATCGCCTCTGCATAGACTACCGAAGGCTCAACGCTGTAACGGAATTTCAAGCGGAGCCCTTACCGGATCAGAATCAGCTTTTCACCAAGCTGAGTAGAGCACGATACTTTTCGAAGATAGACCTTAGCAAAGGGTACTACCAGATCCCGGTAAAAGAGGAAATTCGACATATGTTAGCATTTAGTACTTCTGAAGGCCATTACGAGTTTAATGTATTGCCATTTGGGCTAAGCAACGCCCCAAGCGTCTTTACTCGTATGATGAGGAAGCTACTGGAACCCCTGAACCACCCTGGGATAAGTAATTTCATGGACGACATACTTATTGCCACGAACACCTTTGAGGAGCACCTGGACGCAGTTTCCCTACTCTTCGAAAGACTTAGAGAAACAGGACTCACCGCTCGCCCTACAAAATGTCAAATTGCCTGCGAGCAACTAGAATTCCTGGGACACACCATCTCGCATGGATGCATGTTCCCAGATGCACGTAATATTGAGAAGTTACAGCGGGCCCCACGACCCCAGACTAAAAAGGATGTAAGGTCATTTGTGTCTCTATGTGGCTTCTACCAGAGATATATTAAAGATTTTAATACCCTGAGTGCGCCACTGACCGCATTAACCAAGAATGGGAACCCGGACAAAGTAACCTGGACAGCGGAGTGCGAAAATGCCTACACGCTGCTGAAGGAGAAACTCACAGCTAGGCCAATTCTGCGACTGCCTGACTTAACTCTGAACTTTACGCTGCGAACAGATGCTAGCAATATAGGGATAGGAGCCACTCTCCTGCAGCCTAGTGATAGACCTTCTGCAACTCTATTCCCCATTGCATATGCTAGTAGGAAATTGAACCCTGCTGAACAGAACTACTCTACCATCGAACGAGAATGTCTGTCGCTAATATGGGCTGTGCAGAAGTTTCAACCATATTTATACGGGAAAAAGTTCACGGTGCAGTGTGATCACCAACCGTTGATATTTCTTGCAGCGTCGAAGAACCTTAATGCCCGGCTTATGAGATGGTCACTACTGTTGCAGCCATATTCCTTTCACATAGAATACATACCTGGGAAGAACAACGTAGGGGCAGATTTTTTGAGCAGACATCCGGACGCAACCGAGGAGATATGAGAAACTGGAAAAGAAGAGGAAGACAGGACCAGAGGAGTTGGACGGAACGTCAAACTTGAGGAGGAGCTTGTGTGACAACTTGCCCAATCTTCTCTTCATTTTTTTTATTATTTACGTGACATCATTTTTTCTCATCCTCAATGCATGATCGCAAAGTCCCGGGAATTGTCACTTGCGGAAAATCTCCTAGCGTTCGGTATTTTCTCCTCGCTATTTTTAGATACGACGTCATTGTTGACCAATGACCTCGGTAGCGAGAAACCCGCTTTAATTTAGGACTGCTTAAACTTGGGAGAACCAGTTTAGGCCACTTAGGAAAACATCACGTGACTTTTAACGTTATTGATTGGAGCGTCTAAACGAGGCTAAGGTCACATGATGCACGCTACGGATCACGTGTCCAAGCGGAAATGACCCGCTAAAAGTGCGCCAAACACGGCCATTTTTCACTTGCCCAGGAGACCTCGAGATCGCTAGAACTAATCCCGATATCGGCGAATTCTCGCATTAAAAGCACTGAAGCCACGTGTCTAAATTGCGGGTTAGCGTCCATCTTTGAGTAGGTAAGTGAAATCTCGCTAGAATATAATGTGATGAAATGTGTAGTACCTTGCAAAATCGACGCAAGATTGGTATGTTTACTTTATTCATATTTTTGTTTTACGATCACATCCAGCCACATGTGATCGGGTATATTTTATGATCCCACGGGATATGTACAACATGTTCATAATAATGTATAACGGGAATATATATAGCTATTAATTTCCATATTATTTGATTATTTTCGACCCGACGTTTAGACTAACGGAAATTAATATTAACGATAATGTTGACAGACCGTGACATATATTCATTATAAATTATATGACGATGCGACCAGACATGAAGTGTGTGATAATGTTGTCAGACAATTCTAAAACACGGATGTCCAATTATTTGTTAAATTCATCATAATGACATGACGATTAGGCTAGAGGCACAGAACTAGAATACTGTTGCCGACATTTCTATGATAAATTTGGTGGGTTTAACTGACATTTATAATAATTCATCGGGTTAAGTTGACGATAAATCAGTCTAAAGAATTATAATACTGCCACTGGGGCAGAGAAATATAATAAAGGACAGACAGGAGAAACTTGAATTCAAGATTAGACTCTAGACATATGATGTTAGAGACTAAAATCTGAGATGACTGGCAGAGGGACGGCTTAGGGAAAGACTGCTTTCTAAAGCTAGAAAATTAATGAAGCCGTCGTATTTGTCTTCAGTCTATGGTGGAGCCTTGCACGACAGTCCAATCTCAGAGCAGAATACGGAGTCGAGCACAGAGAAGGCAAATCCGAACCATTCAAGACCTACCTGGGGCAACGTCAGGAGACCGGAGAACTAACCACGCTTCACTATCAGCCAGGGGCTGAACAGATAAGTTCCTTGAAAAAGGGAACTCACTAAATCAATGCCAAAAACTTTAGTCATCCATGATGAAACACACTTGATGTGAGACACATAGTACATACCGCAGACACTAATTCCATCGACAATACTATCATTCACCATCTATTCATTTTATTGCAATAAACCAATTGGGTGTATATACTGTACCCCATGCTTTGTTCCTTCCATTAGATGTTGAATATTGTCTATGTTTATCTTCCTTTATAAGGGAGGGGGGCTCGTAAAATATAATATAATTTAAAGAATAATAATAATAGATAACTGAGAAGGGGACGACGGTAGCGAGAGACCAAATATCTCCTTACAATCTTTTCCAGACCTGTCGAGTTAGGAGAATTTACCCTCTTCGTCACCCTTCGGAAGTGGGAAAACCCAGCAGGGATTCCTTGAGCCAAATCTTCCACATCAGATCTATTATTTTCTCTAAATATAATTCTTATCCTTTAAACGCTACGTGACAGACTTCTGCATCATAGTTGTTACAGAATTTTCCCGTTGGTACTCTGACCGTATCCCTAGTGTTGTTTGGGTATTCAATGTACACTCCTGCTCCTCCATTCTTTACTGCATTCTGTGCTGACCCATCCGTGTATACTCGGACCCAGAGGTCCTGTGGGTATTCATCATCCAGGAAATTGAGAGTGACTGTCCTACGTTGCACGCTGTTCTGTTCATCCCTGTCGAATATTCCTTTCACTTTTGTCTGGATGTGTACTGGTAGTCCAGGCTCATCTCTCCAAGGGAGACGGGAGTTAAATTCAAAAGCACCAATACCTAATGGCAATTGTACTTATTCAAAAGTATTGAGAAAAAAAACCCAAAATATTTGTTTTATATCTGATGTTAAAAGTCTGAACATGACAGAAGAGCATCTTGGTTTGTATCTGGTACAACTTAAATCATGGATCTCTGCATCTTCCTGTCTCCAGTTCATGTACTGTTTATCAGTTGTGTTTTCAACAGAGTATATGGACAATTAGTGTTCTGTATTTAAGAGCATTTTGTAATAACAATAATAACAGTGGTCCCTATAGATACTGTTCTTTTCTTTTGCTTATTATATGATGTTAAGTCATAACTGAATACTTACCTCGTTATGGGGAGGCGAGTCCCGTTTAATCCCAGTTGGTTATATTAGGGCACATGCCCAAATATAAAAGACCTTCAGATCTGATTTAAGTGATATTGAATACTAATGTCTTCCAACCGTTGTTACCTCCGTGAAGTTACATTTAAACACACAGCTAGGAAGCCTGTGCACTCACCCATACGCCTTCGCGGCTCCACCTAATGTAAAGCTCACAAGAAGGTCAGTCGTTAGCTGTGGTTACAACAGATGATTCTCTGACATGGATGTTTAAAGAGACATATCGAATTCTTCGGCACATTATCATTCCCCACAAGACGCCGGCTCTTTCAAACACAAAACACATTCTACATTCGTGTTCATTATTTATCTCAGTTAAAATCCTTACGTTAATTGAGTTCTTTTCATCTTATTTTACGTTTCTAAAATCGGCTGGGTCATAGGAGGTCAAAACTAAAGACATTTTTTAACACGGAAATGAGCTCCATGCAAAGTTTCAGCTCTCTGCCAATAACTGGAGCATAGAAATTATGAGCGGCAAAGATTTGAATAAAGACTAATATTTACAGCTTATGTGAAGTTAAGTAAAAGTAGTTTACAAATGGTGTGGTGTCATCCCATCAATGGTTTCATCCCATCAATGGTTTCATCCCATCAATGGTTTCATAACGATTTTATGCAATCTTGAAGACAAGTTCGGACACAACATGCCACGCACCTGTTTGTCTTAATATTTGATTACATGTTCCCCCTGAAACCATTGCGTTTCAGGGACACCTCTACATCGAATGATAGATGAGGTAGAGTATGAGATGAACGAAAGAAAGAACTTTATTTTCAAAGGGTTAAGAATTGGGCTCGCAGGCGCGTCTATAATTTTGCCTTTCATCTCTCTCATCTTGAGCTAAGATGAGGTGGTTTCAAAACCACTTTGCTTCGAGCCCATCCCCACCCGCCACGCCTCCGGAAAACAAAACTTAAGGGATGATGTAAATGTGTTAGCTATGATCCACGTGCACTAAGGGCATCGCCCCTGTCGTTATCATTCAATAATGCAACCTGTTTATGCTTGGTACAAACAGATAAAGCAATGATTAAAAACAGATACGCTAGCACTAATTTTTGTTACGAAGTATAGAAACATCTCTTATTTCTGGTGCATTTGGCACGCAACAAGAAAAGTGCGGCGTCTGTTGGTTAAGCCAAAAGAGCAGAAGTTTGTTTTTATTGGCTAATATTGATATCAAGACGGTGTGGTTTGAACATTCACCTGCCATGGCGGATGATTCTTCTTTCTGCCTCATGCTATTTTTTTGTTTCTTCATTTATCTGCATCCAGTGGTGACATTTAACAACAGACGTAAGGGTAGAATATTGGAATAACAACAGCAATCGGACTGACATGTACAAAATATTAACCCCTTTAGACCCAGCGCGTCATATATGGCCCATCACACATAACTATACTAAATTTATTTTAAAACTCATCTGTTAAAGCCAACTGGGTCATATATGGGCATTTTCAGAACTTAATGAATGACTCTCAGGTTTTATAAAACAAGTTAAGGGTCGGAGTGGCTAAGATGTATTGCGTCCGCCTCTAATTCTAAAGGTACCGGGTTCAGTTCCCAGTAAAGGGAATATACTTGATAGCACTTTTTTCAGAACTAATGGGTCCTAATGATGTCATACTCCCTCCTGATCTAGTGGGTAGTGAGTTCGGATGCCTAGCCTTCTCGAATGAGGGTGAAAAATAAGAGGTTCCGTCTGCAAGTTGCGCACGTTAGAAATCCCTCATCAGTTGGAAATCGTCAATCGCTTCCCTTGCAATATTTAAAAAGTAGGAAACCTACCCACCACAAGAATATTTATAGAATGTGTGA
Organism: Oreohelix idahoensis; assembly: GCA_024509875.1. Taxonomy (NCBI): domain Eukaryota; kingdom Metazoa; phylum Mollusca; class Gastropoda; order Stylommatophora; family Oreohelicidae; genus Oreohelix; species Oreohelix idahoensis. Next base: position 77,536 of record JAMPIV010015745.1, on the reverse strand, counting down.
TTTTTATATACACACATTGGAATCCTCGCAGGTGCTACGGAGTTCGTGCACTGTGCTGAGATCCTCCTAGTGTGATCTAAGGGAGGAGACGAGCACTGATGGAGTTGTCCGCGGGAAATGAAAATGGTGCTTAAACCCTAGCCTAACCTAAAACAAGTTACATTCTAAAATAAGTAATCTATTTTTAACCACGACCAAAGAATGACTTTGACTTTCCTCATGCCTTAGGTTACGAGTTCCCACTCTTTTTTGTCCTATGACCAGAGTATGAAATGTAATATTCCGTTGTGAAAGTTCATGGGCAGTGGCGTACTAATGGGAATGCGAGGGGGTGGACTGCCAGGAAGGGGGGTTCCATCAGACACTATTATTATAGTACTTTCTGTTGAAAATGTACTTGCAAGTGCTTTTTTATTGCAGGGAAGAGGTTGACAAGGGCATGATCCGCCCCGGGTGCCAAATAGTTGATGGACGCCTCTGTTCATGGGTTTAAGTAATTATGATAATAATTAGTAATTTTATCAGTAGTAGCAGCAACATATGTAATAATAGCAGTAGTAGTAAGAAGTAATGGCTGTGGTAGCGGTGGTGGTAGTCGTAGTAGTAGTAGTAGTAGTAGTAGCAGCAGAAGTAGAAGACTAGTAACAGTGGTAGTAACAGTAGTAGTAGTAGCAGTGGTATTATGAAAATTGCAGTAGTAAGAGTAGAGTATTGAAAGTAGTAGTAGTAGTGGTGATGATGACGTAGTAATAGTTGTAGTCTTGGCAGTAGTAGTAGTAATAATAGTTGTAGATTAGTAGTAGTGTGACGGTATTGCCTCCTTCTGCTTTGCAGTAGTGGTCCAACAGTGGCCAAAACTTAAGAGTATCTAATATGGGCTTCAAATGTATCTACCTTTGCACAAGATTACTCTTGGCAGAGATGTAGATAGAATGGTGATGACACTTCTATTACAAAGGGAGTCTTCACAAGATATTCAGAATAAGCGAGAACAATACTGCTTTGGCTGAGTATGTTAACTCTGTAATTCTGCCGACGCTTTTGTGAAGGATTTAAGCACTCATTACTTTCAGCTCGTTTAAGCCCCCACCCTTGATTTACTCAGAGGAATTCTATTATTCTAGTATAGCTCTGTTTAGAGTGTGTGTAGCAATTTGACTGAGACAAACATGCAGTAACTTTAAAATGATTAAATCGAAGTTAAATTTGTAACATTACAAATAACAAAATTTAATAATCACTTTAGGTTTTAACAGTTGGAAAACAATTTGAATAGTTATGGATCAAGAAAAGTTATCATCATAGTCTTTATGGAATGTGAGATGTTACAAGAAGCACAAGTGGCAGCATAGATTTGAACTTCGCTGCCAATGACGGTTCTGTTACTTCTTATGGGTTGGTTCTTTTCACTCTGCTCACGCTCGTCTCTGATCAAGGTTGTCGGGGGAAGCTCGTTTCCCAGACATGCCAAAGAGAGTCTACCACGTGGATCCTTCGTCTTAAAGCTTAGGCCACTGTTCCTTTCTAGTTCCAGAGATAATACTTTCTGCTGGTACCACCAATAACTATGGTAAAAGAATAGAACGAAACGATCTTCTGAGTATGGCTTTTTCCACCCCATAGTTATGGGTTCCTATCTTCCCATACCACCATCCTAATTACTAAGACTTTACCCTCGAAGAGAATTAAATTTAATCCCTCGGGATAAAACTGTCTTTACATTTAAATAGTATAACTTTCATAGTTACTTTATATTTAAATGAAAAGGTTAATAATACAGATATAGTCTGTTTACATACACATATTCGTGTGTGGTCCTTCAGTTTCCCCAGTCCCGGTTTCCTTACTTAAAATGTTAGATTTCGTGGGCTATATTGTAAGTCCTGATAAATAGTTCAATAAAAGGTGTCCGGTATTTTAAGAAGGAATTCTTAATTCTAATTCTTCACTGTAGCAGTCTGGTATCTTGGCGAGCGATTTCCCAAGCTTAAAAAAATGATCAGAATATATTCCCTGCCTTCCCACGCCTAGCTATCAAAAAGCTTCAATCATATTCAAACAGGCAGGGTTATGGGGTAATTTCAAAATATTCAGACATCTGATAATTTTGAACGTAAGGCAGAGGTCAGCTCTCTAATATATGGTAATAAGATGCCCGATACCCTTGTGTACAAACTTACAGACAGATCGGTAAACTCATACAACAGCGGGTTCAAAATGTAACCATCATTACTTTATCAGAAAGTACTTTTGTTATAACAAGTAGGACAGGAAACGCGTATGTCAGAAGTTTCCGCCGGTACAAGAGATCTTGTGCTAATCATAGCCAAGCTGTGCCACACCCTTGCGACTGCAAGTAATAATCTCAGCGAATCTGGGTAGCGTCAAGCAAATGCGATTATTATCACCTACAAGGAGTGTCAAGCAATTCGACAATACTCAAATATCTGCTACTTAGCAGAAAAATAACGAAGAAAGAATTAAAGAAAGTAAGAAAGAAAGAAAGAAAAGTGCGATAATTGACAGCACATAATAAAAATCAGTACCACAAATGTACCGATACTAACGGAGAGAAACAAAGATCGATAGGGGCCGCTCCATTCTGTCACAAGCAGAAGTACTATATTCACAGAAGCACTGTCTTTACAGAAGCATTCCTCGCTTTCGGAAAAAAGCCGTGCACTCCTATTCCCCCGAAGGAGATTTTTTTTTTAAAACAATCTTTACTTTTAACAAAATTTTTATATCCTTTTCATCTAAAGCTCCTTTACTTACAAATGTATGTCTTTTACCAGACTGCTCCATTAAAACTGATAAACTCATTAATTACGCCGTATGTCATGTGTACTTACGTACGTTTATTTACACCTAACACAACATAGCAGAACCAAAATTCCTGCATAACATTTTATATCACATCAAACATGTATGTTAGAACCGTGATAACACACGAAAACCAACCTGTATGTTGTCTTCGATTCTGTCCAAATATATTATGATTATATATTTATAAATAACTTTTTTCAATAAGGAATAATTGAATCCGTTCTCAGGCAACCAGTTTGTTAGGATGTAATGGAGCACTTTGAAAAAATCCGTGCTGTACTGAGTATCAGAATGTTGGTTTATGATTACACAGCTTACACATTTGTGACGCTGTTGGAAACTGATGTGGGGTGCTCTCGTGTGTGATAGCACCCGTGTAAAATTTCGTATTTCATAATTAGAAAAAAATTTTGTGAACAAAAATAAGCGGTGTAAACGCGAAAAATGCTGCAAGTAGTTCCCGGGTATAATGTTTCACTACAGAGGGAATTGTGATGTTGGGCCGCTCTGGTGCACTTACCGTAATCAATCCCTGAGGGGTTGGCAGGCAACTGGACGATTCAAAGATTGCCTGCTTCCAGAATGCGCCGCGCGGAAGTGATTTAAACAGTGGCGTACAAAGGGAGGTGCGGGGTGGGGTGCAGTCCGACATGGTTGACAGCCAGAACGCTATTATGACAGTAATATACTGTTTCAAAATTTACTTGGAAGCATAATATATTTATTTGGGTGTTTTATGGGAGAGGGGCGTGCTAGATTCGAGATTTTCCCCGTGTGCCAAATATTTTACGTACGCCCCTGGATTAAGCGACTTGGTTTGTGTTCTAACGCTGGAATTCATGCCAGAACAATGAGAATTCTTTTGTATCCCAGATACAGAATCTATATCTATATATGTGTGCGCGCGTGTGTGAGCGCGTGAGCGTGTGTGCGTGCGTGTGTGCGCGTGTGTGTGTGGTGTATGTGTGTGTGTGTCGAAGTCCCATAGAAAAAAAGTGTAATTTCTATCTAACGTTAATTTAAAAGAAGAAAAAATACATTCCAAGTTTTATACGTACCCATCCTATAGTGTCTCTATCATTATCATTCACTGATGACAGAAAAATAAACCTTCTTTAAAAGGATAATGATAGTCCCACAGCAGAAACTGCTGCAGGGTAGTAAAGTGTTAGAGACTTCATTATTTTAGGTCCAGCTTCGAAAGATTGGATGACTAGTTCCCATCTTCGCTACCTTTGCCTTCCCTAACTCAAAAGCAGAGCCAGGTTCTAATTTAGAGTAGACTAGAGCTTGACGCCGCCGCGTTTCGAACACAGTACCTTTGCCGCGAGAAAGCAGTGCTTTAACCACTCTACTATTCGAACTCTTAAACCTTCTTTTTAATTTCCATAAATTCAGGCTCGAAAAATAGTACCGCATATTTGTCAATGCCTCGTGTGGTTCATGATGATTTGCAAGGAAAAGATATCATGAATAAGACTCCTGCTCTCTCAGACATGTCGTAACAGACGACTAATATATGGATGGCAACTACATAAAGAAAAACTAAGTGCTGCAGAATCAACCACTGGGATAGTACATGAAAGCTTTTGTTCAAGCTTCTTGCAAGGATACCAGACGTGTGAGTATTCTCCAATTCCCGTAAGGAACGAACTGAAGAAATAGCGATGATGATATTTGTCAAATTTCTTTCAATTATACTTCTTCCTATTTTTATTCTCTCTGCCTTTCTCTCGTTTTATAATTTTCTATTTTTATCGGCTTATTGGTTTCCCGCCAAGTCTGGACTTGTTTAATCTAGTATGGATTACCCTACTAAAACGTTCATCTGCTGCGGAAATGGCTTAATACAAAGCTCAATTTCATTGGTTTTGTCGTGCTGTGACGTCATTCATCTTCCAAACAAGCAGAAATATCTCATCAGAAACGACATCGGCCGTTTGTTATTTAACCTTGAGATCAGAGCAGATCGTCATAATTGCCATTATATACGTTGTCAGCATATCTGATTGTCGTAAATTTATTTTGAGAGAATGAGTCTTAGAAATAGTAGTCCGGTTTGAGTGGAGAATGGTGGTGAAAGGCTCAGTGATAGGAAAAGGTTAGCGAGTAAATATGATGCTCCACAGAGTGCTGGAGGAGAGTAAAGACAGACTTATTTACGACAAATCGTTTCTCTCAATCTTCTCTTCCACTCTCCTGGTCAAAAAATTATTTGCCAGTTTTCCAGACACACATCTGCGCTCACACCGATTTGGTGCTTCAGACACACAGACGACGTGGATACAACTATCTTAAACAAATATGAGGGATTTGGGCCTTGGTAGTTCAACACAGTACTATATAAGTTTATGCTGTTTATTATCATTAAATCAATCACAACATCCAACAGGTTACATAAAAATTATCATAAGTACAGAAAATACAATTAACAAGGTGAGGATGGGGTAAAAAAGATTGGTATCGACTAAGCCCTTCCCGCTTATTAGACAAAGGTAAACCCAGTCCCAATATAGATAGTTATCAGGAACATAGGTAATGTAACCTAACAATGAAGTTAATTACTCTGAAAGAGGTGTTACAATATTAGTTATGGTGGTAGACAAAAATACTGTTATCCCAATTGTGTCTTCCCTTTACTAAGCAAAGAAAAAAAAGGGGGGGGGATGAAACAGAATTAACAAATTATCCCACTTAAAGGAACAATGCCGGGTATACAGAAAAACGTATTACCCGGTAGGCAAGTTAACAAATGGTTTTGCAAAAATAAATCTCCTGTCATTCATACACTCTGTGAGGATCCACACTCATATACACCACACACTTACCGATTGCAGCATCAGACAATCCATAGAATTAGGTACACAATAATTAAACTCTTGACATGTGAAAACTGTCTAGTCCTTCGGTGTCCCGCCCCAGATGTAGTGAGGTTAGTTGATAGAAAAAATTCCCACTTATCGCCGGACTTGAAGGCCTAAGAGTTCTGGTGGTTTATTATATAAAAAGGAGTCTATGGGATGGCACTGACGCAGTTCGACATAGGGGTGAAAAATGAGGTGCTGGTATAATCCTTCAATGCGTGATGATAGCCATTGACCGGTAAAGTTTTTAATCCAGTGAGGAAAAACTAGGCTCGGTCACAGTCAGGTAAATCGGTATTCTCTCACATTTAGAGCCGTACATAAAGTATTGCTACTGGCACTGTTCATCTTCCAGTTTATCTCACAGATTGAAATTTAAATTTGATGATAATATTTTAAATGTTCTTGGGTAGGCTTTCTTTCATGTAATTATGACAGCTAGGCCGCACCGGACCGCCTCAAGATTAAATTTAAAATAATGTCTCATCAAATTGTCTGGAAGTTTAAGAACCGAGTATGGAACTCTCTGTATGATTTATTAATAATGCTTGGATCGCAAAGGTGATCATTCGTGCACAGAAAAAGAAACACTCCAATGGTAGCCACCAATTCAGATGGAAATCTAGCAAAATTTCTACGATAGCTAGTGAATCTAAAATCTCTGGCAACTGAATGATAGCCTGGCTTTCTAGTGGTCTGTATATATTTAAAATGGAATTAAAGATGAGGGGGGCATGAGAAAGTTGACACATTTTTGATCTCAGGAGACTTTCGGGGATCTGACCGACAGACTATAGAGAGATGCCGTCCCCTGGTTTCCCGTTTCCCCGTTCGTTGCATTCGACATCTTGCCCCGTTCGCTCCGTCTGCGGTCGGTTTAGCGCTTAACATGGAGGTGCGGAAAATGCCGGCAAGAAACTTCCCCGTTCGTATCAGGGACCACTACTGCTTTGATCTCTCCCGCTCAACATCCTGAAACCACTTCCGTGTCTGTTTGATCCTGTTCCGCTCTCTCTGTTTGAAGTAGGCAACGCCCCCACTGCCCAAGTTAATGAAAATAACTTCATATCATTGCTCAGGCGATGTCCGTGGGCGTGATTTAATCTTTCCTTAAATCAATGCGATGACCAGAATGACCGGTAGATAAACTGTCCACATATTAATCAGCCAACGTGTTGGCCATCTGCGTGGAACGGTTTCATAGCAATGAGTCCAGGTGAAAATAAATTCCCGTTTGATGAAGAGTTACCAAAATATTCGGGGGCACTGATGCTAACGAAGAGGTCGCTACAAAGGGTCGTACTATAGAATCCCACGATTCAGGGTCAGCTGAGTTCGTCTGTGACACTGATAAGTGACTATTTCGTGCTTAGCTTCTCCATATCTGTAATGTCTTACGTTACTTTTTTTTCCACTTCTTCTTGTTGTCTTACGTACTTAGTTGTCCCTCGTCTACCCTGGGGTGTAGAGCTTTGCCAGAGTGAACGCTATACTATTAAATCGGCTGTCTTTCTCCTGGACAGGTTCCAGTCGAGACCTCTGTCCTTCAGAGATTGTCTAATGTTGTCCTCCCAACGAACTAAGGGTCGTCCTTGACATCTGGATCCCTGGTTCTTAGTTTCCCATATATGTCGGGGTAGCCGATTTCTTGTTTTCACATGCCGTTTAATTACCATCTGACCAACAAAGCAGTTGGTTACCTTGCAGGTAAATTTGAGGTACCGTACATTCTACTGCGCTATTGTGGTAGTAATTTATGTAGTAATCTGTTTTATAGAGTGTTGTTCCTAGTGCCATACGAAACTCTCTTTCATCGTTTTTTATTACCTAATGTTTTGTTGTGAGCAGTGCCCCAAGTCTTTGTTGCACTGGCCTCTTCGTAGTAAAGAGTTGGATGTTTATCGTGGGAATATGGTGCTTGTCACCATAGACTGAGTCTTTGTATATGCATGATCTGGAATGTTCATGGCATGCTCTTTTGCCGTTTTTATGCAAACTTTCGCAGTTATACTTCTATAGCGGCCAGAACCTATCATTCGGATATTCGTGGGTGGCTTCCGAGTCATTAACATGTTTCTGATCTCTATAGTACACCATAGTTTCTCTTGTCATTGTATGGGATGCAGTTCTGTCATCATATTAATTTCCTTCATATTTTTTAGTCCTCTTCTACCTAAGGGTGTAGAGGTCTGCCAGAGAGCGCCATGTCTTTCTGTCGTATCCTGTAATCAAATTTTAAGACAAACACGTGATTGGCCTGTTGGGCCTTTGCGTGGACTAACTCTCCAATGCTTTTTAACTGCAACACCTTTAATGTACGCTTTTGGAGCTAGAATTACCACGGCTTGCCCTGCAATAGATCCGCGTTAAAGGGTTTAAAATGTACTCATTCCAATTTCAGGACCTCGAAAGAGTACCGTATTGTTATTTTTCATCACTACACTACCAAGTAATTAAGTTGCGCGTCTGCTGCCTTCCTTGGATGTGGTAGCCGTTTCTCATGCTTCCTCTCCGGAATCGAACCCTGATCCCCCGTTACAAATATGGTAGACATGTCACATACTATCGATATTTGATAGATCAGACATTTGACAGATGTGTCGCCATTCATTTCCTTCGGCGAAATTATCTTTAACGATCCTGTAATGATTCTTTTGATCTGGATTAGTATTAGGACCCTTTTATCATAGCTGGATTTTGAAGAATGGGCACTGCATCAACGTTTTTCTTTTAAATTTATAAACGATTTTCTTATGTTCCCTGAAGATTTCTTTGTTTTATTCTCTACTTGTTCAGGGTGTATTGTTTCATATTATGGCTGCTAAATGAGTTTTATAGCGTACAATTTTCTACTCCAGTTATTGTTTTTGTTATTCAGAATTGACACCGTCGCAAGCTAGTGCTAAACGAAGAAAAACTACACTTAAATGAAAATCCAAACTACCTAGGCATTTTTTTAAATCGCCGTCTGACTTGCAGAAAACAGGTTGACAGAAGATTACATGCCTCCAGCCAATGGAGGATAGAAGAAACAGCAGGGCTCAGCAACAAGCTGAAAAATTAAAGAGACTAACAGATTGTGCCATAAAATGAATTCTCTTAGAATGGAAAGAATCAAACGAAGCAACTTTGTGGAATCAACCAAACCACAGACGAGAGCAGTTTTCCATAAATGCAATATCCACTATTAAACCCATCTACACTGCACACAAGCTTCCAATTTGGAAACAACATCGTTTCCCAGAAATGATAGACAACATTCCTGGAATTGAAAGAAAAAAGAGCCAGACTGCAACAGAGAGAAAATCATAGCGACAAAATACATAGTACAACACCTGGACCCATGCATACACATATGGGTCAGCAACAAATGCAATAGAAAATAGAGATGGAGGTGTCTTTCTGACCTTAAGCACTTGTGCACTCAAAAAGCTGTCAGTGGCAATAGGACAATGCTCAAGTAACTTCAGAGCAGAGGCCGGGGGCCTTGAAAGTCGGAATAGAGGTTATAATGACAGAGGAAAGCACAGAGAGACAAGTTGCTTTCTTTCTTTACCGATGCACAGTCATTAATTGCAGCGTTGAAAAGCCAAAATAATACAGACCTGTATGACCTAAGAATAGTGCTCCACAAACTATGTCAACGATTCAAAAGTGTTGTGATCCAATGGATCCCATCTCATTGTAACATCACCGGCAATGAATAGGCTGACGGACTGGCAAAGGAAGGTAGAAATCTACTTCAGCCTGACGCAAGCGTAACTTCCGAGGAGGCACAGAATATTATCAGAATCAAATACAGAAACAAATGGGATGTAGAGCATCCAGGTCACACACAAAATGATGCTTACTACCAGCTCAACAGAAGAGAATAAGTGGTAATCTTCAGACTCCGCATTGGCCACAACAGATTGAGATACCATCTAGTCAACAAGCTAAAGATAGGAACTACCGATCAGTGTAACTGTGGCAATAATTTTTTTTTTTTTTTTTGCGTACGCCCGCTAATACTCGAGGCGAAATCTCAGGTTATTATTTTTTGTCTAACCTGACATTGATTTTACGTGAGTATCCCTTTATTTCTTGTACAGAGACAGGTGTCCCTCGCCATTCAGGCAAATACTCTCCGATTTCGGAGGTACCCATTGCAGCTGGGTCGGCTCAGGAGCCGCCAGTCCCTGGTCGACGACACTCCTTCAAATGTCTTCGCCAGGTCTCGAGTTAATCCAGTCCAAATCCCGGTCGACGAAAAATCCTCAAATGCCGTCGCCCGGGTTTGATCCTGTATCACCCGGTCGCCAGAGCGGTGTTGTAACCACTACGCTAGCGCGGCTCCCCCGTGGCACTAATAAAATGAACATCTGCTTCAAAGATGCCCAACATATAAGGAACAGAGAAAACGCATTCGTGGAAAAGCTCTACAGAGATTCCAATAGCCTCAAACTGACTACTGCTTTCTTTGAAAACATTCAAGTAGACGTCTGACTGTGTACGGAGATGAAAAAGACACCATCGCACACCTGATTACCCAAATCTAATCTTTCTCTCTCAGCCAATGGCAAAAGGTGTATCTTCTAATTCTTCCTATAATGTGCTGGATTAATACAGGCGTGGTCTAACTCCCATCCGTCCATCCCTGTTAATCTTACTCAAGTAACGGATGTAACTCTCAATGTCCAGTAACAATTGTGGTCTAATATTCGTTTTATCAAGTGTTTATGATTCTAAGAATCGCATACATGGTCGCTTATCGATTTTTGATCCAGTACAAAAATTGTATGGTTCCCTGGAGTTTCTGTTGAGCGAAAGAAATAATGGACTTACTGCTACTTCGTGCATGAGGTAAGGAAGGAAATACAATGCGGTTTTACATGGGACTGGTAATCTCACCATATAAAAAAAATGCAATGGAAACCTGTGCGGCAAAGAGATAGTGCTTTTACTTTGACTTCCTCAAGTAGAGGCCATCTACAGGTCAATGCATTCGCGGTTAAATCTTTCTCAATTTACGTGAATTAGAAATAATGCAAGCTTAGTAAATCAAATGGAGAACAAAAATTAAAAAACCGCTGTTCCTATAAAAATGCAAAATTTCATGCTTTAAAAAAAAACTTTCTATTGTTTTATGTTCGTTTTCGAATACTTTTTTGTGGGAATCTATAATTTTTAAATTTTTTTAAAATTTTAGTCTACTTTGCGGAAACATTGCCCTAATTGTAAAGTACTTAATTTCTCTACAGAAATGGTCTCAGTGCACGTGAATCTCACATTACTCGCGCACCGTCACAACGTCTTCTTCTTTAATCCATAATCCGTTCGTTGTCAAAGCAGTCAGTGGCGGTCACGCCTGGTGGCGTCTCGTGTGGGCGGCAACAAACCGTCTCTACTTTGCTCGGCCGGCACAGCTCTGGTTCACGTTTTGCATCTTGGCCTAAACATTTAAAAAAAAATAAAATGTTGCCTAGTGTTGGCGAGGCGCGTCCCGTTCAACCTAGTCGCTTATATTAGGGCGCATGTCCAAATATAAAAGACCTTTAGACATCTCTCCACTAGGTGTTTTTATTTGGACTCTCTGTCGCCTTCCTTTCTGGGATCCATAGCAGGTAACTATCGCCTACCTTTCTGGGATCCATAGCAGGTAACTATCGCCTACGTGTCAGGGATCCATAGCAGGTAACTATCGCCTACCTTTCTGGGATCCTTATAGGTAACTATCGCCTTCCTTTCTGGGATCTATAGCAGGTAACTATCGCCAACCTTTCTGGGATCCATAGCAGGTAACTATCGCCTACCTTTCTGGGATCCATAGCAGGTAACTATCGCCTACCTTTCTGGGATCCATAGCAGGTAACTATCGCCTTCCTTTCTGGGATCCATAGCAGGTAACTATCGCCTACCTTTCTGGGATCCATAGCAGGTAACTATCGCCTTCCTTTCTGGGATCCATAGCAGGTAACTATCGCCTTCCTTTCTGGGATCCATAGCAGGTAACTATCGCCTACCTTTCTGGGATCCATAGCAGGTAACTATCGCCTTCCTTTCTGGGATCCATAGCAGGTAACTATATCCTAAATCACAAGTGCACTGTAATTGATCAAATAATGAGCGAAAAAGGACACTGTGATAATGACACGTATTGCGTTCAACAGCGCTGTCAAGTTATGCTTCTTCATGATTACTTTTACCCCATCGATTCATCTTTCTCCATTATAATCAACAGTTATTTATTGTCTATTCACATCTGACTTGTGTATCTTAAAAAAAACAACAGTAATCAAAAGGTGCGGTTTTCGAATCATGGTATCAACACACTCCGATCTACCTAGCTGTAAATGGGTACCTGACTCTGCTCTTTGAGTTAGGGAAGGAAAAGGCAGCGAGAAAGGGAACCGGTCACCCCACCTCTCGATGCTGGACCTAGTATGGTGAAGTCTCTAACACTTCATTCCCCTACGGGACTACCGTTACCTTTTGTAATCAAGGCTGAGAATAAATGAAATCACGTGACTTGAAGTTTCGTCTGCTGCACGTTCTATTCTGTTCAGATCATCAGTTTTCGTTCATGGATTTTATTTTCTATCAGATCTTCGCCAAAACTGAAAATAATGAAGTCTACAAAGTATATACAACACGTCTCATTAAATGTAACGAGCAGTACATTTTTATCGTCTCAGATAACGAAGTCATAAGATAAGGAGTTAGATGGGAGTAAGTGTCTTTTAGATAAGGGTAGATGATAAGGAGTTTGCTAGGAGTGCTAGTCGGATAGATAACGGTAGAGGATAAAAACGTTTTACAGAGGTGTGACAGACGGAGAAATTAAAGTAGAGGATAAGGAGTTAGATTTAGTAATTGTCGAGTTGATAAATGTAGAGGATAAGGAGTCAGGTCGGAGTGATTTTCGGACAGATAAGGATAGAGGATAAGATGTGTGTTAGGAGTGATGGTCGGATAGATAAGTGTAGAAGATAAAGAGTCAGACAGTGTGATTTTCGAACAGATACGTGTAGGAGATAAGGAGTTATACAGAATCTATTGTGGGACATAAGAGAAGAAGATAAGGAGTTAGATAGAAGTGATCACCTGACAGATAAAGTAGCCTATAAAGAGTCAGATAAGAGTGGTAGTCTGACAGATAAGGGAAGAGGATAAGGGGTCAGATTGTTGCACGGATAATAGATAAGTTAGTGAATGTAAGGAGCTCAAAAACAAAATACAATAAAATGTATAGTTTTGAACGGACAAAATGTCTGTTTTTGACACATGCTGGCAAGTCCAACAAATCTTAACCTGAAACTAGGAGTTGAACATCGCTCCCTTCGAGAGTTCTGCATTGCTACAATAGCAGCTTTTCTATACGCTTACTCTAGTTCTAAGAGATTCGGAAATACACAGTTTTGTCTATTAAAAAATCGACTCCAGTTACAACTTGCGAGGTTCACATACTAGCGATTTCTCAAATTTCATAATAGACCAGATTTTTCTTTATATTTTCGTAATTTTGTTATTTCATTCATTCACTTTTTTAAAATTTATTTTGGCTCTGCATTTCTGTTGATTGTTAGATTCTTGGTTTTGACATTTCTGTCTTTCCTGTCTTGATTGGTAATTTTTAGTTGCTTATTTATTGTACTTTTTCCTAGTGTAACCTGTGTTTTTTTATATGTTTCCCTTCTCTTTTTCGGTCGCTCATGTTATATCTTGTTGGTTTGTTCATCTAGTATTCCACATGTTTGAAGTATTATATATCTTTTTCTCCTAATCTGTTCATGTTTTTTGTCTTTGCTTCATGTTTGTGATTGGCTAATGAAAGTAAACCCGATGTAGCGAAAGGTTTTTAAGATATTAGTTACTGAAAGAATAGAACATAATTCTGTCTGGACAGAATATAGTCCCAGTGTCAGAAAAGAGCACTGGTATCACAGGATAGTCACGGCTGCGAAGGTCTCTGCTTCAGATAGTATTCAGATTAAAGTCAGAGCCTAATATGCCGCCTTCGCTATGTAACTAGCCTATGAAAATCAACAATTCAGTAACATTCAAACTGCAACAATATAAATTTGACAAGTCAGAGAATTACAATTACTGAATCATTTATTAAGTTCATCTATCTATTGTTTTCTTCTTGTGCAATTATGAATGATGAAAACATGATGAAATTGAATGAAATAAACGATTAATTTCACACTTATTCAAAAGTTGAGTTGTAATTCTTATTTAGAAAAAATTCCTTGTTGAAATATTCAAAATAAATAGAATGTTCCTTCACTTTTCTTTTAAAACTAAAATGTCGATTGTCTTGAATCTTGAAGTAGAACAGTTATCATCATAACACTTCTATTGTTCTTTTGACTTTTTCTTTTGACCGCTCACAATGGTTGTTGCATAGTCACAGATATTTTACTCAGCTTCAGTGATCTGGTACAGCTCTTCTGGTCTACACAAGTACTATTCACAGCAGTTGGTTATTGACTCTGCACTAGGCTAACCAACACCTTCTTGTCCTTTCTCTTTGTAAGACGTATTACTATTTGTGTGTTTTAGTAAATGTTTTTTTTTCTACCGTTTTATCCCCGTCTTACGGCAGTTCTGCTCATATACTCATATCCAACACCTGATGGAGTCTAGTGCATGAACAGGATCACACCGAGGTGCACCTTATTGTTGAGGTGAGTCACGAATGGATTTCAGTTCGAGATCCTGCTGTTCCAAACCAGAACAGTAACCTGGAAGAAAGTGTGACATGTGGCTAACCTTTGGTCGTTATGGCCCACAAGTCTACGTGTCAGTGAGTGAAAGTGTTCAAAGTATGCACGAGTATGTGTGACACAGGGATCTGCTCTATTGGCAGTATAACATAGGCATGGCATGTGTCTAATTGTAATACATTTTCGCAAACAATTAAATACACCGTTAGTGCAAATCATGATGCTGCAGTCGCCTTCTAAAGTTATAGTAGCTTGCAGTCATCTATAAAAGTATTCTTATTGATTATAAGCTTTTGAACACTCCTGAGTTTCCATTCCGGCTTAACCCTGGCAAGTATCGTGTTCGTTTCGTCATCCACAATTAAATTCAAATTTAGTCCTCACAAATCGATTAAACTTATCTAACCTGAAATGAAATTGAATTTATTTACAATGTATATATTTTTATAAACTTGCTAGGATTGTTCAGAAGTTCAAACTGGACAGAGGATTGGCGATGATTTGAACTACCCAGCAATGCAGATGGAGAAATTAGCTTTCCAGGCATGCTGCTATCTCAACCTCCAGCAATCTGTCTATCTTTTGATTTTTTTGTTTTTTTGCTCTCTTTACGATTTTGAAAGAACCTTCGCTTGCTTTTACAGGCTGAGCGTGGACGTATGAGAAGGCACTGTGCAAACTACCTTCTTACTTTTCGTTTCTCTCGGTGATAAGGGGAATCTGTGCTTAGCATGGTCCATAAAATGTGCTCGTTCTGTTCAACCAGATTATGGATCACTGTCATCCATGTCTCCTTTTATATGTACGATCGTTAGCTTCATTTATGTAAACGGGTGTCCCTAATTGGTTTTGTCTTTAATTTATTATTAATTTCCAAAGACGATCGACACAACAGTTTTCATCATGCTAGCACCTTTACCTTCAATTATCTCCAAAAATAACACACACAGCAACTATTCCTCTGGAATGAATATAGCTTATCTTATCCTTCAAAAAAACAAAATCACTGTCATTACTTTCTATCACTCCATTTATTTGTACGACACACGAATCCATTGCATACTATTACACTGTCATTTCTTCTGCAGAACGCCATTGTTAAACCAGTTCGTCACAAGCGAGCTTCGTGACTTCTGATTGGCTGCCAATATCTCCCTTCTTTCTATCATAACAAGGTATAGTGTTTACATCACGCTACATCCGGAAACGTGACGTGTATTTGTTTTATCGTTCAGTTGTAAAACTAACTCCATACCGATTCAAAAAGAGTAATGAGGATGTCCTGAAAGAGACCAGGACGCAAAGGTAGCTTATTCCTCATTTTAGAAAGAAGCAATCCACTTTTTTCTGCATGTTATGAAAAAGAGAAAACTGAAATATATCGTAACAACAGGAAATATTAAAGGAAAAAGAGATAGAGGAAGACAAAGAGAGCAGATACTGGACAGTTTAACATTGTAGCATGTAAATAAGTCAACAACAGAATTGATAAATAGTACTGGAGACAGTAAGTTATGAATATAGATCATCTCCTATCCCAGGAAGAGAAAAGAAATCAAAAGAAAGAAAATAGAAGCAAAGTCCCATAGGCTGAAGGGAATATATATTTAACAGTACAGTCAGCTGAGCAAGGAAATAAAATGTCAAACCCGAGCTGACAAAATGAAATTCGTAGATAACCTGGCACCTCAGGCTGAAGATGCAGCATTGAGCAATGAACAAAGCACGGTGTACAAAGTAACAAAAGCCATCAGGGGAAAACGTGGCGCTAACAACATTACACTACTGAGAGACAAGAGTGGAAATCTCATCACCGCAGGAACAGGGGCAAGAAGCAAGATGGGCAAAACACTTCAGAGAAACAATAAATAAAGCACCCCCAGAGTTACAATTGAACATTCCAGAGGCTGAAAATGATCTAGACATAAATACACATTTTCCACGTAGGGAAGAAATCATCACAGCTATTAAAGAGATGAAGAACGGAAAAGCTCCAGGCCATGACAACCTAAAGGCAGAGCTATTTAAAGCAGATCCTGTATTAGCGGCAGAACTTTTAGAACCACTATTTGCACCAATCTGGCAAACAGGGACAACACCTATGGAGTTGAACAGAGGATTAATTGGTAAATTGCCAAAGAAAGGTGACCTCACTGACTGCTACAATTGCAAGAATGTAGAGGAATTACGCTCCTATCAGTTCCCAGCAACATATTGGGCAGAATGATTATTCAAGGAATTTTATGAGTACTAGACCATAAAATGAGGAAGGAACAAGCAGGATTTAGAAGGAATAAACAATGTACTGATCATATATTCACCTTCAGGAACATAACAGTACAATGTATAGCAGAGGCAGCTGTATATCAATTTTGTTGACATTGAAAAAACATTTGACAGCATACACAGTGACAGCCTATGGAAAATACTGAGGGCGTATGGAATCCTATGGGCATGGTCTCCATTATTAGAAGTCTGTATGCTAATTTCTTATACAGTGTTGGGCAGAGCAACTTAACGTTTGAGCTTAAAGCAGGAGTGCAGCAGGGATATCCCTTATCAATCACTCTGTTTTTAACTGTCATAGACTGTGTGATGCGCCAGACAACAGCGGATTCCCTTAGAGGAAAAAGACAGACAATGTTATCTACACACTAGGATCTGGAATACGCAGATGGCATTGCACTATTCGCACACTTACATCGGTACATCCAAGAAAAAAGAGACAGACTGAATAAACATAGCCAACAGGCGGGACTAAACATTAAACCCAGGAAGACAGAACTCGTGACACAAGCTAAGAAATCCTGAATCCATAAAAATAAAAGATCAAGAGCTAGAAAATACCAACACATATACATACTTATGAAGCATAATAACACCAGATGGTGGAACAAGCAAAGACATCAACAAGCCGAATGAATAAAGCCATAATAACCTTCGCCAACTTAAACAACATATGGAAATCCACCCAGTACAGTACACACGCTAAATTAAAAATATATGAGAGCTGCATTTAAGGAGCAGAATGCTGAAGAGTAACACAAAAAGAAATGTCTAAATTGATCTCTTCTCACTGTGACGTAAAATGGAAATATAGCCTACAGTTTCTGACAGTCTTTCGTGACCTCGTGGCGTTCTATGATTCGCTAGCAAAGCCATGCATTGACAGCCTGCGGTTACTCATTTTTAATTCACGCCTCTTTTCCTTGAGACATAAACAAACGATAAGTTTACCAACTTCCGTGACCTGCCAGTCATGACAAGGAGCGAATCAAGTTTGTTTACCTGAGTTTCTCACGCGAGCTGGATCTGTCAATCATCGGATATCAGACAGATGCACGTGCAATAACACCGGACCTTTTGAAGTGAGTCGCTCGGGCAAAAATATTTTCCCCGAGTATCCTTTGATGTTCGTACATACAGGGAGAGATAACTCTGTGATCTCCAGAAGCGGACCAAATCTACGGGAACCCGTTACACGGTTTAAGTCTCTGTTGCCGAGTAGCAGCGTCTGACAGGGCGACCGTGAAAACCTATAATCTTGGGAATTAAGGTTCCTGATTTCTCTGCTATGCACAAGTGTGAAAATTAGTATCCTCTAGAGAGCAGATAACTGGGATGGTATATCCCAAAACAGTTATCAGTTGTCGCTCAGAATTTTTCGGATAGTCTAAACACGTAGTCTAGAACGATTGTGGAAGGTGTGTTAATAGCCTTCGTGGGGATTTCATTCTGATTTTCTGGTAATATAAATTTGTGCTTAAGTGTGTTAAAGTGTTAAAGTTTACCATTATAATTCACTTAAAGTCTAGCTGTTAAAGACCAGTGGAAAATAACGCGTAGCTATTTGTTTACCAGTTGTTCAGTTTAATGATAATTTACCACCCGCTCTATCACACAAGAAGAGATGTTTTAGTTGACTAATTAATACACTAGGCGTGACTGATAAGTGACAGAATAGAATTCACGTTATATTTCATTTTGTGTAATTTTTGTAAGTGACTGTTATTTAATACCATACGACGACTCACAGACGCCGACAATCTAATAGCTATTAATGACAGGCGATATTTGTTAAGTGCGCGTATGGATAATTAAATAATAATAGACATTGTGCGCTAATCGTGACAGGGGCAGGAGGGGAAAGGCTGCATACCTCAACCAAACCTGCACCCGCTAAGCGACGCGCGATAGGATAGGCTAAAGACACCGTGTGCCTTTTAACTTTAATCAGGACTGACGGAGAGGATAAGAGATCGTCTTTTCCCCTTCCGTGTATATATATGTAGCTATCTATATTAGTAGCATTTTTTTCATAAATGTTTCTCTATTCTTAAGCATGACCTGGTCAAGGGCGACCAGCGGTCTATTTTGGTCCTTTTCTTCATTTACTGATTGGTGAATGTTGTCTTTTTCTTGGCTTACTTGTCCCCAAGTTCATTTGTGAACAGGATTGGCCAAAGAGACTAGTAACATTTTAAATAGTAAAGTTAACTGGACTTACCAATAACCAGAAATATTCATTCAATTTTATCAGCCCACTGTGGCGTAACACAAATAACATTACTATCTGACTTTTGACAGTCGTATCAGCGGATTTATCCAGCAAATTACGCTGTTTCAAAATCGGAACTCACCCCAGACCCAGCCGATAGGATTTACCATCACCATCATAAATAACAGTGTTTTTTAGCAACCAGATGTTTCCCTATACTGGAAATATTTTCTACTGTTTACTGTGAACACAAGATCTCGGTTTTTCTACATTAACTATTCGAGGTAACATTTGTCTATCCAGGAATCAACCACCAAATTAGGCGTCCCCCTTGTAAAATTTAATTATTTGAGGAGGGATTGGGGCCAATTTGGAAGATAAAAACACTGGAAATTATATATTCAGGAATTATATGTCCAAGAGATTTTTTCACCACGAGTAGGTAAGACGAGCGAGTGAGTGGCCACGTATGTCAGAGAGAGTGAATATTTTCTTTGTTACAGGAAAATTATATTATCTGGATTCTGCTTAAATATTGTTTACTTTACTGAATAGCTTTAGTAGGAACTTTGTTCTTTTCTTTACTGTCTATGCTATAACATAGTGCTAACCTTTAACCTTTGTGGTTATTAACTTGGTGGGTCCTTTCTTTTTCAATAAGAGGAGGGCCCATGTATTCTGTTAATTTACTATGTATGTAATTCTGATTTTATTTGATCTTTCTTTAGATATTTGTTGTAGTCAAGTTTAATGATAATAAACAATAAAAGAACTTAGCTTTGTGTGTTGGTCAGACCCATACCCAATTAACCATAGCTGTTCACGTTTGTATGTCTTGTTGTCACATAATTGTGGGTGTGTGTAGTTAAACTTATATTTCTAGGTATAAGGAGGTATAAGATTGTCTTGTACTAAATTATAGTCGTATAGATAGGCTGGACTAGAGACATTTACTCATTCCAGAGACATATCTTCTCCTTAAACTATTCACTCGTGAAATCTATTTCTCACACCTTTATTTCTTACGTACTTATCAACATCCACTCTACTCAGGCGGGACCATAAATAACTTTCAAACTTATCTAATTACGACACCCACCGAACCTACCTTAGGACAATTCTTCTGAATTTTCTGGCCGAACACCATCAACAACCAAGAACTGCTAACTCGGAGCCACCAAGAAGACATGCGTACCATCATAGCAGGTAGATTCTGGAATTGGTTTGGCCACATCCTCAGAAGAGACCCTGACACCATCACCAGAAGAGACCCTGACACCATCACCAGAAAGACCCTGACACTATCACCACAAGAGACCCTGAAACCATCACCAGAAGAGACCCTGACACCATCACCAGAAGAGACCCTGACACCATCACCAGAAGAGACCCTGACACCATCACCAGAAGAGACCCTGACACCATCACCAGAAGAGAACCTGACACCATCACCAGAAGAGACCCTGACAACATCATTAGAAGAGACCCTGACACCATCACCAAAAGAGACCCTGACACCATCAACAGAAGAGACCCTGACACCATCACCAGAAGAGACCCTGACCCATCACCAGAAGAGACCCTGATACCATCACCAGAAGAGACCCTGACACCATCATTAGAAGAGACCCTGACACAATCACCAAAAGAGACCCTGACACAATCACCAGAAGAGACACTGACACCATCACCAGAAGAGACCCTGACACCATCACCAGAAGAGACCCTGACACCATCACCAGAAGAGACCCTGACACCATCACCAGAAGAGACCCTGACACCATCACCAGAAGAGAACCTGACACCATCACCAGAAGAGACCCTGACACCATCATTAGAAGAGACCCTGACACCATCACCAAAAGAGACCCTGACACCATCAACAGAAGAGACCCTGACACCATCACCAGAAGAGACCCTGACACCATCACCAGAAGAGACCCTGATACCATCACCAGAAGAGACCCTGACACCATCACCAGAAGAGACCCTGACACCATCACCAAAAGAGACCCTGACACCATCACCAGAAGAGACCCTGACACCATCACCAAAAGAGACCCTGACACCATCACCAGAAGAGACCCTGACACCATCACCAGAAGAGACCCTGACACCATCACCAGAAGAGACCCTGACACCATCACCAGAAGAGACCCTGACACCATCACCAAAAGAGACCCTGACACCATCACCAGAAGAGACCCTGACACCATCACCAGAAGAGACCCTGACACCATCACCAGAAGAGACCCTGACACCATCACCAAAAGAGACCCTGACACCATCACCAGAAGAGACCCTGACACCATCACCAGAAGAGACCCTGACACCATCACCAAAAGAGACCCTGACACCATCACCAGAAGAGACCCTGACACCATCACCAGAAGAGACCTTGACACCATCACCAGAAGAGACCCTGACACCATCACCAGAAGAGACCCTGACACCATCACCAAAAGAGACCCTGACACCATCACCAGAAGAGACCCTGACACCATCACCAGAAGAGACCCTGACACCATCACCAAAAGAGACCCTGACACCATCACCAAAAGAGACCCTGACACCATCACCAAAAGAGACCCTGACACCATCACCAGAAGAGACCCTGACACCATCACCAGAAGAGACTCTGACACCATCACCAGAAGAGACCCTGACACCATCACCAAAAAGACCCTGACACCATCACCAAAAGAGACCCTGACACCATCACCAGAAGAGACCCTGACACCATCACCAAAGAGACCCTGACACCATCACCAGAAGAGACCCTGACACCATCACCAAAAGAGACCCTGACACCATCACCAGAAGAGACCCTGACACCATCACCAGAAGAGACCCTGACACCATCACCAAAAGAGACCCTGACACCATCACCAGAAGAGACCCTGACACCATCACCAGAAGAGACCCTGACACCATCACCAGAAGAGACCCTGACACCATCACCAAAAGAGACCCTGACACCATCACCACAAGAGACCCTGACACCATCACCACAAGAGACCCTGACACCATCACCAAAAGAGACCCTAACACCATCACCAGAAGAGACCCTGACACCATCACCAGAAGAGACCCTGACACCATCACCAGAAGAGACCCTGACACCATCACCAGAAGAGACCCTGACACCATCACCAGAAGAGACCCTGACACCATCACCAAAAGAGACCCTGACACCATCACCAGAAGAGACCCTGACACCATCACCAGAAAACACCCTGACACCATCACCAAAAGAGACCCTGACACCATCACCAGAAGAGACCCTGACACCATCACCAGAAGAGACCCTGACACCATCACCAAAAGAGACCCTGACACCATCACCAGAAGAGACCCTGACACCATCACCAAAAGAGACCCTGACACCATCACCAAAAGAGACCCTGACACCATCACCAAAAGAGACCCTGACACCATCACCAGAAGAGACCCTGACACCATCACCAGAAGAGACCCTGACACCATCACCAGAAGAGACCCTGACACCATCACCAGAAGAGACCCTGACACCATCACCAGAAGAGACCCTGACACCATCACCAGAAGAGACCCTGACACCATCACCAGAAGAGACCCTGACACCATCACCAGAAGAGACCCTGACACCATCACCAGAAGAGACCCTGACACCATCACCAGAAGAGACCCTGACACCATCACCAGAAGAGACCCTGACACCATCACCAAAAGAGACCCTGACACCATCACCAAAAGAGACCCTGACACCATCACCAGAAGAGACCCTGACACCATCACCAGAAGAGACCCTGACACCATCACCAGAAGAGACCCTGACACCATCACCAAAAGAGACCCTGACACCATCACCAGAAGAGACCCTGACACCATCACCAGAAGAGACCCTGACACCATCACCAGAAGAGACCCTGACACCATCACCAGAAGAGACCCTGACACCATCACCAGAAGAGACCCTGACACCATCACCAGAAGAGACCCTGACACCATCACCAGAAGAGACCCTGACACCATCACCAGGAGAGACCCTGACACCATCACCAGAAGAGACCCTGACACCATCACCAGAAGAGACCCTGACACCATCACCAGAAGAGACCCTGACACCATCACCAGAAGAGACCCTGACACCATCACCACAAGAGACCCTGACACCATCACCAGAAGAGACCCTGACACCATCACCAGAAGAGACCCTGACACCATCACCAGAAGAGACCCTGACACCATCACCAGAAGAGACCCTGACACCATCACCAGAAGAGACCCTGACACCATCACCAGAAGAGACCCTGACACCATCACCAGAAAAGACCCTGACACCATCACCAGAAGAGACCCTGACACCATCACCAGAAGAGACCCTGACACCATCACCAGAAGAGACCCTGACACCATCACCAGAAGAGACCCTGACACCATCACCACAAGAGACCCTGACACCATCACCAGAAGAGACCCTGACACCATCACCACAAGAGACCCTGACACCATCACCAAAAGAGACCCTGACACCATCACCAGAAGAGACCCTGACACCATCACCACAAGAGACCCTGACACCATCACCAAAAGAGACCCTGACACCATCACCACAAGAGACCCTGACACCATCACCAAAAGAGACCCTGACACCATCACCAGAAGAGACCCTGACACCATCACCAGAAGAGACCCTGACACCATCACCAGAAGAGACCCTGACACCATCACCAGAAGAGACCCTGACACCATCACCACAAGAGACCCTGACACCATCACCAGAAGAGACCCTGACACCATCACCAGAAGAGACCCTGACACCATCACCAAAAGAGACCCTGACACCATCACCAGAAGAGACCCTGACACCATCACCAGAAGAGACCCTGACACCATCACCAGAAGAGACCCTGACACCATCACCAGAAGAGACCCTGACACCATCACCAAAAGAGACCCTGACACCATCACCAGAAGAGACCCTGACAACATCACCAGAAGAGACCCTGACACCATCACCAGAAGAGACCCTGACACCATCACCAGAAGAGACCCTGACACCATCACCAAAAGAGACCCTGACACCATCACCAGAAGAGACCCTGACACCATCACCACAAGAGACCCTGACACCATCACCAAAAGAGACCCTGACACCATCACCAGAAGAGACCCTGACACCATCACCAAAAGAGACCCTGACACCATCACCAGAAGAGACCCTGACACCATCACCAGAAGAGACCCTGACACCATCACCAGAAGAGACCCTGACACCATCACCAGAAGAGACCCTGACACCATCACCAAAGAGACCCTGACACCATCACCAGAAGAGACCCTGACACCATCACCAGAAGAGACCCTGACACCATCACCAAAAGAGACCCTGACACCATCACCAGAAGAGACCCTGACACCATCACCAGAAGAGACCCTGACACCATCACCAAAAGAGACCCTGACACCATCACCAGAAGAGACCCTGACACCATCACCAGAAGAGACCCTGACACCATCACCACAAGAGACCCTGACACCATCACCAGAAGAGACCCTGACACCATCACCAAAAGAGACCCTGACACCATCACCAGAAGAGACCCTGACAACATCACCACAAGAGACCCTGACACCATCACCAGAAGAGACCCTGACACCATCACCAGAAGAGACCCTGACACCATCACCAAAAGAGACCCTGACACCATCACCAGAAGAGACCCTGACACCATCACCAGAAGAGACCCTGACACCATCACCAAAAGAGACCCTGACACCATCACCAGAAGAGACCCTGACACCATCACCAAAAGAGACCCTGACACCATCACCAGAAGAGACCCTGACACCATCACCAGAAGAGACCCTGACACCATCACCAAAAGAGACCCTGACACCATCACCAAAAGAGACCCTGACACCATCACCAAAAGAGACCCTGACACCATCACCAGAAGAGACCCTGACACCATCACCAGAAGAGACCCTGACACCATCACCAGAAGAGACCCTGACACCATCACCAAAAAGACCCTGACACCATCACCAAACGAGACCCTGACACCATCACCAGAAGAGACCCTGACACCATCACCAAAGAGACCCTGACACCATCACCAGAAGAGACCCTGACACCATCACCAAAAGAGACCCTGACACCATCACCAGAAGAGACCCTGACACCATCACCAGAAGAGACCCTGACACCATCACCAAAAGAGACCCTGACACCATCACCAGAAGAGACCCTGACACCATCACCAGAAGAGACCCTGACACCATCACCAGAAGAGACCCTGACACCATCACCAAAAGAGACCCTGACACCATCACCACAAGAGACCCTGACACCATCACCACAAGAGACCCTGACACCATCACCAAAAGAGACCCTGACACCATCACCAGAAGAGACCCTGACACCATCACCAGAAGAGACCCTGACACCATCACCAAAAGAGACCCTGACACCATCACCAGAAGAGACCCTGACACCATCACCAGAAGAGACCCTGACACCATCACCAAAAGAGACCCTGACACCATCACCAGAAGAGACCCTGACACCATCACCAGAAGAGACCCTGACACCATCACCAAAAGAGACCCTGACACCATCACCAGAAGAGACCCTGACACCATCACCAGAAGAGACCCTGACACCATCACCAAAAGAGACCCTGACACCATCACCAGAAGAGACCCTGACACCATCACCAAAAGAGACCCTGACACCATCACCAAAAGAGACCCTGACACCATCACCAAAAGAGACCCTGACACCATCACCAGAAGAGACCCTGACACCATCACCAGAAGAGACCCTGACACCATCACCAGAAGAGACCCTGACACCATCACCAGAAGAGACCCTGACACCATCACCAGAAGAGACCCTGACACCATCACCAGAAGAGACCCTGACACCATCACCAGAAGAGACCCTGACACCATCACCAGAAGAGACCCTGACACCATCACCAGAAGAGACCCTGACACCATCACCAGAAGAGACCCTGACACCATCACCAAAAGAGACCCTGACACCATCACCAAAAGAGACCCTGACACCATCACCAAAAGAGACCCTGACACCATCACCAGAAGAGACCCTGACACCATCACCAAAAGAGACCCTGACACCATCACCAGAAGAGACCCTGACACCATCACCAAAAGAGACCCTGACACCATCACCAGAAGAGACCCTGACACCATCACCAGAAGAGACCCTGACACCATCACCAGAAGAGACCCTGACACCATCACCAGAAGAGACCCTGACACCATCACCAGAAGAGACCCTGACACCATCACCAGAAGAGACCCTGACACCATCACCAGAAGAGACCCTGACACCATCACCAGAAGAGACCCTGACACCATCACCAGAAGAGACCCTGACACCATCACCAGAAGAGACCCTGACACCATCACCAGAAGAGACCCTGACACCATCACCAGAAGAGACCCTGACACCATCACCACAAGAGACCCTGACACCATCACCAGAAGAGACCCTGACACCATCACCAGAAGAGACCCTGACACCATCACCAGAAGAGACCCTGACACCATCACCAGAAGAGACCCTGACACCATCACCAGAAGACACCCTGACACCATCACCAGAAAAGACCCTGACACCATCACCACAAGAGACCCTGACACCATCACCACAAGAGACCCTGACACCATCACCAGAAGAGACCCTGACACCATCACCAGAAGAGACCCTGACACCATCACCACAAGAGACCCTGACACCATCACCAGAAGAGACCCTGACACCATCACCACAAGAGACCCTGACACCATCACCAAAAGAGACCCTGACACCATCACCAGAAGAGACCCTGACACCATCACCAGAAGAGACCCTGACACCATCACCACAAGAGACCCTGACACCATCACCAGAAGAGACCCTGACACCATCACCAAAAGAGACCCTGACACCATCACCAGAAGAGACCCTGACAACATCACCAGAAGAGACCCTGACACCATCACCAAAAGAGACCCTGACACCATCACCAGAAGAGACCCTGACACCATCACCAGAAGAGACCCTGACACCATCACCAAAAGAGACCCTGACACCATCACCAGAAGAGACCCTGACAACATCACCAGAAAAGACCCTGACACCATCACCACAAGAGACCCTGACACCATCACCAGAAGAGACCCTGACACCATCACCAAAAGAGACCCTGACACCATCACCAGAAGAGACCCTGACAACATCACCACAAGAGACCCTGACACCATCACCAGAAGAGACCCTGACACCATCACCAGAAGAGACCCTGACACCATCACCACAAGAGACCCTGACACCATCACCAAAAGAGACCCTGACACCATCACCAGAAGAGACCCTGACACCATCACCACAAGAGACCCTGACACCATCACCAAAAGAGACCCTGACACCATTACCACAAGAGACCCTGACACCATCACCAAAAGAGACCCTGACACCATCACCAAAAGAGACCCTGACACCATCACCAGAAGAGACCCTGACACCATCACCACAAGAGACCCTGACACCATCACCAAAAGAGACCCTGACACCATCACCAGAAGAGACCCTGACACCATCACCAGAAGAGACCCTGACACCATCACCACAAGAGACCCTGACACCATCACCAGAAGAGACCCTGACACCATCACCAGAAGAGACCCTGACACCATCACCAAAAGAGACCCTGACACCATCACCAGAAGAGACCCTGACACCATCACCAGAAGAGACCCTGACCCCATCACCACAAGAGACCCTGACACCATCACCAAAAGAGACCCTGACACCATCACCAAAAGAGACCCTGACACCATCACCAGAAGAGACCCTGACACCATCACCACAAGAGACCCTGACACCATCACCAAAAGAGACCCTGACACCATCACCAGAAGAGACCCTGACACCATCACCAAAAGAGACCCTGACACCATCACCACAAGAGACCCTGACACCATCACCAGAAGAGACCCTGACACCATCACCACAAGAGACCCTGACACCATCACCAGAAGAGACCCTGACACCATCACCAAAAGAGACCCTGACACCATCACCAAAAGAGACCCTGACACCATCACCAAAAGAGACCCTGACACCATCACCAGAAGAGACCCTGACACCATCACCAAAAGAGACCCTGACACCATCACCAGAAGAGACCCTGACACCATCACCACAAGAGACCCTGACACCATCACCAGAAGAGACCCTGACACCATCACCAGAAGAGACCCTGACACCATCACCAAAAGAGACCCTGACACCATCACCACAAGAGACCCTGACACCATCACCAGAAGAGACCCTGACACCATCACCAGAACCGCCATGCTATAGACTCCAGAAGGAAAGCGAAAGCAAGAATGGCCAAAAGCCCACCTGGCGGAGAACTGTGGAGGCGGAGATATTGAGCATGAAACCACGAGCTAGGCACCACACGAAGAATGGCTGCTGACCGAGCAAAGTGGAGACAATTTGTTGCTACCTTACAAGACGCCACCTGGCGTGATGGTCACTAACTGATTTGTCAGACAGTAACCAAGGACCAACGAAGAGAAGAAGAAGACGATCTTGTACCTCACCTGGCATGGCACTTAAATAAGAAACAGAAATCCCAGCTTGACAGCAGCCCTTTTTATTATTGACACATGCAGCTTTGTCTAGCGAAGGAAAGGCAGAATTGATGGGGGAGAGAGGGGGGGATCGATAAGTCTTGAGAGGATGGGAATATGGCAGACTGATGACGTCGATGCTAACATGTAATAATGGCGAATATACCCTTTAGAACTAGAAACACTGAATAACTAATATTAGAACAGAATACATCAAATACTATTTAATGTGACAACGCAATGCTGTCATATTATTTCAATAAATAAATGATAACACGTCAAGAGATGAAGGAAAAGAACTGTGGTGTGGACATTCTGCCTTATGTTCTAAGAACGGCTCCATCTTTTTCTTGTGTTTAGTTTCTTGCTTTCCATTCTCTTCCACCTTTCTCTTTCAACCAAGCAAACGAATAAATTAATTGAAACTGTAAGTTGGTTTAATAATTTAGTTTCCTTTTATATGCAGCTCTGTTTTTTTTTTTCTATACTGCCACGTAAAAACATCATTAAATTAACAAAGTACTAATGTCAAAATGTGTCCCCATGTAGTTCCCGGGTGAAGAGACAGATGAAAAATATAGCGCATAATATGAGGTATGGCAACCTCATGGCGTAAAACAAATTACAAGTGAAACAACCGCAGCAAGATTACGTAAATGCTAAGTGCAGCCTTCCAGCAAACGGACCATCCAAAGTTGTTACTCCATGCTCTGTAAAGTGTGCATAGGAGAACTATGAAATGATGATGCATACACACTTCTTTCTCTAAACAATGCACAGATCCGCTTAACGACAATTTGTAAAGTTCACATTTTTCTCCACCGTCACGAATAAAAATAAAATTATCACTAATCACTATTGGGAATTACAAATATCAACACTTATCGACAATAAATTTATTGACATTATAGTGGCGACGAAAATATTAATGTAACGTATTTCAAAACACGTTGATCTACCCATCCTTCTTATCTGAATAATGCATATTGATAAACATGATGGGCTGCAACGCGCTTAATCTCTGTTGTCATATGGGTAAACAGGAAAAAGGTAAAGGATCTCGTTACAGGCCTATTGAGGAATATGGTTGTTACCTCTCATTCTTGCACACAGTCATATGCTCTATCTGAAGATATGGTTTTGCGCAAGATGAGCGGACACGATTAAGCACTATTGATAAACGCGCACCATTTCATATATTTATGACGTATCAAGGTATGACGTCATCATCGTCTGCCTTGGATATCAACGATTAACTTTCAATAGCTTTTCGATTGTGTCCTCCGACTAGATCGGACGAATGTGTTCAGCTACATAGATGTGTCCGTCAGAATATGTATTTAAAGTGTTAAAGTGTTCGTAGATCTGTTTGAGGATCGACACTTCATGTATTCATGCCGATATTACAGGCATTGCTTCAAGAGAAGTATATTTCAAATATTATATTGATATTCCATCAGGACAGTTGACGATGTATGTTATGTAAGCGACCACGATAATGACCGTTGGGAAAACTGCCGGAGTAATTTATAATTGAGGACGGACTGTAACGTTAACAGGACATTTCATTAATCTTGTGAATACTTTATTATGGAGCTTGTCAACCTGTTGAAGTTTATTAAATATATGAATCGTCACAAGTCTTCGACCACATTTTGATGTACAGTTGGACTTATAGTTTTCATTAGTTATGGAGTTCGGTTTGTGCATGTAGGCCTATGCTCTGATCAATAATCTAAACAACCAACCACCCATTCGCGTTACTCTTTAATTGCACACCGTAACAATGGTGTTAGACTCATATTTTCTTAATCATTGGCGCACTAGGGGTGATGTGGTCAGCATAAAGCCGGTCACTTTAACCTTCCCAGAGTTGCTCTGTTACCCAATTCATGAGGCTGGGTCGACCCCGGAGCCGTTTGCGGTCTAAAAAGTCCCACCTCAACAGGGGATGGAACTCCTGTTATATACAAAATGAAATAAAAAAACCATTTAGCGCTGCTTTGGCTTCCAGTTTATCAAGAGATGATTTCCCCTGGCTAGTATTGTCAGTGATGTAAGTGCGTACTCTCGCGTGGATTGCCATGGGGTGTAATTATTTGCCCTCGATTTTTTCACTGCTATTTTTACTGATAGCCTCTGTCAACGTTAGCAGACGTAGCAAGAAAACTATCTAACAAGATCATATTGTCTTCTCCCCAACGAAAGCGATACGACCTCGTCCCGATGATACCTTAAAGTTTTAGTTTGTGTTATTATTTTAAGTTGTTGTACCGTTCTTCTGAAGACTGCGTCTTTTCTCACCTGGCGTTTTCTGTTAGGTAGCGGTGTAATTATGTCCCCAGACATCCTGTTTAGGCTCATGGGTCCTATCTGATCACTATTGTTTTTACCTTTAGGAATTATAGTCTTTCTTTTCTCATATGAGACCTCATCTCATTCATTGACCACCCTTCAACCAATCAAGGAACGTAGGCCTTCAACCAACCCATGCCAAGTCTTCCTGTCCCGTGCCATCAGCTCCAGGTCTTCCCGTATCTTCTTCATCATTGTCATGTCTGTATATTCTCTATGTGTTGTTTAGTCTTCTTCTACTATCTTACCTTGGGGATTCCCAGAACATTAATAATAATAATAGCCCCTACAGTCATAACTGACTATGGGAATGCGCCCTTGAGGTGACAGCCCTCAGCTGCTTATTTTCCTGGTGCTCCTTTCGACGTTTTCTCCTCACCTCTGCTTCTTGTGTGAGCCTCTCTTCGCCCAATCTGAGGTGGCGCCGTAAATAGCATCGCCACTTAGTGCGATCGGCAGCTTTATCCTCTATAGGGTGAAGCTGGAGTGTCCTCTCCAGGGCGCGAGCTTATATGGAGATCAAGCTGTTGCCCATGCAGCATGTTCCCCCTCTCCACACAGCCGGTAGATCCAAAGGAACGGCAGTAGCCGATACAGTTTGGTACCAGCCATGTCGCAGGAGTTGCCAGAATAATGTCGAATCGACATTAGACTGCCTTAGGGACTCCGACTCCGGATTTATCCTCAGGGTTTACTCCCGAAGCCAATTCCACAAATGGATATTCCCGCAAGGCAGCGGTGGTTTGAATTCAGAGTTCCTTCTCTTAGATAAGCTACCAACCAAGGATCACGAGCCCTATCTGCCCGAAGCTGCTGGTTTTAAGGCGCCAGTCGCTCGCCTTTGCCCCTTCTCCCGTCAGTGGAAACAGTTCCGCCGGGCTCAAATTGAGCCACACGTGAAGGCCGGGAGCTGGACTTGGTTGTCAGAGGCTGTTTGAGGCGCGTGCCATAGAACATTAACTGCCTTGTAATGCTATCAAAAGGTTTCTATCATAAGGTTTCCTCATTGTGTGCTCTATCCATTGCCAGCGTCGTCTTCTCATTTCTTGTTCCACTGGCACTACTCAGATGAGAAAACTGTATAAAATACTGGTTTCAGTTTACGAATATAGGCAGATTTTGGAACAGTTTTTCTTTCCACCTTTTATTTTTGGCCATGGTTCTATCTTTGTAAGGCTCTGTTCATTAACAATACCAGAATTCTCTGCGGGTTGGAAGAAAAAGGCCGGCTTGTGAGCTCTTTCATCTTTGATTGATTAATCCAATCCAGATCTCCTTAATCCGTTTACGTTGATGTATTTCCAGTGCAAGCTTAATCACCTAATGGCTGCAAGGTTTTGATCATGTCAATAAATGTAAATGCCAACCTGCTGAGTTCATTCATGTCCTTAAGAGAAAAGGGGATGATATTGGAAGGGGAGAGTCGTAAGTTTGGTGAAAACCAGATGGGTCAAATTATTTACAAGCAAACAAATTGAATATAATCTCAGTTTTTTCCTTTTAATTTAAAACAACAATATAGGATATTTTATAAGTGGTGGCCATAGCGCGGCTCGCGAACCGCATGCGGCACAAGCAGGCCTTTAGTACGGCTCTCATTACGTAACTAAAATAAATCCGAAAAATGCTATCCCTTGCTACCGTTATTATGTTACATCTCTTTCCACTAAAGTTGGACCTTTTTTACTAGCGTTTTTTTTTTTTTGGTGCGGGGGAACTGAAATAAGCGAATGTTGCAACAACGCACACTTGGTTACCAATTATACTTCATGGCGCAGGTTGTATGTTTGTTTGCTTGCTTTATTATTTTTTTTTAGAAATATTCCTGCCACGTTTACTTCTTGGTAAAATTTTTTTTAATGTTCCCCATTTATATTATACATTTCGGGTAAATACAAAATAGTGTCTCCACAATAAAGTATTTTTATATCTAGCCATTTAAGCCTTATTGCTCGTCATAGATGAATCTTCTACGCTTTCGTACCATTCTTTACCGTACTTCTAAAGCTAAACAAGAAATAAATTAAATGATTACAGGGTAATTTAGTACCGTCATCCAGGCATGCAGCAGATTGATCACAACATAATACTTTCCCGCCATATTTTGACGGGTGACTGTCTCCTTATATGAGAACTTTGCTGATTAGCACTGAGTAATGTCTTAGAAAAGTGAATTTTAAAATTTATTTGTAACCATAGTATTTCTATGAAATAAATAATGAAGGAAACCTTGCTGAGTCCTGTAAACAGTACATCAATAAATAAAGGTAATTAACAGTCACTAGCTGGACATAAATAATGGCACCAGACCAACAACAAAATTATAAGTAATATGCTTACCGGGAATCGACCCTAGAACCATCCAAACCATACCATCGCCATGCTATGACAATAAATTGTGAAATTACGTTCAGCCAATTTTGCACCCCCAATTTGGCTGTGCGTCCTTTTATTATTTAGTGCTGCTAAAATGTTGACTATTCTAAAAATGTTGCTATAATTTACATAATTCTGAAAATGATGCTAAAATTTACATAATCCTAAAATGTTGCTAAAGTTTACATAATGCTGAAAATGTTGCTAAAATTTAAACAACTCTGAAAATGTTGCTAACATTTAGACATTTCTTAAAATGTTGCTAAAATTTACATAATCCTACAATGTTGCTAAAATTTTAAAAAATTCTGAAATGTTGCTAAAATTTAGACAATGCTGAAAAATGTTGCTAAAATTTAGACCATTCTGAAAATGTTGCTAAAATTTTGACATTTCTTAAAATGTTGCCAAAATTTACATAATCCTAAAATGTTGCTAAAATTTACATAATCCTAAAATGTTGCTAAAATTAAGACAATTCTGAAAATGTCACTGAAATTTAGAAATTTCTGAAAATGTTGCTGAAATTTTGACATAATGGTTACTTTCATTATTATCTCCAGCTGACAGCATGAATAAAAACAGGAGTGAAGTTGAAAGCTGCAACCAAGGTGGAGTGGGTTCAGTTCCTAGCACAAGACAACATGAGGCTGACACTTGGGAGTCATGACCTTATAGTGTAAAGGAGATTAAAAGAACGAAACACTTGACTGACAGGGGGACCACTTCTGATGATCAGATTGTCTCCTGCTGTATCGCTCTGTATGGAGTTTCTTACCATCCTGTCGGTGTACTAAATTTACTTTTTACTTTAGCTTTTCAATCAGCTGTAGCCGTGAAGCGTCGTGGGGCGCTACAGTTTTCGTTCTTGAACCAAGTGTATCGCACTGGCTGCCGTGATCCCGTCTTGTTGTACGAGATCTCGAGCACTGTCTGTCATACTGCCTCTTGGTCTTTTCGCGCTCTAAACCAGATCTTCTGCTGTAGTAGGCACGTGGTGTTAATTTATCGGACTCAATTCTCATGAGATGACCAAACACTTAATGTTCTGTCTCTCTACATATATCTGAAACAGAATGTAGCTCATATACGTTTTCTGGTATGATCATTTCTCATTCTGTATCTACTTATAATGTAAATAGCTTTTCTAAAACATTTCATTCTTGCATGATATGCTTTCTCCCTTCCTGTGCTTTGGTCAGAGACCATGTTCGACACTGACAGCTAAGAGTTGGTAAGATTATACTATTTATCATTTGTCTTTTAGTTTCCATGGTGATATTTGGATGTTTGTAGTGGTGACACCTGGTAAATCACTGCACTGCCTTTTTTGGCATCTAGTGTTCTTTTTCTTTTTAAAAAATAATAAAATTTTGCCTCGTTTTGGTGAGGCACGTCTCGCTCCACCTAGTAGGTTATATTAGGGCACATATCCAAATATAAATGACCTTTAGGTCTAATAGCTATTTATCTTTATTTAAGTCTTTTATTTTGTGTGAAAATGGATCCCAGGTACTTAAACTCTAGAACCTGTTTCGGCTTAATCATGTTGACATGCCTGCCAGGTGGGCCTGGAGATCTGCTGATTCTCATAATCTCTGTTTTTGTATGGGCTGAACTTCGTGGTGTATCTTCCACAGGTTGAATTTATTTATTTTCATCTTCGTACATTAGACTTTGGTCATCTGCAAAACGTTACCTCCGCAAACCTTAAGCAGCTGAAGATCTGGCTTCAGACACAAGTAACGTCAGAGAAGATGACTGATATCATCATCAACATCATTACCATCATCATCCTCAACATCATCACCATCATCGTCACCATCATCATCAGCAACATCATCACCATCAACATCGTCACCATCATCATCATCAACATCATCACCATCATCATCATCAACACCATCATCAACACCATCATCATCAACATAATTTTACGCTCTTTCTGGAGCATGGAGCCACCACTGTAGATGGTCCTATTACAGGAAGCCTACAATAAACATTCACATACTTTTGTAGCGGTAGATTCCATGACAGTTTTTTATATGATGAGGTTGCCAACCCCATGCACAACCTCATATTAGCAGCCTTGTACGACATGCCTGCAGGGTACAGTTGTCATATTCTTTCTTTATCTTTTCAGGAGGACCCCCCGGGGGACAATGACTAATATACGTTCACGTAAATCTGAAGAAAGATTGATTCTAGCTACAACAACGAAACTGGCACAAAACAATAAAGGTGTATATGAAAATCTAAAGAAACGAACCATCGAGACTAACTATATTAACACACAATGTTTGTTTATTGCACTTGGAAGCGTCAGGTTATGAAATTTGCAGGTGTAACAAAAACGTTGTGAACATTATTTATACGATTTATTGTTACCTGTCAGCAAACTGTTGCAGGTATGGCTGTGTCTCTGTGACCTGGTGTACATCAGCTTCGTGTTTGTACTTCCATGATTAAATGAAATAGACAGACAGAAAGGCATGCAGACTGATTGGTGGACAGACTTGCAAGCAAACAGGCAGGCAGACAGATAGATAGAAAGATACACAGACATTCAGACAGATGGACAGACGCACTTTTTTCAAGCAGATAGATAGATAGATAGATAGATAGATAGATAGATAGATAGATAGATAGATAGATAGATAGATAGATAGATAGATAGATAGATAGATAGATAGATAGATAGATAGATAGATAGATAGATAGATAGATAGATAGATAGATAGATAGAACGAATTTTATTTTTAAAGGGTTGAGAATTGGGCACGCAGACCCGTCTGATATTCTGCCCTTCTTTTCTCTCGTCTTTATAGATAGATAGATAGATAGATAGATAGATAGATAGATAGATAGATAGATAGATAGATAGATAGATAGATAGATAGATAGATAGATAGATAGATAGATAGATAGATAGATAGATAGATAGATAGATAGATAGATAGATAGATAGATAGATAGATAGATAGATAGATAGATAGATAGATAGATAGATAGATAGACTAACGCAATATAAATCAGTGCTCCGCAATCAATGTGCAGCGGCACAAAAATGTGCCTTGACAACTGGCAGATTATGATTTCATGGTGTTCAAAATTATCATCATCAGCTGGTGCCATCTTCACATAGAAAGTCGGCTGCAAATGATCTCTAACGTCTTCTGTCTCTTTATCGTGCACTCTGATAGACTTCATCTTGTCCATCTCTTGATGTTATCTACCCACTTTCTTTCTCTTGCCCAACTCTTTCTTCTATTATGGTCTCAAATGGTCAACAACCTTTTATGGTATGGTTAAATGTTACGAAGAAAATCACGACTACAATCTTTACAAGTAACTAGTTGAATTATCATCATCCACAAATTCATCACAATGTATTACGGAGCGTTGTCGTATGATTGCAGCGAATTTTTGTTGAATATCCATTGTCACCTACTTAAAATGTATAATGTTCCGCAGAATTCTGAAGGCCACTTAAATGTGACGTGAAGTAAAAATGTTGGCTGAGCACTGATCTAATAACACTGACAAACAACATTTTTCTTTCTTATATAAGAATACGTGTTCTTAGGTTAGTTTCTTGCGCTGATTTCAAATTTGAAATCCGTTTTTCTCTATCACATCGGGTTCTTAAGATATTTGTGAATAAATATATTTTTGGGAAACCGTTATTTGCTCCGATTCATTTTTACTATATAACTTATTAAAAATTAATAAAATGCAAAATAATTCTACTTTTTATACTGCTAAAAGATGCATGACATATGTTACGCTATTTTTCAAATAGTTACTATATTTTGAAATAATTCTGAGCGAAATATGGCTTCTAGAAGTTGTAGAAATACGGCTGATCTGTTCTGTTACGTGTGCGGATATTTTACCGATCGTGTTCACCAGAAAAACTTTACACCATTACTTAAGAAAGCATTTGAACTTTATTTCGATTCGAAAGTTGATGATGCAAATAAATCTTGGAAGCCAAATGCAGTTTGTTCGACTTGTGCAAATACATTGGCAGATTGGTTACGAAAATCGCCGAAGCATAAGTCGATGCCTTTTGGAGTGCCAGTAATATGGCGTGAACCGAAAATTCACGCTACTGATTGTTACTTCTGCTTGAAAAATATCCATAGTTTCACTTTTAAAACTAGAAAGTCTGTGGTTTATCCAAATATTGAATCGGTTTCGAAACCAGTGCCTCATGATCCAATCACGTGTCTGATCCCAGTTCCACCAGAACAATATCCGTTGGACGTGAATGAACCATCAGAAAGTGATAGTTTACCTGCTTTAGAAACTAATTTTTACTCGGATTATATACCGGTGAATGATGGTGTTCACTTAATTAACCATTCAGATCTTTCAGTTCTAATACGTGATCTCGCTCTTACCAAAGGACAAGCGGAATAACTCGGTTCGCGACTCAAAGAATGGAATCTTTTAGCACCCAATACTCCGATATCTAAATTTCGTCATAGACACAGAGAACTTGTTCAATACTTTGAGATGGATGATGACATTTGCTATTGCAAAGATGTAAACGGTCTAATGGTGCACCTCGGTCATGAGCTCATAGTCAACGAATGGCGACTTGTTGTGATGAAAAATACAGTGATACAACGTTAAAATATCTCAAATTATAAAGATAACGGGTAAGATATCATGTAGGGATAAAATTATACGTAAGATACGAGGATACATTCTCGCCTACTCCAGCGCTTTCTACCGCCATTGAAACTAACTAGTTAGACATGCAGACGAAACGGTTTACCCTTTTAGACGGGGGGAAACGGAGATAAAAAAGGAAAAAATATGACTGAACACGTGTTTGAATCTAAAAAGCAAAAAGACGCAATTGGTAGTTTAATGAAAAAAAAATCACGCCACTAGTTGACACAATGTAAGGAATTGGTAGAAAAAAGACCCTAGCTCTTGTTAGAAACAGTCGTATCTTGGACGTTTTACGGTAATTAGTTGTTTTGTTTGAATATAGCGGCAAACGCCATGGACGAAGGTTCAAGAACAAATTTCAAAAACTAACCTTGAGAAAAGTAGGTTTTTCTTTAATAATAAAGTTATGAAAATAAAACCTAGCTAGTTTGATAGCCCATCTTGAGCAGAGAAATAATATACTTTTAATTATACAGACGGACAGATAACACGGAAGATATTGACGAAAGACTGTATTGTTCACATCAGACTAGCGAACAGTTTTTTTGTGCATACTTCACTAAAGTTACATTTTGGCGTCCTTGAGACTTAGAACGCAAAAAATCAGACTGCAATGAACTAGAGGTGCAAAGTCGGAGGATAGAAGCTAAAATTAACTTAGGGAGGCAGGTTTGTGCAGTTTTTGCATGTAGTTAGTCCAAAAATCAAGTGTATTTTTGTGAAAAACCAAGTAGAGACAGACGGACCAACAGAAAATAATACACACTTGACTGAGATCTGACTGAAATTTGACTTTTGGTTTGAATATTTTAAAAAAGTTAGAGGGGAAGTCCGTGATTGGACAAACGCATTCATATTATGGAGAAAGGGACGCACACTTCTGCCATTTGATAGTAGACTGTCCATTGACACAGTTATTGACTGCTAGAGGTGATTTCCCGGAATAAATAAATAAAAATCAGTGGGACGCCATAATCTAGCCAGCAGCTCAACTGTGTTTTGCTAGTCCTAATTAACTGTGTTCTCAATTCTGAATTGTGGTAAGGAAAAAAGCATATATCTTGTTTATTTTAATATTTTGAGTGATTGATACTGCCATATCATGAAAAATGATTACGACAAGTGAGTGCTTGTTCTAGGTCCCCAGCAGGAGTTCAGGGCCTAGAGACAAACTAATAATATATGAAAACCTATCTAAGACTATGGAAGGCGGATCTATTATTGACATCAGTGGGAACATATCACCCACCTTATTGAATGAAAGAGGAAACTATTGAACATATTTCGGATGCAAGGCAGTCTAGGGAAACTGATACTAATTGATAACAACTGGGTGAGATGTGTTACGTTGGTCAGAGAGATCTGACTCAATCTGTGTAGTGTTGTTTGTGGTGTTATGTGTAAGAGTGGCTCAGTGAATAGAGTACTGACACATGGCACAAATTTTATTTCAGAGTTTCTGATCTGGCACTACGATTGTGCCAGATACTCTTGTAAAAGTACAAGAGCGGGTGTCTGTGCAGCCTAACATTTTACTCCAGCTACTGAGAGGAGTGGGCCACGAGAATTTTTGTACTACATCGTTACAGGCCAGTAAAGTGCAACCTGGCCTGCTGGAGATTCATGAACTATTTTCCCCATCACTAACGAAATAAAGCTTCTTAAATAATCATTAATATCAGTCCATATGTCAAGGACACTGAACTTTGTAGCCATAGATTGGGCATGATGACGCCACCCCAACTAACCATCCAGTGCTAGTTATCCCAAGACAGTTTATATATTATTAGTATTAACCATTGTAATAATATACTTATGTACAAAAATTACATTTTGATTATGCAATATATATATATGCATTTCATTGAAAATTACATATCATTTCATATGTTCTGACCAAAAGAAACAATTGGTTCAGGACTAATAAATTTAAAAGATTTTAAACTTAAAACTTTAACAACCAGTGTTAGTTCAGTGTATCATAGAGTTTATTATTATTATTATTAGACTTATTAATTATATGTGTGTGTCTGTGTATCTTATTACCTACACATTACATTTCAGTACCCTAGACTTTTAACGTAGCTAACACTCATTATAGTACAATAGGTCTGTTTGAGGTCGTAAGTGGTAGCAGAAGGGCCTTCTGTAACTCACATAAGCTTTTATCTCAGGAGCCTTCACAGCTGACCTCATCCAGTACACTAGGTAACATGTCAACCATACAATAACATCAAAAACCACTACAAATATTGGGGTCTCGTCCGGGGATTAAGTTATCAAAGATATTAGGGTCTCCTGGTCTGGGAATTAAACTAGTGGGGGCATAAGGGAATAAATTTAAAAGTGTTTCTTAAAATAAAAAGTGGAAAATAAAAGTTGATGAATCTTCACAGCCAGTGGTAATTAATTAATTAAGTAATATATTACCTTAGTAATTATATAATTGGAATTACCTTAGTTATTGCTAAATTGTGTGTTTGAGTATGGCAGATCTAGCAAAATTTAGATCGGCTGCTGTGCTGACGGCGAAGGAGATGAATATGGAGGGTCAAGTTTTAATTCAGTATGTAACTTCTGAATGTGACAAGTATATTGAAAGGGAAGATAGGAGGTTAGCTGAAGAGAAGAGGTTACAAATTGAGGCTGATAAAGAACTTAAGGGGCTGCAGATTGAGGCTGACAAAGAGGCAAAGGCATTGGAGGCAGATAGGGAGAGTAAGAGGCTCCAATTAGAGGCAGAAGAAAAACGACATCAAAGGGAAGCAGAAGAAAAGAGACAGGCTGCTGAGGCAGAAGATAGAAGATTACAAAGGGAGCACGAATTACGACTAAGGGAGCTGGAATTACAAGGCCATGCTCCTGAAAATGGTGCCAGCCCTTTTGCCTCAGATGCTATGCCTAGTCAGGGAGCCTCAACCTCAGCTATGGGGTTTCATTTAGACCATTTTAGTGAGAAAGACGATGAAATCGAGGGGTACCTCAGTAGATTCGAACTATTAGCTACTACGTATGGGTTAGAGAGAGAGAGGTGGAGTCTTAAGTTATCCCAGGGGCTGAGAGGTACTTCTTATGAAGTTTTTGCTAAGATGCATAGAGACGACCAAGACAATTATGACATGCTAAAGCAGGCTTTGTTATTGAGATATGAAAAGAATGGTGAATTTTATCGTAAGAAATTTAGAAATGCCAAACTGTTGTCTGGGGAGACATACCACCAATTCTCTGCCAGACTGGAAACCTATTTTGAGAAATGGACTGCTCTGGGGAAGACCCAAGATCTTAAAGAGATGATCATGATAGAGCAATTAAGAGAGTCCATGGCTCCAGACCTGAGAAAATTTCTCATGGAACAAGGTGCAGAGAGGTTGGGGGAGGTTTTAAATGTCGCTGAGAGGTATCAGGCAGCCCAGGCAGAGGTAAGTGGCACAAAAAAGAAGCACATAGAAAATTTTAAAGCTCCACAGCAATTTAGTAAATTTGATACCAGAGAACAAGGTAATAAAGGCAGAACAAACTTTGATAGGCCACGAAATGATTATCGTGATAGAAACTCACAGTTCAATGACCAAAAATATAACGAAAGAAAACCGTTTAACCAAGGAAAGAGATGGTGCAAATGGTGTAAGAAAGACAACCATAACACCGAATTTTGTAAAAGGAAACCTTCAAACATTGCTGCAATGAAATCGGGGAAACAAAGATTAAAGGTTAATCCTAATGGACAACAGGAACCTTATCACCCCCCAGTTTGTGAGGATGTTATTTGTAATGGGGTCACCATAAGGTGCCTATATGATACAGGTTTGGATTATGATTCAGTTGTGAAGTCTAGCCTAGTGGACCCAAGTCAGTATACCACAGAAACAGTGGAAATACAAGGGGCAACTAAGGACATACCACTCATGACACTTCCCATCGCTAGGATAACGGTGAAAACTCGCTATGTGGAAGGAGAAATCAGAGC
The DNA here is from genome assembly GCA_024509875.1 of Oreohelix idahoensis. Classification (NCBI taxonomy): domain Eukaryota; kingdom Metazoa; phylum Mollusca; class Gastropoda; order Stylommatophora; family Oreohelicidae; genus Oreohelix; species Oreohelix idahoensis. The sequence continues at coordinate 35,620 of JAMPIV010015745.1, read as the reverse complement.
AGCAGTGATAGATGAACCAATCTACCCTCTGATATTGGGGTGTAGATACGTCTTCTTGGGGAATCCCGAGAGACCTGTGATCATGGCGACAGTGCAGACCAGGTCACCGAAAAAGTAGGAAGAAGGTGAACCTATAAATGCTCATCCAGAGGAGATGAGGAAGGCGCAGGCTGAGGATAGAACACTCAAGCCATGTTTCAAGAAATTGCCCAAATGCCACACACCTCCAAGCAAGGGAGATTATTATCTGAAAAACAAAGTATTATACAGGAAGACAGGAACTAGATCCACTGGTCACGGACAGTTGGTTCTTCCCAAGGTATATAGGGCAAATTTAATAAGGAGCTTACATGTTGGAAAAGATGGTGACCATGAGAAAGTCGGTACCATCTGCCAAAAGTTTGCCCGAAAATACTATTGGCCCGACGTAAATGTCGACATTGAGAACTTTGTAGAATCATGTGGCGTATTTCATGAGGGAACACCCACAAAGGGGAAAAATGTGCAGGTCCTAGAAACGCCACGGGGCAAACTTAGGCCTGGAAGGAAAAATACTTATCATAAAATAGACAAAGTGGAATGGGAACCCCCTTTTCACACCCAGTCTTCACTTGAATGGATTAACATGGCCACTATGCGACGAGTACAAAGAGTAAATTTACCCCAGAATAAGCTGACAATCCCTCGGTCAGCCTTATATAAACTGGAGAACAATAAACGAGAGCGAAGATCTCTCACAAGTATTTAAAGTGGGGAGACAAACCCAAGAAAAAAATTGGTAGCGGTCGATTTGTGAGTGATGATTCTAGGAAGAAAAGTCCTCACTATAATGATTCTAATGGAAAGGACCCGACGGGTGCCATGAAAAATAAGTATGAAAAATTAAAAGTCCAGATGTAGCACTATTAAGGACCTGGACAGATGAGAAAGCAGAAGAGACTGTTACCTCATCATATCAATATGTGAACGAGCTGACCACTCGTCTGAAAGCTGGATGGAAACTGGCAAATGATAATTTGAGACAAGCCAGGAAGAAACAAGGAAGGTATTTTAATAGGAAGGCAAAGGACAGAGAATTAGCTGTGGGAGAGAAGGTGCTTCTTCAACTACCCGGCAGCCAGAATAAGTTGCAAATTGGATGGCAAGGTCCATATACGGTTCTAGAGAAGGTGTCTAGAACAAACTATAAAATTGACAAAAAGGGGAAGGAGAAGGTATATCATGTAAACCTTTTAAAGAAGTATCTGGACAGACCACTCCAGGAAAGCACCCCCTTACTGACCTTGGCTATCGCAACTCAAATGAAAAAGAAACCATTCACCTCACATGAATACCCATTCCATCCCTGTGAGACAGCCGCACAGGTAAAAGTCAGTAAGCACCTGACTAAAAATCAGAGGGAGAGAGTTCAACAGGTTCTGGAGGAACATACAGATGTACTAACAGATAAACCAGGACATACAAATTTGCTACAGTATGACATGAAGCTGGTAGACTCAAACCCAATCTGTATGAGAGCCTATTCTATTCCGTTCGCGAAGGAGAAGGCATTGAAAGAGGAAATAGATTATTTGTTGAAAGAAGGGATTATTTCACACAGTGAATCTTCTTTTAGCTCCAGTGTAGTGTTGTTGAGGAAACCGTCTGGGGAACATAGACTGTGCATAGATTACAGGAAACTGAATGCTGTCACAGAAGGACAAGTGGATCCATTACCAGACACAAAACAATTATTTGCCAGATTGAACAAGGCAAAATACTTTTCGAAGGTGGATCTTAGCAAAGGCTATTACCAGATTCCAGTGAAGCCTGAAGTTAGACCTTATTTAGCTTTTAGCACCTCGGAAGGACATTATGAATTCAACATGCTACCATTCGGACTGAAAAATGCTCCGAGTGTATTTTCTAGGATGATGCGCAAATTGTTGGATCCCCTGAATAATCCATGTATCACGAATTTCATGGATGATATTCTTGTCGCCACAGAAACATTTGAAGAACACATTAACTCTCTGAATATGTTATTTGATAGGCTTAGGGAAGCAAACTTAACTGCTAGACCAACAAAATGTTGTATTGGATGCAAAGAGTTGGAATTCTTGGGACATACTGTATATCAGGGTAACATGACCCCTGACCCCAAGAACTTGGAAAAACTGCAGAGAGCACCTAGACCACAAACAAAAAAAGACGTGCGATCATTCGTGTCGTTATGTGGGTTTTACCAAAAATATATCAAAAATTTTAACACTATATGTGCTCCTCTGACTGATCTGACTCGCAAAGGAAATCCAGATAAAATTGTTTGGACTGCGCAATGTGAATTGGCATTTCAAGAGTTAAAGGAAAAACTCACTAGCAAGCATATTCTCAAATTGCCTGATTTGACTCAGGACTTTGTGGTGAGAACAGATGCAAGTAATGTAGGCCTGGGGGCGGCTCTGTTGCAAAGGTCCTCTTCACCCAATGGGGAACTGAACCCAGTCGCTTATGCAAGCCGCAAGTTAAACAAAGCGGAGCAGGGATATTCCACAAGCGAAAAAGAATGTTTAGCGTTAATCTGGGCAATAAAAAAGTTCCAAATCTATCTGTATGGTAGGACTTTTGTGGTCCAGACGGATCATCAGCCGCTCGTGTTCTTATCTCAGGCCAAGCATGAAAATAAAAGATTGTTAAGATGGTCTTTATTATTGCAACCTTATCAGTTTATTATTGAATATATCCCGGGGTCACAGAATGTCGGTGCAGATTTCCTCAGTAGGCACCCCTGTGATCAAAATTAGAGTAGTTGGCAGGCGTGAGGAGTAATTTTATCTATGTGTATCACTGCTTTTGGAACTTGCATTAGTGCATGTTCTCAGGTGGGGAGATGTGTGATGAAAAATACAGTGATACAACGTTAAAATATCTCAAATTATAAAGATAACGGGTAAGATATCATGTAGGGATAAAATTATACGTAAGATACGAGGATACATTCTCGCCTACTCCAGCGCTTTCTACCGCCATTGAAACTAACTAGTTAGACATGTAGACGAAACGGTTTACCCTTTTAGACGGGGGGAAACGGAGATAAAAAAGGAAAAAATATGACTGAACACGTGTTTGAATCTAAAAAGCAAAAAGACGCAATTGGTAGTTTAAAGAAAAAAAATCACGCCACTAGTTGACATAATGTAAGGATTTGGTAGAAAAAAGACCTTAGCTCTTGTTAGAAACAGTCGTATCTTAGACGTTTTACCGTAATTAGTTGTTTTGTGTGAATACAGCGGCAAACTCGTGGACGAAGGTTCAAAACAAATTTCAAAAACTAACCTTGAGAAAAGTAGGGTTTTCTTTAATAATAAAGTTATGAAAATAAAACCTAGCTAGTTTGATAGCCCATCTTGAGCAGAGACATAATATACTTTTAATTATACAGACGGACAGATAACACGGAAGATATTGACGAAAGACTGTATTGTTCACATCAGACTAGCGAACAGTTTTTTTGTGCATACTTCACTAAAGTTACATTTTGGCGTCCTTGAGACTTAGAACGCATAAAATCAGACTGCAATGAACTAGAGGGGCAAAGTCGGAGGATAGAAGCTAAAATTAACTTAGGGAGGCAGGTTTGTGCAGTTTTTGCATGTAGTTAGTCCAAAAATCAAGTGTATTTTTGTGAAAAACCAAGTAGAGACAGACGGACCAACAGAAAATAATACACACTTGACTGAGATCTGACTGAAATTTGACTTTTGGTTTGAATATTTAAAAAAAAGTTAGAGGGGAAGTCCGTGATTGGACAAACGCATTCATATTATGGAGAAAGGGACGCACACTTCTGCCATTTGATAGTAGACTGTCCATTGACACAGTTATTGACTGCTAGAGGTGATTTCCCGGAATAAATAAATAAAAATCAGTGGGACGCCATAATCTAGCCAGCAGCTCAACTGAGTTTTGCTAGTCCTAATTAACTGTGTTCTCAATTCTGAATTGTGGTAAGGAAAAAAAGCATTTATCTTGTTTATTTTAATATTTTGAGTGATTGATACTGCCATATCATGAAAAATGATTACGACAAGTGAGTACTTGTTCTAGGTCCCCAGCAGGAGTTCAGGGCCTAGAGACAAACTAATAATACATGAAAACCTATCTAAGACTATGGAAGGCGGATCTATTATTGACATCAGTGGGAACATATCACCCACCTTATTGAATGAAAGAGGAAACTATTGAACATATTTCGGATGCAAGGCAGTCTTGGGAAACTGATACTAATTGATAACAACTGGGTGAGATGTGTTACGTTGGTCAGAGAGATCTGACTCAATCTGTGTAGTGTTGTTTGTGGTGTTGTGTGTAAGAGTGGCTCAGTGAATAGAGTACTGACACATGGCACAAATTTTATTTCAGAGTTTCTGATCTGGCACTACGATTGTGCCAGATACTCTTGTAAAAGTACAAGAGCGGGTGTCTGTGCAGCCTAACATTTTACTCCAGCTACTGAGAGGAGTGGGCCACGAGAATTTTGTACTACATCGTTACAGGCCAGTAAAGTGCAACCTGACCTGCTGGAGATTCATGAACTATTTTCCCCATCACTAACGAAATAAAGCTTCTTAAATAAACATTAATATCGGTCCATATGTCAAGGACACTGAACTTTGTAGCCATAGATTGGGCATGATGACGCCACCCCAACTAACCATCCAGTGCTAGTTATCCCAAGACAGTTTATATATTATTAGTATTAACCATTGTAATAATATACTTATGTACAAAAATTACATTTTGATTATGCAATATATATATGCATTTCATTGAAAATTACATATCATTTCATATGTTCTGACCAAAAGAAACAATTGGTTCAGGACTAATAAATTTAAAAGATTTTAAACTTAAAACTTTAACAACCAGTGTTAGTTCAGTGTATCATAGAGTTTATTATTATTATTATTAGACTTATTAATTATATGTGTGTGTCTGTGTATCTTATTACCTACACATTACATTTCAGTACCCTAGACTTTTAACGTAGCTAACACTCATTATAGTAGAATAGGTCTGTTTGAGGTCGTAAGTGGTAGCAGAAGGGCCTTCTGTAACTCCCATAAGCTTTTATCTCAGGAGCCTTCACAGCTGACCTCATCCAGTACACTAGGTAACATGTCAACCATACAATAACATCAAAAACCACTACACTTGTCATCGACTCTTCCAAGACTAGTCTAAAAGCCATGTTATTGCATAACGGAAATTTATTTTCATCAATTCCAGTCACCTACTCTGTTCATATGAAAGAAACTAATGACAATATGGCTATACTTTTGGCAAAAATAAAGTACAATGACTACCAATGGCGGATTTGTGGAGACCTAATCCCTGACAACCTTGGCGAAGTCAGCGATGAACATGGAGAACGATTCCATCAAGATATCGCCGTAATGGAGTCACGTTATCAAGGACGGTGGAGTGTGACCAGGCTTGCCGATTATTGTTGGATGCTTCATCGCCATGTACCACATGCCATTCACCGACGAAAGTCGACTGCAAAGAAATTCAAGCCTAGATAATTGTTATACTTCTTGTACGAATGATGTTGTAATACTGTATGCATTGTTAAAAAACTTCAATTGCGTATTTCTAGAGATCCCGACCTGAAAGAGAAAAACGGTTTGCAGATTTAAAAACAGCGCATTAAAATTGACCAGAAAAACATAGAAATGTTAGAGAAAGAAAAATTTTTTTTTGTTTGTTTGTTAGCCAGTGTAATAAGTATTTATGTCTCCGACAGGCGTTGTTTAGGGAATACCGTGTCTATGAACCTATTATTTTCCTATCCAGCGGCACTTTTGCTTCAGCCCTTCGGCCCAATAACATGAAACAAATTTCATGGCATTGCGAAGCTGGGGAACCTGTGGACTTTCCTTTCCACCCGGTCAGGAGCCAGATGTCTGTGCCATCTCCGCTCCTTCCCATCCACAGAGGGTTTGTGTTCAGGAGCGGCTTAGGCTACTCCAGTCCCCGGTCGAAGGCAATACTTGAAATGTCTTCGCCAGGACTTGAATTAATCCAGTCCAAGTCAGTGCCGTCGTAAGGCATGGGCACACTCGGCAGTGGCCAGGGGCCTCACGATTCTATGGGCCCCATGCTGCGATGCTGTCATATTGTTCATAAGACATCTTTTTTTATTTCCGTGGGTGGGTAGGGCTTGTAGGGGCTCAGTGCATTGCTTTGCCCAGGAGCAATTAAGTTAATTAAGTGCTGTTAAGACGGCCCTGGTCCAAGTCCCGGTCGAAGACAACTCTTCAAATGTCCTTGCCAGGGCGCGAACCTAGATCACCCGATCGCCAGCGCAGTGTGGTAACCACTTCGCTAGCGTGGCTCCCCCATGAACCTATAAATAGCTGCATACGTCAGTGTTTCCGTGTTGGTGGTCTGGACCTGTAGCGGTTCTCAACCTGTAGGCTTACAGTCTGCACAAGACCGCCATTTAGTCTGATATGATATAATATCAGTAGGGTAAGAATGTATTTCTCGTCCCTTCATTCATACACTGGGAAACGACAACGATAACGAGAATAAATGCAGCAATCATAAACAGGAGTTCATTTGACGAAACAGATGAATAAGATTGAGAACTATATAAATATCTTGGCAGCAATACAGACGATGTTGTATAAACAGACAATGATATCTACTCGTAAATAAGAACGTAAAAGACTAGAGAAGCTTTTATTGCGCTGGAACATATATGCGGTCCTTGACAGGTTTTTAATTGCAGATATCTTATCATTTTGATCCATAATAATAAGTCTGCAATACTTTAAATTAAAATTTTGCCTAATCCTCAACTTCCTTTTATTCTTAGAGTCGACGCTTGGGCCCGCTGATCAGTCTCGATCGTGAATTGGGAGCCTATTAAATATCGTTGAAGTTTGGTTACGCTCCAGATGATTGCAAGCAATTCATTCTCAAGACTGGGATACTTGGTTTCCGTAGGTGTAAATTGTCGACTAATATGAGGATTAGGCAATCTCAAAATAGGTGCCTTAAAAAAATACACTTTAATGTAGTTTCAGGTATCAGAACAACAATCAAAAACTTACATTTTAAGGTTATTTTACGAAAATGATGAGTTAAATCCGTTTCCCGATTTAAACTGGACAGAAGAGTATCTTGATTGTCTGTTGATTTAATCTGCATTTCCGCACCTTCCTGTCTCCAGTTCATGTATTGTTTATCAATCGTGTTGTTGGGTTCTTTCCATAATCAAACTGTTCATGCCCACCTTCATTTGCGCACTTTTCTATTTTCGAGAGAGTGCATTAACTGTCAACCACAGCTAAGGGCGTGCAACTGTGGTTGAAAGTTAGACAATAATTGTATTGTTTCCCTTATATGTGACCGACCTAACGACGTACTTACGGAGGGTATTATGGTATTGAATATATATATAAAATTGATATTTATCGAAAGGGCGATAGCCCAAACACTGCTGGCTCTATAATAACAACAATTACAACAACGACAACAAAAATAACAGAACAGTGATCCGACGGATCCAAAATTCTGACTAGCTGAGAACCTCTGGTCTACGTGATTGTACCCACTTTAACGGGAGCCCACTATCTTAACGGTGGATAATCATGTCTGTTTGGCTGCACTATGACAGCATAGAGCAGTTATCCTCGACATCTGAGAACGTTGCCTAAGGATACGTTCTGTGGTAATTTTTTTAAGAACAATATTCTGGAATATTCCTCCCCCATAATAACCAGAACAATGTACGCGTACATTGGGACAACCATGCCAGCATTTTACTTTACTCTTATCATATATAACGCTTGTAATGGGAATTTTCGCAGATCGGACTAATTATTTTCTCCAAATCAGTTGGTGATTGACGTGCTGTCATGTTTTGTTTCTTAATAATGTTTATTGCTCTAATATTACGTCTTCTTAAATGTTATCCTCTATTTCTGGTCTTTTAAATGCTGACATAGTAAAACATTCTCGCTGGCTGATTGAAATTCATGATGATGTGCTGTCTAAACTAACTTGCTCTGAACGTCTCTGTATAAATCTTTGATGTACTGTTCCACCAATGGCTATGATCACTGCATTTCTCAGTACATTCCTTTAATACAAGAACACATTTGCTCCTCTGGCACAGCCAGTTATTAATGTCGTTACTTTCATTTTTGGGCATGAGGTTCTTCACACGTAGTCTGGTTCAATTACACACTATAAGCGGATCAAGATTAAATTACCGGTGCACCAATTTCTAACACATTAAGAAATAGAGAGCAGGGGCCAGGCTTGAAAGGGGTGAAGAAGACATGGATGGCGCAGGACAGGAAGACTTGGCATAAATTTGTTGAAGGTCTATGCTCCTTGGGGAGCTTAAGGGTGATAAATGGAAATTTTTAAAAGATAGGAGTGTGGTGGCCTTCCAGATGGTTCCAAAGAGTTGAGGACCTCAGTTCGATACTATACAGCCTGTTGGCACAATATGACAGTGTTCAGTATTTGGAAATTGATATTACTGCCAATGTTATTATTAAGTGCCAAAACTGCATGCTTGCAACGTTATCTATGATTTCTAAAGCTTTTGTGAATGTTCGAGAAAAAAATCTGAACTGACGGCATTCATCATCATCATCATCATAACTTTCCTTTGCGCTCACTATGGAGCGTAAAGTCACCACGGCAGCTGGTTGTCCCCTTGTAGGAAGCCTGCCCAGAAGCAGTTACATGCTCCTGCAGCGGTAGTTTCTGTAGCACTGGGTTTTATATGATTAGGTTGCCAGCCTCAAGCACAACTTCATATTAGTCGCCTTGTACGAAACGCCTGAGAGTGCAGTAGTACTACTAACGGGATTACTTTGCTAAAATTAGATAGAAATGAAATAAGACTAGTTGTAGAATCAAACTCCATATTTCTCACCGTTTGTACGTCGGTCACATCTAATGGATGCAACTGTGGTTGAAAGTTAGACATTAATTGTATTGTTCCCCTTATATGTACTCTCCCGAAAATAGTAACACTCAACGAAGAAAGGTCAGTGAATTGTGCAACACAAAGTGAGTGACAGTGAGATATGAATAAAATGTAAGTTTTTGATTGTAGAACCAAGTTTCACTCCGGACACGGATTTAACTCATCATTTTGTTAAAAATAACCTTAAAATGTAAGTTTTTGATTGTTTCTTCAAGACATAATTTTAATTTAAAGTATTGCAAACTTATTGTTTGAGCTACTCGCTGGAAATGAAACGGTTTATTGGAGCATAGATACCATGATTTCCGATGATCCCAACGAAGCAGTTGATTTCCCAACCGAGTTCCTTAACGAGCAGTGCCCACCAGGAATGCCACCGCATTTGCTGAAATTAAAGGTTGCTGCACGTATCATGCTATTGCGAAATCTGAACGCAAAAAACGGACTATTGAATGGCTCGTGTTTGGTCATAAAAGTCTTGCATCAGAATTCCATTGATGCAGAAATTATCACTGGCAGTAATAATGGAGAACGAGTCTTAATTCCTCGCATTGACTTAGAACCGAGCGAGCGCAGTTTGCCATTTAGGATGCGACGTCGTCAATTCCCGGTAATTTTAGCGTTTGTAATGGCGATCAATAAGGCGCAAGGACAATCTTTTGATCACGTAGGAGTTTTCCTTCCTGAACCTGTTTTCGGACACAGCCAGCTCTATGTCGCCCTCACCCGAGAAACAAATCATGAAAACTTGAAAGTTTTTGTTAACACATTAACTACCGAATTGAAAAACACACTGTGGCCGAATTAAATTTTTTTCTCATTTTCATCCTGTAGGTGTTTGCACAAAGTAAGCTGTAGTTTTCGTAATTGTTTATAGATTTGTATGAATTACACGTCATTTTAAAGATAAATAAATGTACTATTACAATAAATACCGGTTGTAACTCTAATAGAGGTTGTTGCTATTTAACGGCCCTCCGATGGCCGAGGACTCGCAATATCTTCACAATTATAACTGCTTCCGCCCCATCTCTATCAAAATCACAATTTCAATCAATATGCACACTGTTTTCACTCTTGTTCTTGTCGCTAGATCTATCAGTCAATTGTTGAAACAAGTTTCTATCCTATTCAGCCGTTAGACGAGATGTACACGCATTTTTTGTAGTCCTATCACTAGTTGCCACGGTAAACAATTTTACACGATTTGGTAACTAACCCAAAATGCTGAAAAATATGAAGTAATATCAATTTTCCAGTGTTCTACAACAACCATGCTTTGGGAATTTGTTTTCCGGTGGCAACTTAAAATCTCTAACCAGATCAGAGTACATTTTTCATTCGTTTTATTACTAAAATTAGATTGGCGCTCTGAGCGGCTTGCGGTCCAAATGTGATTATTTTGTGAGCCGCCGACAGCGGCTGGCGGTAGTTAATGTGTTTTTTTTTTTTTTTTTTTTTTTTTTTTGCGTTCGCCCGCTAATACTCGAGGCGAAATCTCAGGTTATTATTTTTATGTCTAACCTGACATTGATTTTACGTGAGTATCCCTTTATTTCTTGTACAGAGACAGGTGTCCCTCGCCATTCAGGCAAATACTCGCCGATTTCGGAGGTACCCATTGCAGCTGGGTCGGCTCAGGAGCCGCCAGTCCCTGGTCGACGACACTCCTTCAAATGTCCTCGCCAGGTCTCGAGTTAATCCAGTCCAATCCCGGTCGACGAAAAATCCTCAAATGCCGTCGCCCGGGTTTGATCCTGTATCACCCGGTCGCCAGAGCGGTGTTATAACCACTACGCTAGCGCGGCTCCCTTTAATGTGTTAAAAACACTTTTTATCAGGGAACATTCTTTGAAACAAATCCACGCACTTTCACAAAAAATTGTGTCATCAAATAACTTTTATATTGAATTAATAAATATCTTAAAAATATATTACTGTTTCTTATTTACTTCCGTCATTATTGACGGGTTATTGCTAGTCCAAATGAATTTTTTTTCCAGTCCCGTCAAACTGAAGAGTTCATAATTTCTATTTCTGATCCGGTTCAGAGCAGCGTGAAATGGCGATCTTTGAGCATTAGCTACGAGAGAATCATTGTTTTCAAAAAATCTTTCCAACTGATCGAGGCTGTACTTTTGTTTCCCGCAAAATGCCTCTATTCAGTATCTTAGACTTTCATACATGGATGCTTGCGTAGAACAGAAGCATTGAAGTTGTATGATAAAATCACTGTTGTGAAACTGATGACAAGATAATTAATGTGGAACTAATGACAGGATCACTAATGCGAAACTGATGACAAGATCACTAATGTGGAACTGATGACAAAATCACTAATGCGAAATTGATGACAAGATCACTAATGTGGAACTGATGTGTGACGGTATTGCCTCCCCTGCTTTGCAGCAGTGGTCCAACAATGGCCAAAACTCAAGAGTATCTAATATGGGCTTCACGGGTATCTACCTTCGCACAAGATTACTCTTGGCAGAGATGTAGATAGAAGGGTGATGACACTTCTATTACAAAGGGAGTCTTCACAAGATATTCAGAATAAGCGAGAACAATACTGCTTTGGCTGAGTATGTTAGCTCTGTAATTCTGCCGACGCTTTTGTGAAGGATTTAAGCACTTATTACTTTCAGCTCGTTTAAAACCCTACCCCTAATTTACTCAGAGGAATTCATTATTTTAGTATAGCTCTGTTTAGAGTGTGTGTAGTAATTTGACTGAGACAAACATGCAGTAACTTTAAAATGATTAAATCGAAGATAAATTTGTAACATTGCAAATAACAAAATTTAATAGTCACTTTAGGTTTTAACAGTTGGAAAATAATTTGAATAGTTATGTATCAAGAAAAGTTATCATCACAGTCTTTATGGAGTGTGAGATGTTACAAGAAGTTCAAGTGGCAGCATATATTTTAACTTAGCTGTCAATGACGGTTCTGCTCCTTCTTATGGGTTGGTTCTTTTCACGCGGTTCACGCTCGTCTCTGATCAAGGTTGTCGGTGGTAGCTCGTTTCTCAGAAATGTCAAGGAGAGTCTACCACGTGGGTCCTTCGTCTTAAAGCTTAGGCCACGGTTCCCTTCTTGTTCCAGAGATAGTACTTTCTGCTGGTACCACCAATAACTATGGTAAAAGAATGGAACGAAACGCTCTTCTGGGTATGGCGTTTTCCACCTCATACTTATAGGTTCCTTTCTTCCAATACGGCCATCCCAATAACTCAGACTTTACCCTCGATAAGAATTAAATTATATCCCTCAGGAATAAAACTTTCTTTACATTTAAATAGAATAGCTTTCATAGTTACTTTATATTTAAATGAAAAGGTTAATCATACAGATAGAGTCTGTTTCCATATACAACTCCATTGATTGAAAAGTGTTCACAATATAAATTGAATATGTTTTCATTTATGTTTACACTGATTGAAAAGTTTGAAACTTCCATTACTTTAAAATGAATATTTTCACATAGACATTTACACGTGTTTAAAGCTTGAAAACTTACATTAATTTTAAAGTGACTATGTTTATAAGGACATTTACACTGCTTTGAAAATGTAAGTATTATACTTAGAATGTACATCATTTCTTTCATCTTTCCCTCCATGCTCCATAGGGATCCTGGAACTACTTTACGCTTTTAGTTCTCTTTACGAAACTATCAATAAAGCAATCACCAGCCCGTGCAGTGGTGGTTTATGAATCATCATTTTATACGCTGAAGTTGCCAACCTCAAATGACTTTGACATCCACAAGCGAGTTTCACATATTAAAATTCACATGGTTATATATACATATATATGTTAGTTCACATGTTCGTAATAAAATATGAAATGTAAATTGCAACGACGCCAATCCTGGCTCACAACCTTTTTTGCTCAGATGAATAAAAGAGACTTGAATCGGCCTCTTACACGCGTCTGGGGTGTCGTTAATTTAATAAGTTCCCTCTCTGACTTCGTGTGTGGTCCTTCAGTTTCTTCAGTCCCGGTTTCCTTATTTAAAATGCTAGAGATTTCCTGGGCTATGTGGTAAGTCCTGATAACTACCCAAGCAGAACAGGAAACGCTTATGTCATAAGTTTCCGCCGGTGCACGAGATCTAGTGCTAATCTTAGCCAAGCTGTGCCGCTCCCTCGCGACTGTGAGTAATTATCTCAGCAAATCTGGGTAGCGTCAAGTAAATGTGATTATTATCACCTACAGGGAGTATCAAATGATTTGATAAAATCAAATATCTGCTACTTAGCAGAAAAATAATGAAGAAAGAAAGAAAGAAAAGTGCGACAATTGAGAGCAAATAATAAAAATCAGTACCACAAATGTACCGATACTGCCGGAGTGAAACAAAGATCGATAGTGGCCGCCCCGTTTTGTCACATGATGACAAGATCATTAATGAGGAACAGATGACAGGATCACTAATGTGAAACTGATGACAGGACCATTAATGAGGAACTGAAAACAAGAAATAAACAAGCGTCCGTGGAGCAAAGGATAAGAAGAAGTCGCTAGAGATGGATAGGACGGACTCACTTTGAGAAAACCTGTTGATAGCATGCCAGACAATCATTGTTCTGGAAGACTCAAGGTAAGAGGGGTAGTGGAAGATCAAAGAACACACGGAGAAGAGAACTGGAGACAGACATGTAGGGGATGAAGAAGACAAGGAAAGACCTTGAGCAGACGGCACAGGACAGGAAGACTTGGCATAGGTTTGTTGAAGGCCTATGCTCCTTGTGGAGTCGAAAGGGGAAAGAAGAGGAATGTCAGAACTAATTCGGGTAGGGGTTTCAAGGCTAGGACCTCTACACCTCCCGGTAGAAGGGGAACGACTAAGTAAGTTTCTAGGCTAGGAGCTCTACACCTCACGGTAGAAGGGGAACGACTAAGTAAGTTTCTAGGCTAGGAGCTCTACACCTCACGGTAGAAGGGGAACGACTAAGTAAGTTTCTAGGCTAGGACCTCTACACCTCACGGTAGAAGGGGAACGACTAAGTAAGTTTCTAGGCTAGGAGCTCTACACCTCACGGTAGAAGGGGAACGACTAAGTAAGTTTCTAGGCTAGGAGCTCTACACCTCACGGTAGAAGGGGAACGACTAAGTAAGTTTCTAGGCTAGGACCTCTACACCTCACGGTAGAAGGGGAACGACTAAGTAAGTTTCTAGGCTATGACCTCTACATCTCACGGTAGAAGGGGGACGACTAAGTACGTTTCTAGTCTAGGACCTCTACTCCTCACGGTAGAAGGGGAACGACTAAGTAAGTTTCTAGGCTAGGACCTCTACACCTCGCGGTAGAAGGGGAATGACTAAGTAAGTTTCTAGGCTAGGAATGTTCAACCAAATTCTTTACATTGCAATTTCTGTGGACAGTCAACAACAGAAATGGCCAAACTATTACTCCAAAAATGATTTCGCTAAATGTACTTCTCTTTTTGTTAGAACTTTAATGACACTCACAGTTAAATATACACACAACGGCTGAACTTGACAGCTGACAATATTTTTCGCTAGATACATTTAATTGAAGTAATCGATGTGCGTTATCGATTTTAAATAATCTTTACAACTGATAAAATGTGTAATTTGTTACCTGCAAAATGTATCGCATAGAAAACATTCGCGTAGGTTCTTCAATCGTGGTACCATGCATTGTAGTATGTAGTTGATTATGTCTCTGTTGCGTCCTTTTTGGGTCCTTAACAGTAGTAAAGTAGACATGAGTCTGACTTCTGTTAAGAGGGTACGCATCAACTAATATGGTAAGAATATATTTGTAAATTAAATTCATCGCGCACGGAAGCGCACATATTTGTGCATAAGTATTTTCGCGTTTTGTTGCTAAACAGTAGATGACGTAGTGACCTCAGAGAGAGATGGCTGGTATGAAAGTCAGACATTGGTCTGTCCGTTTAAAACCCATATGGCGGGTTATTGATTGGTAAAGTCAATTGTATACGGCCTTCCAGACGGAAGCCATCGCCGTGAAGAGTTGACCGTAAGTTCATTTATAATAATGTAAATTTATTCTACGTCTTTTCGTCATACTGCATCTAGTCAGTACATTCCATGGGAATCGTTGACCCTTCATTTGGATGTATTGAAATGGATAATATATAAAGCGAAGTCATTTAAATCCAGCCTATTATTTTGAAGAAATTGTATTACATAAACGTAAATACAAAGATAAAGTATTTGTTCACCATCCTACAGATTACGGCACATAAGGAGAGGTCAGTCAAGTTCAGAACTTTGAAATTTATATGCACAGTGATGCCTCAGCCATGATGTTCAGAGGTTCCAGATTTCTTATTTACGAGGCCATTTAAAGATGAAATATTTGTGATATATTATATGCGATGGATCATAATAATTGTCTCTGCCCTTGAGAGGTCAACCGTTATAGGATTAATCTCATGATCCAAACTGACTAATCATTCATGAACATTGTTTCGTTAACTAGGATGTCCAGTCATAAGTTAATTAATATGACTACCATGGGAATATCTGATTTGAACAATGAGAATATGTATGACAACCTCATCATCTTTATTAATCTGTCAAAACGTCAGTGTCAGACGTCTTGTCTCATTCAACGTAATCGACCATTAAACTGTATCAATTTAACTCAAGAGTTCCAGAGTACTTCCTTTGGCACAGGCCTTATTTTGACGTGCCCCTGTTCATATTACGCTTTGCCTGATCGCCACTTGTTCAAAATAACATTCGCATAATCAGCACCTATATAGTAGTCATCCATACACCATCACTATCAAGACACCACGACTTCAAAGATGACTCCTACAGTCTCTCAACAACTTCCTGTCTCCATTACTGTTTATCAATTCTGCTGCTAACATCTTTCCATTCCATGATATCATAACTTTACACCCCTATGGGAGTATCTGCTATAGAACCAAAACCAAATTGTTAGAGTAACACTAAATTACAGCAAACATCTATTATTCTGTTTTCTATTGTTTCTAATGTGAGTTGTCACAGATGAGACTAATTGCTGAGAGAATCTTCTCATTCTGTCTGCCTATACCATTTTTTTTAAATTAAATTTTTCTCTTGCCACTATATATTCAAGATTTCTTCTTCTCGTAACATGTCCCCCCAAAAAAAAACGGATTACTTCTTGTGTATGTGAGGAATAAGCTTCCGCTGCGTACTGTCTTCTCTCAGGACATTGTCATTAATCTATCTGAAGATGTTCATGTTATTATTTTCATTCCTATGGGGAAATTACGTGTTCTTAGACACGGCCCCTTTATTGATATAATGGAAATGTTCTCTCAACAAATTCATTTCAATGCAAGATGTGTTTTCTCATGCCAAGAAGCGGCTAATCGAAATTGCACAATTAATGCACGCTAACTGAAATAGTAAAAGTCACAGTTGTGGATGATTGTATTGGACAGATTCAATTTGTAACCGTGCCTACTCGAAAAGGAGCTGGAAGTCAAAGTAGAAACAGAAAAAAGAAAACTAAGTTCAACAAAATAAATTGTATAATAAAGACTGATGCACTGAAACGTCCACGCGGGACATCCCGAACGCCTTTGAAAGTATCGCGTCCTTCTCCCACCACTCGTGCAGCACTGCTACGCTACTTTGACTTTTGATTAGTTACCAAGCGACCGTTGCTTAGTTACAAAACATATATGGTGTTTCATTTTCATTTTTATTATCATTTTATATAGTCTATTTCATTATTTGGCCTTATTTTATATTTTCTTTTCTTTAATAGAGTTTTAAGAAATAATACTGTTTGTATTTATAAGAAATTCATGTCAATAATGTCAATAATTTACAATGAAAGGTGTTTATACTTTTATCCCTCTTGGTCAACCAATTGCGTAAAGTTGAATCCATGTAAGTTAAGCACGCATAAGATGCGATCCAGCTATATATATATATATGTGACAGTGCGAAGACGATGTGTCAAGGAGAATACGAATTCGTGTGTAATGTTGTCGTCACTCTCTCTGGCCTACTTTCACACACGTTCCGCAGTCACAGAAAAACTCTCTTGATGACAGGGGTCCCACTTTTATTAATGAAACCCTATCAGGTAGCGTATGAATCATACAGAAAACAATGTTGTCCTCAAGTTTACTTTGTAGGTAATTCCAATACAACACCATATAACCAAGCTATTTAGGTATTTTCTACGTAACACAATATAATAACCCAGCACAGACTGCTGGACTCTCTCTGTGTCGTTAGTTCTCTTAGCGCAGACGCAACATATGCGTATCAAATCCTCTACCTCACTGGTGTATCGTATCGAGCATGCATACCGCACATGAAGACGATCTGGCACTTCTCAGCTCTCTTACTGAAGCCTTCAACTATTCTAGTTTAAATCTACATCTCCACCTGATACAACTAAGTTTGATGTTACTACTGATACGTCTGTTATTGGTCAACCATTGATAATTACTCCTTCCATAGTTTAATGGCTATTAACATTGACACCACTGATACCTCATGATGGTGTGTGTGTGTGTGGGTGGCGTACCGTGTTAGGAAAGGTTGATTGAGTGCGTGTGTGCTGGAACAATCACTCACAACACAGGTACGCACGTGGAAGTCATAGATGGGTATAAACGGCTGGTGTAAGTTAATGATCGTTTTATTACACCACAACACGTTCATGAAATACACAGAATACACAGTCACAATTAAGTACAAGTCAAAGCAATACAATAATACAGTACTCCAGTCACATCTCCACTTCTCATAATCATTAGCGCTATATATCTCCACTTCTCATAATCATTAGCGCTATATAATATTACTACTGGATCCTCTCAGCAACGGTCGGCATCCCCGTGCTAATATAATGAATTCCTCAAATATGCCTAGCAACGGTCGGCATCCCCGTGCTAATATAATGAATTCCTCAAATATGCCTCATCAAAGACGCTCTCAACATTGGCGCTCTAATGTAAATAATAAATGGCCTCTCCAACGATGCTTCCAACGTCAGCATTATAATAACTAGACAATGGATCCTTTTTCCCAGCAACGGTTGTCCAATAAATAATGGCCTCCTTAAATATGCTTCATCAAAGACACTCTCAACCTTGGCGCTTTAATACAACTGTGGATCCTCTCAGCAACGGTCATCCTCGCCGTGCTGACAATAATAAATTCCGCAAATATGCCTCATCAAAGACGCTGTCAACCTTGGCACTTTAACGTAAATGTGGATCCTTTCAATAATAACGATGGCCTTTCAAATATCATATAGATCCGGTTAGCCAACGGACATCATCCTCGTCGTGCTAACTACATCAATGGTGAATACTTTCGGCAATTTCTCGCAAGAATGCACTCCCTGGCAATCTGCAGTAATCTCGCCTTCACTCATCTTGACATATATATATTCAAATAAATGTCCTGGATCCTTACCTCTTCAAAAATACTCACAAACACAATTCTCCAATAAACTCTGAAATTATAGGCCTACACAAATAATATGGCCTCTAGAACTTTTGCACTGCGCAGGCATACTCGAAACACACACTATAGGACCGACCTCTCCAATCGGTGCCCAAAACCCGAATGCAATTAGTTCACACACTAGACCCGCCAAAAAAAGACACGAGACTCGGCTGTTCAAAAAACACCGTTCTCGCACTACTTGCACGGGCTAGCCACAAATAGCTAAACACCCGTAGCTCAAAACAGTTCATAGTGCATACCTCCAGCATTATAGAACTGACCGGCGTTCACACGCTTTGTAACTTCTCGATCACACGAGGAAATTCCCCTAATACAATTTTAACTTAACATCAGCTTAACCAAGCAACGTAACCCGTAATCGAATCTATTTGCTTAACATTTTCAAGATCACCTCCCCTTGCTAATATTTACTCTGTATCAGTTGCCACACCGCCCGGGAAAAAATGATTTATCATTTTTTTGTTGAAAATATAAGTCCCAAAAATTTAGAGATAAATGAAATTATATTATATGGCTACCAAAAAATATGTATCTATCCAAAAAATGTACCTATTACAATAGTACATCTATACACAATTTCAGCAATAAATGTAAAATTACAACTAAAACATCAAACATAATCAATCAAATATCCCAATGAATGTTACCGATGTAAATTACAACAAAAACATCAATCATACCAAAATTAATCTTAATAGAACACTAAGCTAAGTACATTTAGTACAAGCAACAACCAATAGAAAGTGAAAGAACAAGATCAAGCAACAGAAGAATGATCTGTAGTAAAGAAAAGTAAGAAATCAGAAAATGAGAAACAATTAACAATAGCACAAGATAACCAATAAGTACGACAATTTCATGTACAATAAATACAAATTTATCAAAATACTAGTTACATTATATTAAGTTATATAATTCACTCAAGAATACAACGAATGAAAGTTAAAGTATCGAAAGAAGATGAAGTATACAAGTAGAACGAAAAGAAACGAAGATGTGGTACAAAAATATAAACAAGATATGAACACATATCGAAAAGACAACAAAAAGATAGAATTAAATGAAGGATAGTCATTAAAGACGAATGGAAAGCAAAGGTATGAACGCATAGAAAGTCAATGACAATACATACTAATAAATGTTTAGATCAGACAATATCTTACAAAAATTAAATACAATCATGATTACAAGGCACAAAACAAAATGTCAAAGTATATCCATACTAACAGCACAAAACGAATAATTCATAACTAACCAAAGTCTAATAAGTAATTTAACTAAGTTACCAAAGTTATACTTAACTGAAAATAAATTATAAACTTTACACAAACAAATAATAGCATTTGCGATAACTAAGTTTTGACCTAACGCACAATCAACCGCTAAATAATAAAAAATACATCATAATATCAAATAAGACAAACTTCCAAAGAAGTAATATCCCTTTCAATCACAGGGCACACAAAAATAATTTACAATGCCAAAAAAACAATTTAAAAAAAAAAAAATTACCATACAAAATATTTCAGAACGATAAGTTATCAAAAAATAAAATTATTATTTAAGTAATTCTAAGTCATAACTAATAAACTAACAATGAAATTAACTTCTAACAAAATGAGAGAAGCATAAAGTATCTTATCTCTAGACAAACACTTAAATCAAAACATGTAAGTTTTTCTTTTTTTTTCAAAACAAACATCACCAAAAAAAAAAAAACGTAAGAAAATTACAATGTCATCTGTATATCAACTTTCCAACATACAAATATAACATAATGTTACAACAATCTGTCCATCTTTAAACAAACAAAAGTATCAGATGTGTTTATCAATTTTTACAAAAAAGTTCAATTTAATTTATAAGTTAATTCTGATTAACAATAGCGTTGAGCTTCAGTGTTATTTAACTGTAAATTTATATCTTACTCAGCCTATATATATAGTATAAATAAATCCAAAATCCATTGGTACAATAAGATATGAAAAAGATCCTATAAAAATATCTTCAAAGTTTTTATAAAAAATATTTATCAAATTAATTTGTTGCAAAAATGTAGAAAAAATCTTATTATTTAAATTCTAGGTACAATGCTCTAACAAGATCAATGTTTCTAACAATTTAAACACACAATTATTTCTGATACTGCAAGATAATTCTACAAAATCATATTACACAACATAACAATAAATCCACATAATTATCCTAACAATTACAGCTACAATCCGAAAAATATACAGAAAAATGAGCACAGGTTTGACACCGCTCACTGCATTTATCAAAAATTACACACAAATTATTACCAACACATATGTTACACACAATCAAAACAGAATAGTATACAATTGCATAAAAAATTGGACTGGTACATTCAAAACAGTCATATATGTTCCACAAAAAATATATATTTATAGCAATCAAATGATTTATCAAAATGAACATCATAATGTTTCAAAGAAATTACAAATATTTTAATACAACATAAAGAGGACACCTTGGTGGACAGAGGAAGTCAAAAAGAAAATAAGAGAGAAGAAAATGGCATGGAAACAATACTTAGGAGCTAAAAACACAACAGGACAAATGGAAAAGTATAGAGAATATGTGACACTCAGAACAGAAGTAAAGAACAAAGTGCTAGCAGCAAAACAGAAGTCCTGGGAAGAATTTGGAGAAAAGCTAGAAAAAGATGCACAAGAAAACCAGAAATTGTTCTATAAGACCCTAAAGAACATGAGGAAGGAAAAACAATGCCCTCTCAAATTTATAAAGGACAAGCAAGGCAAATTGCTTACTGCCCCGAAGGAAGTAATGGAAAGATGGAAAGAATATTTCTCAGAACTCCTTGATGGTGAGCAAGGTCAAACATCAGAAATGATAACCACTAGCACAGAAGAGGAAACCAATGGTGATGAAGATGACATAAAGATGGAAGAACTGAAGGCAGCACTGGAGAAAATCAAGATGGGCAAAGCAGCAGGGCATGATGGTATAACACCAGAAATGGTTAAGTACATGGGAGCATCAGGCGACCTGTTACTCTTAAGGGTCCTACAGGCAGCATGGTGCAACAAGACCATACCAAAGGATTGGGAGATCGCCATCATAACACCAATTTTCAAAAAGGGTGACAATCGACAGTGTGGAAACCATAGAGGCATATCCCTTCTCAGTGTCCCTGGAAAAATCTATTCTAGAATCCTAGAGCAGAGACTCCGACGCCTAGCTGAGCCACAATTGGATGAGGTCCAGTGCGGATTCCGAGCAAACCGAAGTACTCAAGACCTAATCTTCACACTCAGACAGCTGAGTGAAAAGGCCCTTGAGTATAAGAGTGAGATCCATCTTTGTTTCATAGATCTGGAAAAGACGTTTGACAGGGTCCCTTGGAGCAAACTTTGGGACTGTTTGGCAAGGAAGAATATTCCAGCACCTCTGATTCATGCTATACAGAGCTTCTACAAGTCTTGCAGAAATTATGTGAGGACAGCAAACCATAAGTCAGAAGAGTTCAGGACCACCACTGGTGTAAGACAAGGTGATATCCTATCACCTTACCTCTTCATACTCCTTATGGACGATGTCATCAAGGCATGTAAGGAGAGAACAAGAAAGTATTCAGTGGGGTACTGGAAGATGAGACAGGTCTATATTTCAGAGCGGGCATTTGCTGATGATGTTGCCCTGATTGCTAAATCAGAGGCACATCTCCAATCCAACCTGCAAGTCTGGAAGGAAGAGCTGGAGAAGAGAGGGATGGTCATAAGCAGCTCTAAAACAAAATCCATGGTGATATCACGAGAAGAAAGAAGACATCAGATTAAGCTGGGAGAACAGGTCCTGGAGCAGGTCGACCACTTTAAATACCTCGGAGCTATTATAGACCGAAAGGGAGGCATCAAAGAAGAGTTGGCCACTCGAAAAGCAGCAGCTGGGAGACTTTTTCAGGCCATAAATCGAGGATTCCTCAGCAAGAGAGAGGTTGGTAAGAAAACGAAGATGGCTGTATACCGCTCCACCTATGTCCCAGTCTTGACATATGGATGCGAGTCATGGGCAATGACTACAACCCATAAAAGCCAGATCCAAACCTCAGAAATGAGGTATCTGAGGAAGGTGGTTGAAGTAACAAGAAGAGACATGGTACGCAACCAGACGATACGTCAAGGCCTAAAATGCCACCCCCTACAGACCCAAATAGAACAGTCCCAACTAAGATGGTTTGGCCATGTCTGCAGAATGGGAGAAGATCGGCTACCACGACAAGCATGGGAAAAAAAGAGCCAAGGATCCAGACCCCGAGGACGACCCAGAGTCCGCTGGGAGGACAACATTAGACAATCTTTGAAGGACCGAGGACTAGAATGGAACCAGGCCAGGAGGAAGACAGCCGATAGAATAATCTGGCGCTCTCTCTTCCAAACCTCTACACCTCACGGTAGAAGGGGAACGACTAAGTAAGTAAGTAAGTTAATACAACATCATATGATATATTATCCACAGAATACAATAACATGTACTATTCTAAAAAATAAATCAGCTGTAAAAAAAAATATTCCCGTCAATCCGTCATTAATTCTTGATCCTTCAAAAAGTGACTCGTCAGATGAATAGCGAGACGCTCATAGGTTCCGCTTGATAAATAATCCACATTCTTCAAGAATAATGTCAACAAGTGCGCCAACTCATCACAACGTCGCACGCTACGAGACAATACAAATGAAAATTTCTATTAATCATCTGTTAGATCTAATAAGGAAAAACGGAAAATCAACTTCCACATTTACCTATTCATTGGGGTGGAGTAGAGTCTTGGCCCCTTTTCACACACCTCAACAAGTCCTCCTTACACGATGTAAACATCACAGAAGGCTTAGCGATCACTTGACCGTAACGAAAGTTCATCCCTGTTGTAGCCTGAAAAAATTTACTACGTTCACAAGAACGAGATGACCTTTCGACACCACTAGTGTGACAATCAATAGTGTTATTACTTTGCTTGTTAACAACCTTGCTCTCATGTGGAGTACAGCTAACCTTGTTACAATTTCTATAATTGTTATTTGTTCTATTGACACAGTTGTACTGTTTTACATTCCAGTTAGCATAATTACAATTAGCATTTCCTCTTGGATAAACATATCTACCAGATAGAAATGGCTTTTTATCAACAAATTTATTACTAGATTGACAAACTTTCACATATTTATTTCCATTACAATTTCTAATACTCTTAGAATCACGATGTTGTGATCTGTCAAATTGTTTCTTGTTTTTAGGCAAAGAAACATTACTATATGAAGAAATCCCTTGGTACATTTTAACCTCAGGGTTATATCTCCTATCAAAAGTATTTTTATCCTTGTTTGTGGCAGTGTGTTTAAGAACTGGGTCACACTGACTTGACTGGGTGTGACCGAAAGATTTAACCATATCTTTATTGTTTTTCACAAAATATGTTTCCTTCCTGGAATAAGGAGTTCTATCTTTTTTCCCATCAGGGTTCTCAATTAATACTTGGTTTGTTTTTAACAACTTGAATTGAAATTTATTATCGTTTCTTTTGTTATCTACAGGGTTATCTAACACTGTAGCTTTTCCTTTGCTAGTTTGCCGCCAGGAACCAATATCGTAAGAATTATCGGCATTGCGTTGAAAGTTATATTTCCCTCGGAAAGATTTCTGTCCACCATTCTTGCCTTTAGAGTCCGCTTTATGTCTTTCACTGTCAACACTGACAGAAGACCACCTTTTTTTCTTTAAGAGAATGTCAAGTAGACCATCCAATCTCACTCTGGCTTCTGAAATTTGAATATCTCTAAGTGAAATATCTGCACTTAATTTCTTGTTTAACCTTTCAACTCTTAAAACCTTGCAGCTTTCCTCTGCTAGCAAATTTTTAATCTTAGCGACCTTCTCTCTCTCAGCCGTTAATTCTAACAATGTCTCTGTCTCATACTGTTCTTTATTTGACCTCAACTGAGTCAACTCTAGTTGTAGAGACTGAATCTTAATATCATCATTGTTATTATACATAATCTCATCATTCTTCTTAAGGGGTACAATATTCATGTCCTTAATTTGATCACTGAGAATCGTCTTATCATTCATCACCTCATGAAGCATTTCTATATAAGTTTGCTCATGTTCATTACTCTCAATTTTCAATTTCTCATACATCTCTCTCCTTTCTTGAAGTTCCTGAGTTAGATTTCTAACTTCACTATTGTTATCCTTAATCTGAGTTTCTAACTCTTTGATTTTACACAATGCTACACTCAATGCTGTTTGAGTACTAGCAAGTTCTGAGTTTGATTTACCTAAATCACTTGTTAGTTTAGATACTTTTTCGTGTAACTCACTTACTTCAGCAGTACATTCTATGACACCTTCCCTTTGCTCTAGGGTACTCTGTTTTATGTCCAGTTGCTTCTTCTCTTCTAGCATCCTTTTCTCAATCCTCTCATCACATTCATGAATTAGCTTTTCATATATCAATCTTGTTATTTCAGACTCAGTCAGCTCACGGTCTCCAAATCCTAATAGTTCACGGTATTTTTTTTCGTCAGGATCTGTATTATAGTCCATAGTGACTTACTTACTTAGACAACTATATATGTATTAATTAAACTTTCACCTCACCAAGCCAATTATCTTTTTAAGAAATTGCAATTATTTCTTAATTACTGTACACCAACTTCTGTTATAGTACCTATATATGGCATACACTACCTATGCATCAACATACTGTACAATAAATTGATATAATTATCGACAGCACAACGACAATCATCAACAGAAAAAGTGATGGACAGTATAGGCAGACTTGCTGAAATGCAGAAAAGTGGCACAATCTACACAGAACAAAATCACTTATCTTAATATTCTTCTGTCCCTTCCGCCGACACACCAGATATCACAAAGTTCTGCAGATAAAACCGTTCCAGCGCAGAAAGGTACACAACTAGATTTTCTTCTCTTAAGGTTTTTGCCAAAGTGTAGAATGCGCTCAACACAGCATCAGCACGTACAGCATACAGGAAACGCAGCACAGCAACCTCCGTGATTTTTGACTTGAGATAATCTGCAAACGACTCCTCAAAAACACTTCACATTTAGTTAAACTTGACTGTCTACCAAAAACTGTCAACTTCCCATTGTTATATTCTACCGTGTTGGACACAGTTAACCAACTAGGTCGAGGACCATGACACAATGTGAGGATACATAAGCCACGCCTACCCAAGACTTTCCTATCACGCGAACTCCGTGGGTTTATTCCGTTAAATAAACTGGCCCACCACTGTAAAGAATTTTTGGGCCAGTGTGTGGAGATTCGTTTTAATAATAACGATAGCCTCTCAAATATCATATAGATCCGGTTAGCCAACGGACATCATCCTCGTCGTGCTAACTACATCAATGGTGAATACTTTCGGCAATTTCTCGCAAGACTGCCCTCCCTGGCAATCTGCAGTAATCTCGCCTTCACTCATCTTGACATATATATATTCAAATAAATGTCCTGGATCCTTACCTCTTCAAAAATACTCACAAACACAATTCTCCAATAAACTCTGAAATTATAGGCCTACACAAATAATATGGCCTCTAGAACTTTTGCACTGCGCAGGCATACTCGAAACACACACTATAGGACCGACCTCTCCAATCGGTGCCCAAAACCCGAATGCCAAGTTAGTTTCACACACTAGACCCGCCAAAAAAAGACACGAGACTCGGCTGTTCAAAAAACACCGTTCTCGCACTACTTGCACGGGCTAGCCACAAATAGCTAAACACCCGTAGCTCAAAACAGTTCATAGTGCATACCTCCAGCATTATAGAACTGACCGGCGTTCACACGCTTTGTAACTTCTCGATCACACGAGGAAATTCCCCTAATACAATTTTAACTTAACATCAGTGTTGCGTGATAAATTCTCGCAACATCGTTTTATTTCAATATCTGTTTTATAACGCAAGGGCAACAACTGCTTGAAATCTATAGTCACTTTTCTCGGTAAGCATTTGTCTTCTCGCGTTAGTATCGAATGCAGTTAACTTTTGAGCTGTGGTCATTTTGCGCTGGACTGCGCATGACTTGTCTTGTTGTTTGGTCGATCGGTTTCCGCCCACCACTAGTGGGAGTGAGCGATTTGGAATGGCGAAAGAGATGCCTCGTTGAAGAGGGGATCTCCGCTATTTTTTGTTCTGTCAGGGATGTGTAGTCCTCTTAATGGATATTTCGTTTATTCGAGATAATACCTCTAGTGTTTCCCACATGTCGGGAGGCGTGATATTTCTGTGTATTTCATGAAAGCAAGGTAAATTGACTTTTTCATTAACTCTATCGATTTTGGGTCGTGAGCGATTTCGATTCATAGCCTGTCTCCGAAAGTCGTCGTCACGAGATGTTTTTTCCCAGCTCACATGTCGCTGCATTGTACTGCATCGGTTGATGCAGGTACCAAGGACCATTACTTGCTACTTTGTTAAATGAACTAGGTTTAGAAAACCTTTATTATCTAGAGGATATTTTTGAGGACATTATTTATACTTCGGCAGACGTGTCTGTCTTGCTGAAGTCAAACTAAGGAGAGTGAACTGATCTCATACATCTGGTTATCTCCTGGCTGTTATAGAAAAGGATGGAGTTGTTCACCTGACTACATTTACAGCACTTTGAAATATAACATGCATCTGACTCATCATTGTAATGCTGTCTACCGTTTATTGCTGTATTGAATGTTGCTGTGATAATGACTGTTTGATGTGCCTACACATTTGCGTAACCATTTTGTCACTGTGGCGTCCACAATAAATAATGAAGAAAAACGTCAACGGCTGTTTCAAGACTCATTGACTTTATACGTCGTGAGTTTACTGACGTCCTATGTGGATTGCCCTGTTATTGTTGCATGAACATTGTTTTGACTGAACACATCTACACACTACACAAAACCAGACATGCGGATGCCATCCATCATCATATGGCATCACGCATCATTTGGTGGCCATAAGCTGGTTTGATTCTGGTACTAGCAAACACGGGGTCCCTTACCCACTTCATTTTCAACAAGAATTCATCAGCATCCTTCAAGAAATTAACATTCTTCAATACAGTCAACATCTTCAAAATTTTCAAAGTACTCGGCGTTGCCCGTAAAAGTCAAAATTTCAACTTTTTGACGGAAACAAGAATTTGACAGTACCCGGCGTTGTTACATGTTGCCGGATAACTCGGACTGCTGTTATCTTTTACGCAAGTCAAGCAAGTTGCTGCTGTCAAGGTTCCAGTGCTGTCGTTTTTTGAGAAGGTCAAGTGCCGGTTGAAACGGGTTGTTTTCTGAAGAAGGCCAAGTACCGATTTCCATCAACTTACTTTTGGATTAGAAGGTCAAGTGCCGAAACAACTCAACACACAGTATTTCAGAAGCTCTTGTACCATCGTGTTAGCAGTGGAAGCAGTTCAGATGTGCCATCATCGTTGGAGCTTCGCTCTTTAGGACGTTGATTGACATCCGTTTTTCTGCTGTTCTACGATTGGAAGCCTATAAGTTAAGTGGCCTGTTTGTATGTAAACTGTGCCCTTATACTTCTGCTGAGTCTTCTGTGTATCATCTCATTCTATATGTTATATTCTATATGTTATTTGTATATTTATATGTTTATATTTCAGCGGGTTCTCGGTTGGGTGGTGTCTCCGTTAGATTATGCCACGTCATAGAGGTCGTCTATTGTGAGCGTTTTCTGTAAGGTTTGCAAATTTCCGATACTGGAATTTGCTAAGCGACTTCTGTTGCTATTTATGTTAGCTGTGATGACATGTTTTAATATTGTTTTCGTTATTATTTCGCATTCTTTAGTTTTGTTTTGATTTGTTTGTATTTGTTAGCCTACTCTTGTCTATAATTTAGTTTCATACAACATTTTTGTTTATACACTGTGGTGTCATGTATTTTGTTTAATTCTATCGCAGATATCGTCACATTTTTTGTGATATTTCATTAATTTCTGCTTTATTTTTAGTTGATTTCTGCGAAAGTTTTTGTATTGTTGCTGATCTTTGTTATTGTTACATTGTTATTGTTTACATTGTTTGTATTGTTTACATTTTCAATGTTTACATTCTGCATGTGTTTACATAGTCATTGTTTACAGTTATAGTAATTAGTTAATGGGCTATGCTAATGCACTGTTACTACTACACTGATGATAAATGAATGATGAATAGTGTCGTGCACTATTGAATGAGAAGTGCACTTATGATCAAGAATTGAGTGCTGATATTTCATATACAAGTTCTTTGATTGGAGACTTGTTTCCCACAGAGACTGGGATAATATAATGTGATGTGAATATACAAGTGCTTAATTAAGACTTGTTACACTTAGGTTTGAAATAAATTAGTTAATTATTTCAGGTTTTGGACTCATATGTTAGACAACATGTCTACATTTGAGCACTTTATTGAGCAGGGTAAATTGCTTGGGAAGACTGGTGATAAGTTAGAAGAATTTGCAACTGCTCGATATGATAAAGCAATGGAAGCTGAACAAAAGAAACTGCAGATGCAGGTGGATGAAAAGAGATTCCAAATGGAAATGGAAAAACAAAAAAGGGAATCAGAAGCTGAGGAAAGAAAACTACAGCTAGAGGCTGAGAATAAAAGACTTGAAAAAGAAGCTGAGAATAAAAGACTTGAAAAAGAAGCTGAAAATAAAAGACTTGAAAAAGAAGCTGAAAATAAAAGACTTGAAAAAGAAGCTGAAAATGAAAGACTTCAAATGCAGGCTCAGCTGAGAAAGAAGTTACAAGAGAGTCTGATGAGAGGAAAGCAAAAATGGAACATGAAGAAAAACTCTTAGCTTTAGAGTTGGAAAATTGAAATTGACGAGCATGAGTAATGGTAATGATTCAAACAAGGGTTCATCTTCTGGTAAGGCTAATAATGATACTTTTAAGATTAAGTTACCAACATTTAGTCCTTCCAGTGATGACATAATGTTCTATCTGGACAGATTTGAACAAGCATGTACAGCTCATAACATAGACAAAGCAAAATATGTTTATCAGTTATCAGGGATACTGACAGGTAAAGCTCTAAGTATATTAAATATGGTGGATGAACCTGACAAGAACAATTATGAGGTTGTCAGGGCCGCTTTGTTAAAGAAATATCAGCTTAACGAAGACGGCTATCGTCTACAATTTAAAAACATGTTACCTGAAAATGGAGTTGAATTCTCCGAGTTTATTGCAAGAATACGCATTACTTTCTCACGATGGGTTGAACTATCTAAGACGGAAAAAACTTATGAAGGACTTATGGACTTAATACTTAGAGACAAAGTCATGTCGTCTGTCAATGAGTCTTTCCTTGCTTTCCTTCATGAACGTAAACCTAAAACAATAAAAGAAATGGAAGATTTCTGTTGCCAATACGTAACTGCGCACCCACACATAACCATGGGTAACTCTAAGGTGAAAGAAGGTTTACCAGTTGCTTCGGCAGCTCCGTATGGTCAAAACTTTGCTCGTAGATCCCAACAAAATTTTGATAGAAAGAGTAGCGGTAATTTCTGTCAAAATCATGGAAACCAATTTCATGGTGATTCTTCTTCGAAGAATTGGAGACAACCTGATAGTACTCGTTACTATCACCCTAATAATTATAAGCATTTCAAAAGAGGATATGGTAATAGAGGTTATTCCTGCCGAAGACCTCAGAACCAAACAAATAGATGTTCGCATCAATGTGAACATGATAGTAATCGTGGAAACTGGAATTCGAACCAGGATAACAATTACAATAGAGACAATAATAACTGCAGAGATAATAATAACTCTGATAACTTCAGAGGTAATAATAGTCGGGGTAGATCTCAACACAAAAAAAAGAGATATCAGCAGGCTAATGCTGTACAACAGGAAACTGAGGGAGCCTGTAATCATGTTGTTGATAGTAAAAACTTTGACGCTGTCACTAGTTCTGCTTTTGACTTTGAGAGAGCAAACAAATGCCCCCAATGCAGTACTTTATTCGAACCGGGTACCATAACTACTTTGAGTTGTGGTCACCCACTTCCCGCTCTTCCTGCTGCTGTTGCGCATGACGGGAGGGGTTCTTTAATTCTACATAAGGGTCTTGTTAATGATACTCCGGTCTCACTACTTTTCGATTCCGGATGCACCACTATTGGTGTTAGACAATCGCTTGTAGATCCATCTTGTGCTACAGGAAGGGTTATTAAATGTGTCACATTTGGCGGCACTCTAGAAAAATATCCTACTGCTGTAATTCGCATTGCCACTCCTTTCTTTACTGGAGATGTGCATGCTTGTCTCTTACCTAATCCTATTGCGGACCTTATTATTGGTCGTATTCACGGAGTTAGGGAGTGTACCCCACAGCAGATTGCTGCTTGGGAAGATAATAACATGCAAGCTACAAATGCAGTAGTTACAAGAGCACAAGCTCTACAAACACCCGAAACTTCACTGAATAGTGATAATGAAGTTGATAGCCAAGATAGTCACTTAGTAATCACTCGTGACTCTTTCATAAAATTGCAAGAAGAAGATCCTTCTTTAAAAAAATTCTTCGTTCTTGCGAAGAAAGGTGATCCGAATCAGGATACAAATAGAAAATCTTGGATTGCAATGAGAAACGGCGTACTTGTACGTATGGTACAAGATTCGACTACGTCGGCACATTCGCAAATTCTTGTTCCCAAGAGCATGAGAGTCCAAATATTACAACATGCTCATGACTCGCAATGTGCTGGACATATGGGTTTTGCCCGTACGAAGTCGAGAGTCCTTGCGGCTTTCTTTTGGCCTTTTGTCAATAAGGACATTCGTATTTACTGCCAATCATGCAAGGTATGTCAGGAGGTCAAATCTAGAGGACCACGACATGCTGCGCCTATCCAGGCTGCTGACATTCCTATTCGGCCGTTTCAGAAAATGGCCATAGATATTATTGGCCCTTTTAAGGTCAAGTCGGCCAGAGGACATCAGTTTATCCTTACATGTGTCGATATGTGCACACGTTGGCCAGAGGCTATTCCTCTTAAGAGCATATCTACTACAGATATCGCAGATGCTCTTTGGTTGATATTTTCTCGCTTGGGGTTCCCCAGAGAAATATTGTCAGACCATGGCACTCAACTCATATCTGACACTATGTCACAGGTAATGTCTACCTTACATATTGAACGATCTCTCAGTAGTATCTACCATCCTATGTCTAATGGGTTAGTTGAGCGTCTGAATAGAACGCTCAAGACTTTGCTTGGTAAGATAACTGAAGATCATCCTCAAGATTGGGACAGGGTTTTACCCGCGGCTCTCTTTGCCTATAGAGAAGTCCCTAATGAACACACAGGATTTTCTCCCTTCGAACTTGTCTTTGGCGCGCGTCCACGCGGCCCTATGTCTTTATTACACGATCTCATCACTGCCGATGATATTAGCGATGAAACTCAATCCTCATATGAGTATGTCATTGCTCTTAGACAAAAGATCATTGAGGCATGTAAGCTAGCAACTGCTTCATCAGAAATTGCTAAAGAGAAGGCAAGGCAGTTTGCTAACAAGAATAGATGTCTACGACAACTTTGTCCAGGTGACAAAGCATTCGTCCTACTCCCCAGTAGGGAAAATAGACTTCTTATTGCATGGAAAGGTCCGTATGCAATAGTCTCTCGGATTTCCGATGTTGACTATGTGGTCGATATTGATGGAAAGCATAAAACTTTCCACATAAACATGCTTTCGGAATTTCACGAACGTCCGGACTATTTGCTGCCTATTTTCCAGGCAACGGATGATGCTCCTGCACCTCACGGTCATTATTCATCCCTGTCTGTCATTCAGGATGAGGAAGCTACCTTCTCTGATGTCAACCTTCCCCTTCCAGTGGTTCCATTACATTCCACGGAATCTTGGAAAAACGTTTCTGTTTCTCCTAATCTTTCTGGTGACGAACATCGACAAGTCTCGTCGACGTTACAAACATTTCAGGATGTTCTCACTGACATTCCGTATCCTATTCCTATACACTTTCAGTCGCAAGTGGAAAAGGAATTGGATGAAATGATTCAATTAAATATAATTGAACCATCCACTTCACCATATTCTTCTTCCATGGTTATTGTCCGGAAGAAGGATAAGAACATACGAATTTGCGTTGATTATCGCAAATTGAATCAGGTCACAAAGTTCGACGCTGAACCGATGCCTTTGTTAGAAGATCTACTGATTAGACTTTCTAATTCTAGATTCTTCACTAAACTTGACTTGTCTAAAGGTTATTGGCAAGTGCCTTTAGCAGAGCATGCCAAACCTCTTACTGCTTTTTCTACACCTAGGGGTCTATTTCAATGGAATGTTATGCCTTTTGGTCTCATGAACGCCCCTGCCACTTTCGTTCGCATGATGCGTCGAATTCTGTCACATCGTTCGGATGTCATCGCATACTTAGATGACATCTGTCTCTTCAGTGATACCTGGGAAGATCACTATTTAGGGTTATATGACTTACTGTCCACTCTACGTGAGAATAATTTGACAGCAAAACCTTCTAAAGCTTTTGTTGGTTTTGGTGAAATCTCTTTCCTGGGTCATCGTGTTGGTCATGGTCTCTTGAAGACAGAAGACCACAATACTTCCAAAATACTGAACATCTCTGTTCCTAAAACGAAGAAACAAGTTAGGAGTCTCTTAGGTTTAATTCAATTTTATGGGAGATTTATTCCAAATTTATCTTCGATCATGGCACCTCTCTCAACATTGTTGAAGAAAGGTTCGCCTAATCTGGTCCGTTGGTCTGAAGAATGCCAATCTTCACTAGACCAAATCAAGAATATATTTTCTTCTCCTCCCATCTTAAGATTACCTACTCTTGATAGGACTTTTGTTCTTCGGAGTGATGCTTCATCCACTGGGATTGGAGCAGCACTGATGCAAGAATATGCAAATACTCTGCATCCTGTTATGTACATTTCTAGAAAACTAAATGCGGCAGAGAGGAACTACTCGGTTTTAGACCGTGAGTTGTTAGCGATGGTTTGGTCAATTCTAAAGCTACAAAGATTCCTCCTGGGCGCACATTTCATTCTAGAGACTGATCAGAAAGCTCTTACAGCTATTCAGACTAAGAATTTGAAGAGTTCGAGATCCACTCGATATGCTATAGCTCTTCAACCTTTTCACTTCACGGTACGAGCTATCCGTGGTGCGGATAATGTGATGGCTGACATTTTGTCTAGATGCCCACATGACTCCAACTAATACTTCTGTCCTATATTTCCATATATTACAGAGTCATAACACACCTATATTTCTACAATAGATTAGCACATCTGTACTTACTTTATATGTACACACTATCGTGCTTTGTTGTCATCTTCTTCTGTTCGTTTTTTAAGATGATAGAGGAGGACTGAGTAGTTAATATAAGGGCCGTTAGTTTACTAAACAGCCACAATTATTAATAATGTATTGTACCTTATGAAGCATATTAGTTATTAATTAGCATTATATTGCTTGTACTTTCTCAGAATGTCATTGTTGAGCTGAGGACTTACCTTACGAGTTCTAGATTGTGTACTTACCCTCGGAATACCAGAGCATATGTCCTGGATCGTCATGTAGTTTAACTTTACTATGTACTTATGTCATTACATGTCAAAGAATGTACTATTTAAAGATTTGTACATCCATTTTTAAAGACAATATTAGAGTATGCTGTTTAATGATGATTATAATAACTTGCATACGTATATTGTGTTTACATGCTAACGTGATGTGTGTTGGTGACACCTCCCCGATGTGAATATTTTTTGAGACATATTTATTTTTCTGTTGAGGTATATCCTCACCAGACACTCTATAATTAGCCTATTGTTTGGCAATTTAATTAATTATCAGCGCATAATTCGTGCGTTTTGAGCCGCTTATCGCTTGCTCTTTGATATTGAAAAAAAAATATGTTCCACATTTTTTTTTTATCGGGAGGAGGTGGTGATATGTTGCGTGATAAATTCTCGCAACATCGTTTTATTTCAATATCTGTTTTATAACGCAAGGGCAACAACTGCTTGAAATTTATAGTCACTTTTCTCGGTAAGCATTTGTCTTCTCGCGTTGGTATCGAATGCAGTTAAGTTTGAGCTGTGGTCATTTTTGCGCTGGACTGCGCATGACTTGTCTTGTTGTTTGGTCGATCGGTTTCCGCCCACCACTAGTGGGAGTGAGCGATTTGGAATGGCGAAAGAGATGCCTCGTTGAAGAGGGGATCTCCGCTATTTTTTGTTCTGTCAGGGATGTGTAGTCCTCTTATGGATATTTCGTTTATTCGAGATAATACCTCTAGTGTTTTCCCACATGTCGGGAGGCGTGATATTTCTGTGTATTTCATGAAAGCAAGGTAAATTGACTTTTTCATTAACTCTATCGATTTTGGGTCGTGAGCGATTTCGATTCATAGCCTGTCTGCGAAAGTCGTCGTCACGAGATGTTTTTTCCCAGCTCACATGTCGCTGCATTGTACTGCATCGGTTGATGCAGGTACCAAGGACCATTACTTGCTACTTTGTTAAATGAACTAGGTTTAGAAAACCTTTATTATCTAGAGGATATTTTTGAGGACATTATTTATACTTCGGCAGACGTGTCTGTCTTGCTGAAGTCAAACTAAGGAGAGTGAACTGATCTCATACATCTGGTTATCTCCTGGCTGTTATAGAAAAGGATGGAGTTTTTCACCTGACTACATTTACAGCACTTTGAAATATAACATGCATCTGACTCATCATTGTAATGCTGTCTACCGTTTATTGCTGTATTGAATGTTGCTGTGATAATGACTGTTTGATGTGCCTACACATTTGCGTAACCATTTTGTCACTGTGGCGTCCACAATAAATAATGAAGAAAAACGTCAACGGCTGTTTCAAGACTCATTGACTTTATACGTCGTGAGTTTACTGACGTCCTATGTGGATTGCCCTGTTATTGTTGCATGAACATTGTTTTGACTGAACACATCTACACACTACACAAAACCAGACATGCGGATGCCATCCATCATCATATGGCATCACGCATCAAATCAAG
>JAMPIV010015744.1:0-78564 GCA_024509875.1 Oreohelix idahoensis | reverse complement strand
GTGTGAGGTGTTTGGTTAGTAATAGATGGGAGGAGACCCCCCCTCCCCGCCCACTACCCCCCCACCCACCCCCCCTCCCCCTAAGCACAGATTCTTTTCAGTATTGGGTAGAAATGGTATTTTTTTTATATAAATTTTTTATACTTTTGTTAATTTATCTACCGCCTTAGCTTTATAGAATTTTATTTTTGTTAACTAAACTGTGTCTTATCACTCCATAAGACTTGTAGACCTCAAATTTAATAATTTAATAAACCATATTATTTCTGTCCTTCCTTCAGCACCCCTCGAGTGGGTCGCGGTGTAGGTGTATTTGATGGAACTTTTGGAGTAGCGCGGCACTGCATCACTTGTTTTGCAGCTAACATTGATGAACCTTTAGCACTTTTGTATATGGAAGTTAAATAAAACGAATATCTGAAGAGTTTTGAATTGGAATTCCAACGCGGTGAGTGTCGTTAGTGCTATTTCTTTAGCATTGGTTGGGTCGTAATTATTAATTCCACAGATATTGAATAACTAATACATTCTAATTTCAGTGGACTTTGTTAGACAAGAGAAAAAATGGTTTTGCCGCTTTGGTGGGTACTTTATATACACCAAAGATAAATTTTGATTTAAGTGTAGATATATGCTCGATCTCTTCATCATGTGGGTCATTCAAAAAAGTTTGTCGGTTTATTTAGCGCTTACGGGCATCCAAAAAAGTACTGCTTCTAATTGCTTGGGGGATGTATTGGGGATGGAGGACAGATAGTACGGTGTTTTTTAATTATATAAGATGCGGATGTTTATAGGAAAACGATCTCATAAATTTGTACAGACCATGTTCTAGTAAAAAGTAGATAAAACATGGAAGGCAGCGCAGTTACTGACTCAGGAAACAGTGCATGTACGCAGAAGGAGATAGAATAGAGAGATGGGACAAATTCATTGATTGACTGACAGTCATGATGTAGGTGTAGTAAAATGTGTTATTCAAGGGAACACCAGAGGAGGGACAAGAACTGCAGAGTAGAATGTTGGTGTGCGAATTTTGTCAGAAGCGCAATTATGTCATGTTTGCATAGGTGTGGGTGTGTTTCGTTGCTTTTTCTGTTTATCTGTCTTTGGGATTGGCGCCAAATGTATCCACTTGATGTGGTGTTGGCTCCTGTATTGTGCGCGGTTCGTTTCGTGGGACTATAGTTGGGTAGGTTGTTCTAGTCAAGGGAAGTGTAATATATAAAAACGTAGTGTTCCTCCTAGTATGAAATACGTGTGTTAAAAAGAGAGATAGCTGTGCGCATCTTCCGCTTGGATGCGTTTAAGGGCTGGGGATTTGCGCTTGGAGGAAGGCAGTACGTTAATCTTTTTCTTAATAGATTTCTCTCTTGTAGAAATTAGAATAGAACATTAGTTAGTGATCGGGTCAGATCGTAGTAGTTGCGTAGAGGGATGGAAGGAGGGAATATCTGGTAGACTTTTAACTTGTCGGTGAGCAGAATTTTACAAATAAAACGGAGAAAAATGAAAATCGGGTGGTCATTAAGGCCCTCCGCGCCATTATGCTCCACGCCTCAGACCTTAGAGTTTCGGCTCTTTTTTTCTTCCTTGGACGAAAAGGGGGGGGGGGGGGGGCTTTGGACATGACTCAAGTGTCATCCTGCTGTGTTTGCAATGGGGATTGAACCCACTCCATTTTGTTAGCAATTACTAAGCTGGCTCTTCTATCCAGGCTGTATCCATTCTGGTAACCTGAAGCTTACTCTCCTGAAATCCATTGCCCGGTATGGTTATTCCACAGTCATCAAAAGAATTACATTTATAGTTTTGATAAAGCAGAAAAAAGGATAACGTATGCAGGGGGAAAAAAAAAAAAGATTCAGTATAGCTCTTAGACTTTCATAAATGAGTGCATTCATACTCTATGTTCGGAATGTAATAATGTTGATTCTGAATTTTAAAAAAAATAAAATATCAACCTATACACAGGATTCTCTGGTTATATTAGGGCACATGTCCAAATAGAACAGATCTTGCGATCTGTTTCGGTGCGTATGATTCTGATTTGAAGTACAATAAGAAATGGGTACTTGCGTAGAATAAAATGGTTGACATGGTCTGGGCGGAATAATTAAGGCTCGCCAAGACTGTATGCCGGAAGAGCACAGCCGCTCCCCCCCCCCCCCTCTCTCCCCCCGCCCCCCCCCTCCCCCCGCGCGCCCTACCCCCCCCACGCCCCCCCCCCCCCCCCCTCGCTCCCCGCCTCCTCCCCCCCCCCATGCCCCCACTACCGCCCACCCCCCACCCCTGCCCCCCCCCCCGGCGTGTGCTTGCATTGCTGTAGAAACTGACAAAAACATTATGAGGACTCAATAAATGGCTGAAGAGACGCTTGAAAAATTCAATTATTCTTTCCTCGCTAGGAGGACTCCAGCTGAGATATTTCATGCGCAAGAAAAAATACGTTGGTGAAGAGAGCAGTGGCGCAAACATACTGATACTCTAGGTCTATGTCTGATCCACTTTCAGTCACTCACTCTACACCAAAAGAAAAAAAGGTTTATTCTATTGTTTTGTTTACTTTTTTAAACAATTGCTGATTAAAGTCTCGAAAACACGGCCAGATATTGAAAATTACAAAAAAAAAATCGACGTGATAGGAAGACGACTGTCGGGTAGGTGAAAGAGATGAGAAGCTAAGGCATGAAATGATAGCTGAGAGAGGGAAAGTTTATGTGCCATGGTTGTAATCTCCGCTTTTTTGTTTTGGTCGTACGTTTCTTGGGTGCCGTGTAAGAATGGCACGTGGCCTTGTTATTGCTTAGAAAATGTGGTTTAAATTCCAGCCCTGGACATGGTACAAGATCGCCAAGGCAGAATTAAAATGACAAGAACTAAACAAGTACCAGTGGAACAAGAATACGAGCTTCGGTGCCTGTGTTGTCCATTATATATATTTAGAATTTGAATTGTTGGTTAGACATTGTAGAAATTTACCTGATAGACAATGGCGGACCTGGCCAAGTTTCGATCTGCTGCTGTTCAGACTGCAAAGGAGTTAGGATTAGATGGGCAAGTTATGGTTGCCTATGTCACTACGGAATGTGACAAATTTATTGAACGCGAAGAAAGAAGATTAGAAAAAGAGGCCGAAAGAAAGTTAGAGGCTGAGACTAAGAGGTTGCAGATTGAGGTTGAGGCTAAGAAATTGGAGGCAGAAAGAGAAGACAAAAGATTGGCTGCAGAAAGGGAAGCAGAAGAAAGAAGATTGGCTGCAGAAAGGGAAGAGAAGAAATTAGCTGCAGAAAGGGAAGACAAGAAATTAGCTGCAGAAAGGGAAGCAGAAGATAAAAGATTACAAAGGGAACATGAGTTACGACTCATGGGAATTTGAGTTTCAAGGCCATGCTCCTGAAAATGGTGCCAGTCCCTTTGCCTCTGATGCCACTGCTAGCCAAGGAGCCTCAACCTCAGCTATGAATTTTCATTTAGATCATTTTGTTGAGAAAGACGATGATATTGAGAGCTACCTAAATAGGTATGAACTATTAGCTACCACGTATGGGTTAGAGAGAGAAAGGTGGAGCTTAAAGTTATCTCAGGGACTTCGTGGGGCAGCTTATGAAGTTTTTGCAAAAATGAGCAGAGGTGATCAGGAAAATTATGATATGCTAAAGCAGGCTCTTTTGTTAAGATATGAAAAGAATGCTGAATTTTATAGGAAAAAATTTAGGAATGCTAAACTACTGTCAGGTGAAACCTATCACCAGTTTTCTGCACGAATAGAGACATACTTGGAGAAATGGACTTCTCTGGGGAAAACCCAAGATCTTAAGGAAATGGTCCTTATAGAGCAATTAAGAGAGTCCATGGCTCCAGACCTGAGAAAGTTTCTCATGGAACAAGGTGCAGAGAGGCTGGGTGAGTTGCTAAATGTTGCTGAAAGGTAACAAGCAGCTCAAGCAGAGGTAACAGGTAATAAAAAGAAACAAGTGGATAACTTTAGGGCACCACAGAACTTTAATAAATTTGATCCTAAGGATCAAAATAAAGGTAAGCACCAATTTGATAGGCCACGGTATGATAATAAAAATAAATTCCCACAATTCGATGAAAGGAAATATGATGAAAGAAAATCTTTCAACCAAGGAAAAAGGTGGTGTAAAAATTGTAAGATGAACAATCATGACACTGACCATTGTAGAAGGAAACCTCCTCATTTTGCTGCTATGACATCGGGGAAAAAGGAAAAGAAGGGCAAACCTGAAGAATTACAGGAACCATACCACCCCCCAGTGTGTGAAGATGTCATCTGTAATGGTGTCACTATAAGATGTTTATATGATACCGGTTTAGATTACGATTCCGTTGTGAGTTCTCACCTGGTGCAGGCCGATCAATACACCACGGAAACAGTGGAGATTCAAACTGCAACCAAGGATGTAGCTACCATGACACTTCCCGTCGCCCGAATAAAAGTGAAAACGCGATATGTGGAAGGAATCATAAAAGCAGCAGTGATAAAGGAGCCAATCTACCCTCTAATATTGGGGTGTAGATATGTCTTCTTGGGGAATCCCAAGAGACCTGTGATATTGGCAACAGTGCAGACCAGATCACAGTCAAAGAAGGAGGAGGATAATCCCATAAATACTCACCCAGATGAGATGAGGAAGGCACAGGCTGAGGACAAAACACTCAAGCCATGTTTCAAGAAGTTGCCCAAATCTCATACACCTCCAGGCAAGGGAGAGTTTTATATGAAGAACAAGTTGATGTATAGGAAGACTGGAGCTAGATCCAATGGTCACGGACAGCTGGTTCTTCCAAAAAGATATAGGACAGACTTAATAAGGAGCCTACATGTGAAACCAGATGGGGACCATGAGAAAATAGGTACCATCATTCAAAAGGTGGCTCACAATTATTATTGGCCCAAAGCAAGATGGGACATTGAGAATTTTGTAGAAAGGTGTAGCATAGCACATGAGGGAACACCCACAAGTGGGAACATGGATCAGGACCTGGACACGCCACGGGGCAAAATCAGGCCTGATAATAAAAAGAGATATAAATTTGATAAAGTGGACCAAATGGAATGGGAAGCCCCTTTTCACGGACAAGCTTCACTTAACTGTTTTACAATGGCCACTATGCGGAGAGTGCAAAAGGATGTCTTACCCCAGGATAAGCCGAAAATCCCTCAATCGGACTTAAACAAACTGGAGGAAGAGGATGTAGAGAGGAAATCTCTCATCAAGAATTTTAAGTGGGGAGAAAGCCCCACAAGAAAAATTGGTAGCGGTCGTTTTGTGAATGATAATTCTGGGAGGAAAAATCATCACTATAAAGCTTCGAGTGGAAGAGACCATACCGGTGCATGGACAAATAGGTCCACACAATTAAAGGTCCATATATAGCTTTGTTAAGAACGTGGACTGATGAAAAGGCAGAGGAAAACATTACATCTTCATACCAATATGTGAATGAGCTGACCACTCGTTTGAAAACTGGCTGGAAACTTGCCAATGAAAATTTGAAACAAGCCAGGAAGAAACATGCTGCCTATTATAACAGGAAGGCGAAAGACAGAAATTTGGCTGTGGGAGAGAAAGTACTGCTTCTTTTGCCTGGGAGTCAGAATAAGTTACAAATTGGATGGCAGGGTCCATATACAGTTTTAGAGAAGGTATCTAGAACAAATTATAAGATAGATAAGAAGGGGAAAGAAAAAATCTATCATGTGAATCTCCTGAAGAAATATTTGGAAAGAGAACATCAGGAAGAGACACACTTGTTGACCTTGTCCATCGCCATGGAGATGAAAAAGGAACCACTTTCATCATTTGAATATCCATTACACCCCTGTGAGACAGCCGCACAGGTGAAAATCAGTACACATTTAACGAAAACTCAGAAAGAGAGAGTGCAACAGGTTCTAAATAATCATGCAGAGGTGTTAACAGACCGACCAGGGCATACAAACCTATTGGAATATGATATGAAACTAATAGACTCCACACCTGTCTGTATGAAACCATATTCGATTCCGTTTGCTAAGGAGAAAGCTTTGAAGGAAGAGATAGACTATCTATTGAAGGAAGGAATTATTTCGCACAGTGAGTCTTCGTATAGTTCCGGTGTGGTACTCTTAAGGAAGCCCTCTGGAGAACATAGACTCTGTATAGATTACAGGAGACTGAATGCTATTACAGAAGGACAGGTGGATCCATTGCCGGATACAAATCAGCTGTTTGCCAGACTAAATAAAGCTAAATATTTCTCAAAAGTGGATCTGAGTAAAGGATACTATCAGATTCCAGTAAAGCCTGAGGTTAGACCATACCTAGCTTTTAGTACCTCAGAAGGACACTATGAGTTTAATAGATTGCCATTTGGATTGAAGAATGCGCCTAGTGTCTTCTCTAGAATGATGAGAAAATTATTGGATCCTCTGAATAATCCCTGTATAACAAATTTTATGGATGATATCCTTATAGCAACAGAAACATTTGAGGAACACATTGACTCTCTGAACATGCTGTTTGATCGACTTAGGGAGGCAAATTTAACAGCCCGACCAACCAAATGTTGCGTTGGATGTAAAGAATTGGAATTTTTGGGACACACAGTTTATCAGGGAAACATGACCCCTGACCCAAAGAATTTAGAGAAACTACAGAAAGCCCCGAGACCACAAACCAAGA
Source organism: Oreohelix idahoensis (assembly GCA_024509875.1). Taxonomy (NCBI): domain Eukaryota; kingdom Metazoa; phylum Mollusca; class Gastropoda; order Stylommatophora; family Oreohelicidae; genus Oreohelix; species Oreohelix idahoensis. Next base: position 71,872 of record JAMPIV010015744.1, on the reverse strand, counting down.
AGGACGTGAGATCCTTTGTCTCATTATGTGGTTTCTACCAGAAGTATATCAAAAACTTTAATTCCATATGTGCACCGTTAACTGAATTGACACGTAAAGGACATCCAGATCGCATTACATGGACACCACAATGTGAAATGACTTACCAAGAATTGAAGGAAAAGCTCACAAGTAAACCCATTTTAAAATTACCTGACTTAAGTCAAGAATTCATAGTAAGGACGGATGCAAGTAATATTGGGTTAGGTGCAACTCTACTACAGAAATCAGATGCATTGGATGGAGAATTAAGCCCAGTGGCATATGCTAGCAGAAAGTTGAATAAAGCTGAAATCAACTACTCAACTAGCGAAAAAGAATGTCTTGCAGTAATATGGGCGATAAAGAAATTCAATATTTATCTATATGGGAAGGCATTTAAGTTGCAAACAGATCACAAACCGTTATCGTTTCTAGCACAGGCTAGGCATGAGAACTCCAGGTTACTCCGATGGTCTTTACTTTTGGCTCCATATAATTTTAGCATTGAGTATATATCTGGAAAAACCAATTTGGGAGCGGATTTTTTAAGCCGCCATCCGTGTGATGAGAATCACCGTAAACCCCAGAAATAATAATAAATTTCTCTATGTGAATATAGAATAAAGGACTGACATATAATGTCTGTTTTAAGAGGGGAGGTGTCGTGGAATATTCTAATCCACATATATAAATTATCAAGTAAATATAAAGCCTAATAAATACATATAATAAAGGAAGAAGAATGGTAAAGAACAGTGCTGTCACAATGACAGTACTCGAAATCCCCCTTGTTTTCTGCTTCGTCTGCAAATTGTAACGCTTTCACGTTGATAGTAAAAGCTTACTGTATTATACCCGCTTTCTTCAATGAAACGTGTGCTGTATTTCTAAGAAAAACCTTGAGATATGCAAGTTGACCTAAATTTTAAATTCCATTCATGTCTTTTTCTACACTATGTTACCAAAAACAAAAGGCAGATGGACTAAAGGATAGCGAGAAGAGAGAGGGGCGAATAAAGCCGAACGCATGCAAAATTAAACACGCGTCTCGCTATTAATGCCACCCCCAACCCGCGTCGCGCGATACACAAATGCTGCCATCACGCGTGTAAGACTACAAGCACTAACTTTTTTTCAGACGGACAGTGATAAATTCACTACCCTTCCCAGAGTTAGGTTTTAAAATCACAAAAAACGCTTATTAGGAAAGATAACAATAGATGGGTTTACGGTTGAAAACATAACAGTACCCAGACAGCACATCTTCGAAACAGGAGGTAGAAGAAATTGCATATTTTGAACGCAGCCACTTAGCTCTTTTAAATTTGTATATTTGGGTTCCTTAGGGCTTGCTGACAAAGAATATGTAAAACGTTACGCAAATAGTCTAGGAATTAACAAATTATAACCAAAATAAAATAGTGGGGATGCCTGACAGCATGAAATCATTTCTGCTCATAAAATTTTTTTATAACATGTTTGAAAAAAACCTTGCGTTACAGAAATAGCCTACCATGTAAACTCCAAATTGATTGGAGCGCAACAAATGAAAAACTAACCACGATTGGTCGGGCTATAAATACTATCTTGGTTGTTAGGGAGACGTAGAAAGGTAACATTTTTTCAAACACTTGTCGAAACGTGGCCTCATTGGCTAGACTCGCTGATATACTCACTTAGGAGCGTTAGTTCGAGACCACTAGTGCAAATAATCTTGATAAAGCGACAGTGCGTTGAAGCCAGCTCACATTTTTGCTAAAATAAAAGCCTGGAACATAAGCAGATGGGAATTTGTGCCAGTAATTGTGCCAGAATTCATTGCTAATCAACGTATCTGTGTTTATTTCCATGAAATTGTGGTAAGCTTGAACCATTCAGTATCTTTTAATGAAAATTGAATGTAAATTGTTAATTTATGCCTGTATATATATGTGTAGTTCAGTGGCAAACAAGAGATAAAGCCTATAATGCTCCAGCCTGAACAGAGGGTGTCGGAGGGAAGTAAAACGGCATGGAATGGCCAAATAGTACACTGACACCTGGATGATTGATTAGACAGAAATAATGCTGGAAGTGCAGAGGCGTGGTAACCATTAAGGAGGTAAATACTGGTATAAAGTATTTCAGATGAAGCTGACAGTTGGCCTAACGCTCTGAACTCAATGTTTGTGTTGTATTGTGCTCGTGTAGAACTAGAGTATCAATTAGTTATGAAGTAGAAGGTACATCCTTCTTGTTTTCAGGGACCGTGGTCTTGATGGTACTGAGCTGCACCTGGTCAGAGCTTTGCTGAATCCAGAGTCGGACAGCATACTCCTTGGTCCATTTAGCTATCAGTGAGGTGTCTCCAGAGCCCAGAGTAGAATTCGAGCAGAGGAGTCCTTTCCTGCCGCCATCACTCAAGATAAGCTGTTTGGCCAGCTGAGCTCAACATTATGTCCCCACATCTTGAAATGACTTTGTAAAAATCACCTTAAGAGGGGAATTTAATTGTCTTAATATCAGGAACTGAGAACATCTCCAATACTAGTCCCTAAAGACAGACTATTGAAGTCATGATGACAAATACCAACAGAGCTTGAACAAAACAAAACCAGTATTACCTCATTTTACTACTACACAACTGACACACATAGGATATTTGTAATAATATATGTCACTACTATATTCATATTGGTAAATTCTGTACATATAACTTGTAATTTAAATTGATTGTGATTCCTGGTTCCCTTGTAGTTGAATCAGGACACATATTCATTCATGCCAGTAATGAATACATATTGTTATTTGAAAAGTTATCAGTGATTTTTTTAAGATATCCTTGTAAAGTGTTATATGTATGTGAGTGTCACAGTGTTGTCAAGTGTAGTGGAATAAATTAAATTGTTTATCTGTCTGTTGTTGTTTTGACTTACACTTCATCCTACACATACCCTAGACACATAACGTAGTCATCACACTATTGCAGAATAATTCTGACTGAGATATATAGATATGTGGTAGCAAGTAAGGTTATCTATAATACACTACTCTTAATAGATATAGATACCTTCACAGCTGATCTCAGTCAGTACACTAAGTCCCCTATAAATATTTATAACATCCCACTTCACCACAAACACCTGGTCGCCAGTACAACGTTGTAGCCATTACACCAGCGCGGCTCCCAGAGAGGTATGGTTAGACGGCTATACTGACCGATATGAACAAGCTAGCTTGTTGTTGCTTTCCATTTTATTCAACAAGATGCAGCCATAGAGCATGCAGTCAGCGACCCATAGCTTGACTGCTTGCGTCAGCGAACCAGAGCTGACCAAGACCCTACTCCACCTCCACGTGGTGGTCCTGGAAACAGGCTGCATCACTGCAGTCCGGCTGAGAGAGTAGGGATCGAAGAGGGAAGGCAAACCTGGTCCCAAAAAATGCCGTGCTGAAGTCGGATGTGTCGGCCGAAAGGCGCAGATATCGCAGCTCCGGCGTAAACAGACACAACGCAACCAACGTCCTTTTCAGGACGAACGAGGAAGAAGAAGGAAGAAGAAGACGGCTATACTGATAGCTACTAGAAAAGCAGAGAAGAAAAACATCAAAAACTGCCTAGATATTCACAACTTGAAACCTTGTTTTATATACCTTGTAGTACCCTCATATAAGAAGACAAAGACTTTAATCCCAAGTAGTACAAACAACGGTGGTTTAATGGGGACAACGAGAATAGGCAAGATGTCTGGGGACGAAGGAGTTAGGCTTTTGCAGGATTGGAATAAATACATCACCACCTAATAGAAAACGCCGTTCCAAAAAAGACACCGCTGGGCTACTGAATAATACAACAACCTCAACAATAACTCAAACTAATGCATAAAAACCTCATCGGGATGAATAATGTAGGACAGTGCATACAGCATTCATAATCAATTAATTTTTTAAAATTTAATTTTGGAAAAATATCCCGTTCAACCTCTGATGAGTTATAAATAGGATATATATTGTTTTGAATTCCAAATAATATGAACTTTGCCGATATGGGAAAGTAGTATCACACCTGTCAAATCATTGTAAATAGGGCAAATCACAATTACCAGTTATGCTTGTATGTGAAGTTAAAAAAATAAAAACCCAAACAAACAAAAAACGAGATCAAACCTAACAAAACCAAACAAAAATAATTTTAAGGGGGAGGGGTGTAAAGGCCTAGTGTTTCCAGTTATATAACTGACTTTAATAGATATGTAATTGACTTTCAACTGTCAAAAGCCATATGTATTGTAAGAACATCATCAGACCTTCGCCTCCCCAATTACTATATACAGTATTAACTTTTGTTCTTGTAAAATACTGCTTGACTGTTATGCAGAGCCCTAGGTCTGTCTATTCTTAACATCTCTTCTATATTTATAGGTAAATGTGAAGCCTGCAAATAATCTAATATTGGTATTCTCATTAGTTCATACCTCTTACATTCATAATCAAGAAATATATCGCACAAAATAAAAAGCGCCCTGATATAACCAGAAATATAACCACTTACGGTAGCTGTGGCATTCATTTTGTTCTAGCCATGTGATTCTTATCAGGTGTTTATGCTTTTATGTTTCATGTTTTTTTTTTTTAGTACTTCTCTTTCTTTCCTTTCTGTTTTTGTCCGTCTGTCCCTGACGAAGGCCTTTTGGCCGCAACTTAGGTTTTTTTCACGTCTTTTGTCCTAGTAAAGACGTATCACCTTTTAATTTGTTTCCTCCCTCCACTTCACAGCTATAACCAACAGTTCCACACATTTGGTAAAATGGCGGAAAAAGGCGCGCTACGAGGAAACGTAACAAACGCAAAGGACATAAATCGTCTTTATGATCGTGAAAATAAGATTTCCTGACATGGTCATCCCATTCTTGTTCTCTAGTCGTCAGATTCACGAGTGGGTGCTTGAGTAGAATAGAATGATTGGAGTGGTATGACAAGATGACGAACGTGGAACTGATAGCGCCAGTGGAACAAGAGGTGAGAAGAAGACGCTGGAGATGGTTAGGACACACATAGAGGAGTCCTGTTGATAACATTACCATGCAGTTTTTGTTCTGGAATCAACAGGGTAAAAGAGATAGAGGGAGGCCTAAGAACACACGGAGAAGAGAACTGGAGACACACATGAAAGGAATGAAGGCGATATGGAAGGACCTTGAGCAGATGGCACGGGACAGGAGGGCGTGGCATGCGTTTCCTGAGGGACTTTGGTTCTTGGGGCGCTGAGGCTGATGAGGATGAACAACAAAGAATATCGTTATTAGATTATTTACACGCATTCAGTTTACCTATAACTATAGAACACGTGTTGCGAATAGACAGATCTAGAGAACCATATTCTATTTCAATGATTAAGGTAATAGCTCTCAACTGCTCTTATATTTTGTCCTTGTGTTTCTGTCGTCGTGTTCTTTTCTCGTCTGCTTGTCATAAGAGCTTCTTTTCGCCCAATCTAAGGTGGCGCTGTAGGGAGCACCGCCACTAGGCGCGATCATCAGCGACATCCTCACAGGTTGCTGGATTTATGTCCAATGCCTTCATGTCTCTATTGCACATATGTTTTTGAACCACAGCTGTTCTTTAGCCATCTGCCAGTTGAGTAAAATTGAAAATCGAAGGTCTAGTAAGGTCGTAGAAATACATGTGGATAATGACAAATAAATAGTGACTTAAGTGTCATCCCAAACACCCCAGGCTTTTACGTCCTTCTATCAGTTATTTACACGATGACCTAGATACGGTGAAACTACGATTTTAGGAAGAAGGAAAAAACACTCATGCAGATCCACACCGTCTGACAATTTAATGTACTCACTTTATAATAATTGGAAAGGAGAAATGAAACAATGACCATACATATTATCTAGAATTAGAGACACTATATACCACAATTTGTAAAAAGAAATAACAACTAAATGAAGACCATAATAGAAGGTAGATTTAATGGCAAACGTGCAAGAGGAAGACAGCACGTTAAGTGGGAAGATAACATGAAGAGATGGACAGCCAAGAGCCTATCAGAGTGCGCTATCAAGACAAGAAACAGAAGACGTTGGGGATCTACTGCAGCCGACAAGGGCAGGATTGAGAACTCCGGAGGCCCTAGGCTATTAACATATTTTAGGCCCCCTCTCCAATCTTCTAATAGGTAAAACTATTAAAAAAAACAAAAAACTAATGGATTTCAGACAAATAGTTTTAGCGCAGATACAGGCACAAGTGGGAAGAAGAGCATCCAGGCCACACAAAAATGATCCGTATTACCAGCTCAGCAGAAGTGAACAAGTGGTAATCTTCAGACTTCGCACTGGTCATAACAGATTGAGATACCATCTGTTCAACAAATTAAAGATAGGAACTACGGATGAGTGTGACTGTGGCACTGGTAAAATGACTGCCGAACACCTGCTTCAGAGGTGCCCAACATATGAGGAGAGGAGAAGACGCATATGGCCATCACCAGTACCATTCCTGGAGAAAATCTACGGAGATATCAACAGCCTCAGGCTGACCACCGCTTTCTTTGAACTTATTCAAGTTGACATCTGAGGGTGAACGAAGAAGAAGAAAAATAGTTTTATTAATATATAATAATATGTAAAAAAAACAAAAAAACAAAAAAACCAAACAAACAAGTGTTCGTTACAGTCTCCAGATGTTGTTAAAGGTACTGGGTCCCCTGCAAATAAAATACAATAAAAAAGGGAAAAAAAAGCGGAGGTGGAAGTAACTAATAAACTAACTATTGTACAGATACTATTATCCTGCACGATAGAGCGTATATATGTGCACGTTCCGTTACTGTAGATCTCTGTGCATTATGACTCCGTAGCTCTTTTTCGCTGGTACCCTGTAAGCCTGGGACCCTAGACCCGTGTCTAGTGGGCCTAATGAATAATCCACTGCGATTAGATGATGGTGATACATCATGATTATAAACCACCAGAGGATGAACGGGATATTTTACTTTGGACAACAAGAAAAGAAAATGGAGACGTAAATGAAAAGGACGAGGAAGACATAGAAAAGCGTTGAACTGATTTCGCTGGGAACAATGACTTGGCATGAATCTGTTGATGTACTATGTTTTTTTGGGAGCTGAAAGGTCAATGTTGATGATGTCCTGCCACAGATATATGGATATGCCAACATTTTGTCAGAAATGAAAGTCAGTTTAGTGGGCCTGTTTGGTCAAATTCAATGTGGCACCTGTGGATTTATCATTATCACCCCTTTTTTTTTTCCTCTCGTTTTTTATTGTCTTTCGATATTCATGACGGAACTTTTCCATTATGTGTTGAGAAGATTTTTACGGCTTAGGGGATGCCAACCTGGTCAGCCGGTTTCTAAATCTGGCAACACCGCTTTAAGTTTACGAAGTTAACTTCCGTCATGCGTACAAGGGCATTTTCGGCGATATGGCTATCACATGTGGTAGGTGAAGAAACATTAGAATTTTAAATTCCAGTGTAGCTTTGTGCCGTATCTGTTCTTTTCCTGCATTAAGTAAGCTTGCACGTGTGAAAAAAATTGTGCGAAGGTTATATGACAAACAGTCCGTCCTTGTGTAATTTGAGGTTCATTGTTTACAAAGTCACGTATTTTTGGAAACATCTAGGCCTATCTTGGATCTCTAGGTCATTTTCTGTATTTTGTTTCAAACGCTCGTGGCCTGGACGAAATTACTGTTTTATTTCACGTTCCGTACACATAGAATATAGCAAAAGTTATTGACACTTGTAAAGATGATTTTGTGTAGCCTAAAGCATATAGCAAAAGTGATAGGCCCTAACACGTTTGATTTTATTGTGCACGTCTGGAAAGTCTAAAACTAAAGCCTAGCCTAATTCTTATTCAAACTCCAATAATGGGGTAGTGTTCATTGGCTCAGCCAAACAGTTATCAGCATGCAAGCTGACCGTTTATGGCAACATCTTTAATAACCACATCTTTATTTTATACACCAACATCTTTTTGGAAGCGTAAAGAACATTATCTTTTGCTTGAGAACATGTGGTCATTAGATTGTTCGAAATTCTGTTGATCTGGGCGAAAAAAATTTAAAAATTATTAGCAGGAGGCCTAGCCTACATATTTGATCATAGAGAAAAAAAAATGAGATGTTGGTTAGGCTAATCAAAACTCTGCCGGTTTTAGTATATTTTAAAGTATGCTGTGCAAATAATTATATAGGGCCTAGGCCTAGCCTACGACGACCTACAGTTTTCATGTGTTTTAGGTTCTCACTGCATGTTCTCTGTTTGCTCATTTCCTTAGGCCCTATAGCCTATCATCAATACCTTATATTTTAGTGCTGTATTAGTAAGGATTAAAACTTATTTGGTAATGTCCTATCTTTCGTAGGCCTACCTTTTTGGTCCGCAGTGAATAATATGTAGTTAGGTGTTGTTTCGTAGCGCTTAGGATTAGGGTTAGTATTATGGTTAACACTAACCCTAACACAAACCCTAATCCTAACTCTAACCCTAAGCGCTACGAAACAACACCAAACTATACATAGGGCCTATTCACTGCGGAGCAAAAAGATAGGAAATTACTACTTATTTTATATTAAAATTATGGGCTTTCTATGTAGGCCCTATCACTGAAGATTAGAATGCAGTTTTGGTTGAACCACACTTTACTGTTCAGTCTGCCATCTTGTTACTAAGATGGTCAGTGTTAGACTAGTTTTTCCATTAGGCCTAGTGGCAATTTTTCCCTAACCCTAAAAACCAAAGCCCTAACCAAATTCTTTTTAAATAAACACTTAATAGCTCTCTTCATTTCCTACACTACCATGGATTGTAGACAAAGCTGAACAAACAAACAAATAACCGTAACCCTAACTATGACCTTGTTTGTAACAAGATGGCTGACTCGTACGGTAGAGAGTGATACATCAGCTCTTTTAACTATGATACTTGAGAGCCGCGCTGGTGTAATGGCTACAACGTTGTACTGGCGACCAGGTTTTCATGGTTCAAACCCGGGCGTCAGCGTTTGAAGGAATGTTTACACCGGAAATTTGACTGAATAACCTGAACGGCTCCTGCACATAAATCCCGTGTGGATGGGAAGGAGCAAAGCTCCTGACCGGGTTGGAAGGAAAGTCCACTGACCCGTCAGCCTCGCAACGACATATCATTGGGCCAAAAGAGCTGGAAAGCTCGAGTGCCGCTGGTTAGAGAAAAAAACAAAAAACCTATGATACTTTTAATATTGGGTCCCAGTTACGAGAGTTATCAAGTGTTTCCCAAAAAGTCAAGTCTTTTAGTATAAGAGAATGGATGGGTGTGAAAAAAAATCGAAAAAAGGTAGGCTAATTCGTCTTACGAGGACAAAAGACAAAGAAAATAGCCAACGTTACGACCACAAGGCCTTCGTCAGGGAAAGGAAAGAAAGTGAAGGCTAGATAGGACACATAAGAAGCTAAATAAATATAAAAATTAAACCTAGGTACTTCCCTGAAGGAAACAAAGTCCTACCACTATTGCTTCCCGCAAACGGACTCCAGTATAAGCGAGCATTGCCTCTTAATTTTTAATAAAAGAAAGGACATCACAATTTTGATGGCCTAAATGCGAAAATAGGAACAGACAATACTGGCTTTGAAGAAATCATGGGAAAGCATGGATTAGGTATGAACGAGAATGGGGAACTATTAGCAAACTTCTGTGCTTCAAATCAACTACCTATAGGAGGAAGCATATTTCCACATAAAAGAATACATAAAGCAACATGGATATCACCAGACCACAGAACTGAGAATCAGATTGATCACATATGCATAAGCAAGAAGTTTAGGTCATCATTGCATGATGTGAACGTATGTAGTGGAGCAGATGTTGTATCAGACCACCATCTTCTGTTGGCTAAAACAAAATTAAAACTCAAGAAATTTACAACAGCATATAGACAACAGTATTATGTGGGATATCTAAGAAATCAGGAAATAAGAGAAAATTATTCAATCACAGTATCCAACAAATACCAAGTACTCCAACAGCTGGAAGATGAAACTGATATGGAAAACCACTGGCAACAAGTAAAAAATATATGGAATGAGACATGTGAAGAAGTACTGAGAAAAAGAGAACATCAGCATAAAGCATGGACAACAACAGAAACCATTAGTAAGATAGAAGACAGGAAAAACAAGAAAGCAGATTTAAACAGAAGCAAAACCAGAAGCTCCAAAGCCAAGGCTCATGAAGTGTACATATAAGCAAACAAAGAAGTAAGAAGAAACATCAAAAGAGACAAGATGAAATATATTGATGATTTGGCAAGGGAAGCAGAGGAAGCTGCAGCCAAAGGAAATATGAGGGACCTGTACAACAACACAAAGAAGCTAACAGGGAAATATAAGCAAGCAAGTGGCCTCATAAAAGATAAAAATGGAAAATTGCTTAGTAATATACAAGAACAAATGAAGAGATGGACAGAACATTTTGAGGAACTTCTCAATAGACCATCTCCAACTAATCCCCCAGACATCCAGCCAGCAGAAGAGGAGCTACAAATCAGCTGTGAACCACCAAGTAGAGAAGAAATAAAGAAAGCCATAAAGCTTCTGAAAGATGGAAAAGCAGCTGGTCCAGATTACATTCCAGCAGAGGCCATCAAAACAGATATTGATACCTCTACAGAGATATTATACAAACTACTTGGAGAGTCTGGGGGAGAGAGGAAGTACCAGCAGAATGGAAGGAAGGTTATCTGGTCAAGTTGCCTAAGAAAGGAAATTTAAAAGAGTGCACAAATTATAGAGGAATAATGTTACTATCAGTGCCAGCAAAAGTATTAAACAGAATCATCCTGGAGAGATTAAAAGAGTCCATAGACAAGCAACTGAGAGATGAAAAGCAGGTTTTTGACAAAATAGATCCTGTACAGACCAGATAGCCACATTGAGAATAATAGTTGAACAAAGTCTGGAATGGTATTCACCGCTAGACATCGGATTCGTGGACTATGAAAAGGCATTTGACAGTGTAGACAGAGAATCGCTTTGGAAATTGATGAGGCATTATGGAGTTCCCATGAAGATCATTAACTTAATAAAGAAGACCTATGATGACATGCAGAGTTCTTCATGAAGGACAACTTACAGAACCGTTTAGGATTAGAACGGGGGTGAGACAGGGATGCCTCTTTTGTCTCCATTTCTTTTCTTACTAGCAATAGATTGGGTTATGAAAACATCGACATCACACAACAGAAATGGAATCCAGGGAATCTGACTAAACAGCTTGATGATCTGGATTTTGCAGATGACTTGGCTCTTCTGTCCCATAACCATAATCAGATGCAAGAGAAAATGAAAATTCTCAATGAGACGTCACAAGTGGGCCTGAAAATACATAGGGAAAAGACAAAGATTATGAGAATAAATGCAAGAAATGATAACAAGGTTGAACTTGAAGAAACACACTAAAAGATGTAGAATCATACACATATCTTGGAAGTAATATAGACAAAGTTGGAGGGACAGACAGTGATATCAAAATAAGAATACAAAAAGCAAGAGGAGCTTTCATTGCATTGGGAAACATATGGAGAACAAGAGAAATCAAATCCAACACGAAAATAAGAATCTTTAACTCAAATGTGAAGTCAGTCCTATTGTATGGCTCTGAGACATGGAGAACAACAAAAACAACAACCAAAAAGCTACAGACTTTTATAAACAGGTGCTTGCGTAGAATAGAAGGACTGAAATGGTATGACAAAGTCACAGATGTGGAATTGATGACAAGAACCAGACAAGTGCCAGTGGAACAAAAGTTGAGAAGACGCTGGCGATGGATAGGACACATTGAGGAAACCTGTTGATAGCATTACAAGGCAGTCTTTGTTCTGGAATCCACAGGGAAAGAGAGGCAGAGGTAGACCAAAAACACATGGAGAAGAGAACTGGAAACAGAGGTGAAAATGATGAGGAAAACATGGAAAGAACTTGAGTGGTTGGCACAGGACAGGAAGACTTGGCATGTGTTTGTTGAAGGCCTATGCTCCTTGGGGAGCTAAAGGGTATTGAATGATTGATAAGGCTGACACCCTCATGATGTAAAATACATTGCTACAGAAGCCATCAGTGCAAGGGACAATGAATGTTGTGGTACAGGCTTCCTGTAAGGGAGACCAGCTGCAGTAGTGGTTAGATGTTCCACAGGGGAATGATAATGATGATTAGTTTAGTTGCTGAAATAATAATGCTATATTAATTTCTGAATTGTAGTAATAGTCTGCAGTGTTTTATTTTCTTCAATATAAGAATTCAAAATTGCTTTTCTTAGGGCCCAAGAAGATATTTACTGGAGTACTGAAATTTTATGCTTTATTTTTGTGTGTGTGTCTCCAAGACATGTTTAATTTAGACTTAAACTTCTGTTTATGAGCCTGGAAACCATTCACGTGTAAATGAAATGACCCATACATGACCCAATGAGCATTAATACACATTGTGCTATAAAGTTTAATTATCATAATATTCCTTTGAACTCTGTGATAAACGAGCGCAAAGGCCTTATTGCTCCATCTTTTCCTACATTCTTCATACTGTATTTTCTCCGACATTTGCTCTCTCATCTCATATTTGCGATCCACATTTGCTATTTCATTGTTGTGATTACTCGCGACCGGTATCTAGAGAACCACATTTGTTCTTTCATCGGGGGAAATAAAGTCCTTTGATTGAGTCCACATGCCTGACATTATCATTTGAAGCCCACATTGTATCGTGATAAATCTGGTAAAAACACATATGGTCATCCTAATCAAACTGTAATTTTCTGTGACACCACATTGGACGCCCAGATTGGCCAGGGGAAAACGTGGCCGCGGTTCAGACAAGCGTGGATTGACCACATTGGACGCCCAGCTTGGGCAGGGTGACTTCCAGAAATATATAATACCGCATAATCTACTAGAGTGAGGCAGTCCAGGTTTTTACCTTGTGAGGAAGAGATCAAACCCAAAAACGCATAGCCTAATACACGTGTTTATTCAGAGTGGATGATAATTCAGTTCCGTGATTAATTGTGTTCTTAAAGGATTTTGCGAAGGGAAAAGAAGTTCATCAGAAGTCTGAGTCTACACGCAACGTGTCTGACGTCTAACCAGAAATAAGTTATCAAAAACGGACATTTGGCTAGCAGAATTCGCCATAGGACATCTTTCATTCCTCAATTTAAAAGGAATATTGTCTCACCCACAAGTCATAAGGTGGACGCAGCATTTTTCGTCACCATATACTGCTTGCTCACAAGTTCAATACAGAGTTATCACAAGTTCAATACATCGTTATCACAAGTTCAATACAGAGTCATCATAAACTCTAATCACTCGAAAGATCATTATTATCTGAAGTCAAGCAAAAGAGCTCAAAAGAGGAATCGCATATTTATACCACGTGCAACACACTCTTAAGCGCATTTTATGAAGCAGACTCGAAAGTATATGAATCACGACTACATACGCAAGATTATGAGTCTACATATCACTAACATTTCGTGAAGATATCCAGTCTGACCAGTACCGTCGGGAGATTAGACAACAGACCTTTTGTTCATATGACAACTATTAACTGTTGATCCACACTACAGAGATATACTCAAACAGTGAAGGAATATACATAAATATCTCGTCAGCGTTCTCCGTACGACAACAGTATTCATCAGAACGTCCTCGACTTAGAGATACCCCATTCGACATAACGTATAACAACTTGGGACATTTTATGCATACATGTGAATCCTCATATCTAGGAAAAGCATTTAGAGACACATGGACTGTGTAGAGTACTCACCATTTTGGTAACACGTATCATATCACATCATCATTTCACTCTACACCAGTTCATCCTTAATTAACTATTACTTAATTAACTGTAATTTTATTATCTCATCTGTGTGTTTTGTGTGAATCGTCTTTCACCATCATCACGTTCTAACCATTACTAACCCTATATGTGTGGATATTTCATTAATAAACCCAACGATCAGTTGATCATTATCAAGAGTTTGTTAATGTATCACTCGTGCTGTCGGTGTTACATATTCACCTATAGGAACCTTTCTCTACTCAGATGAGGTTGGGGGCTTTTTCTTTACGGGATCTAAGGGCAGAAGCTAAGGTCGTGGGGAAACAGAACTCTTTCCATAATTTATTAGAAAACACTGTCTAGTGGAAAGCATTCGCATTCCTGTCTTCTTGTCCCTATCTCGAATAGGTCTTTTTTTCTTTCTTAACGAGCCAATTTCTAGAGACCTTATATCTAATATCTCATAGACTATTCCTGGCAAAAACTACTGTCGTAGTTGCCCCAGTGACTCACCACACGACAATTGTGGGCTCGTCTTGGGATTAGTGAACCCGGACTTAGAAGTGTGATAAATCACATTTTCATCCCTGCTTTACAATTGCGATAATTGCAAAATTTGTTGGCATTTCGAGGGATTATCTCCTAGACTGACACTTACTATAATTTGTCTATTTCATAGGGGGGATAATTTATATCTCTAAAGCACGAGTGATACTTTTTAAATTGAGTATCAAACGGACAGAGTAAACACTTTTTGAGAACAGAGGATACTGTAGGGAACTGAAAATTTTTTTTTTTCAGTAACTGCTGGAGAAACTGTTATCATAAATATTTAGTAAATTTTTCATAGAAACTTCGAGATAATCTGTTAATTAATTTTTCAGAATACGCTGAGTGAGTGATTTTTAAGAACTATTTGAACTTGATTACTAATTTAAACCTAGCTGGTTTTAAAGAGATAATTACTTGTGCGAGTCTATTAAATTTGTTTGGAGGTCACTGCCAATTTTTCCCTTCGCAAACCCGTACTGCATATCATGGCAGATGCTGCGAAAATTAGAAATAGTTTGATGGAGGCAGGGCGTGAATTCGGGTTAAGTGGAAAAGACCTGATGAAATATGTAAGCGAGGAAACTGATAAACTCCATGAAAGAGAGATGGAAATGCAGAAACTTACAATGGAGAAGGCCGCAGCAGAAGCAGCGGAGCGGAAAGAGAAAGCCGCAGCAGAAGCAGCGGAGCGGAAAGAAGCAGCAGAAGCAGCGGAGCGAAAAGAGAAAGCCGCAGCAGAGCATGCACTTATGATGAAGCAACTGGAAATCCAGGGACAGACCAATCAAATAGAGCTGGCAAAAAGTGCAGCGGCTTCCAACTGTGATGGAGGGTACTCACCCCGCTCAGATGGTGTGCCTACTTCGCAACCTGCGCCACCCAATGCCATGAACTTTCCGCTGGAACCTTTTTCAGAAAGGAATGATACCATGGACGCCTTTTTAGACCGCTTTGAACGCTTTGCAACAGGGTTTGGACTTGAAGAACGGAAGTGGAACTTGAAACTTTCCCAGGGCCTAAGAGGAGCCGCCTACGAAGTTTTTAATAAACTTCCGGCCGGAGAGCAAGATGACTACCAGGCATTGAAAAAAAGCTCTCTTGGTGAGGTACGAGCTTCATTCAGAGGCTTACCGGAAAAAAATTTCGAGGTTCTAGGAAGGATGCAGGAGAGACTTTCTCACAGTTCGCAGCCCGTATTGAAGACTACCTAGTGAAGTGGTGTACACTGGGAAACTTTGCCGAGAACTATGACGGGTTGAAAGAGCTGATTGTGATAGAGCAACTGAAAGAATCTATGTCGGTGGAAATGCGTAGATTTCTCACTGAAAACGGCGCTGACCGGTTAGAAAATATTCTTACACTGGCAGAGCGATTCCAAAATGCTCTCATGGAGTCTCAAGGAGCCAGAAAGAAGTTTTCGGATCAGGCGCCAAAGCAACCTGCTCGCTCCCAACCAGACCAACAAAGCAAAGGACCACACATCTCGCATAAACAGCACGCAAAACAAGATAACTACAAAGAGCAAAACAAGAAAAATGCTGCGCCACACCAGAGACAGGGAGATAAATGGTGCAAGTACTGTCGCTTGAACAATCACAACACTAATGAGTGCAAGCGCAGACCTCCTCCCCAACATGCTGCCTGTCTGCAGACAAAATCGTCACCCCGGAAGGAGCAGAGAACCGGAAACGTTTCTCATCCTCCTGTCATCGAATCAGTCCTCGTAAACGGACAATCTGTGGAGTGCCTTTATGACACAGGACTTGCTTTCGATGCGGTGGTCAGGGCATCTCTTGTCACCCCTGACCAGATAACAGAAGAGAGTGTCGACATCCAAGGTCCGACGAAGGATGTTGCACCCATGACACTGCCAATTGCACTTATCAGAGTGGAATCTCGTTATGTGACAGGAGAGATTCGTGCAGCTATCATGGAAGAACCAATCTACTCTTTAATCTTGGGATGTAGATATGTGTTCCTTGGAGAACCTACTCAACCACTAGTCATGGCGGCCGTACAGACTAGAGGACAGTCAAGAAAAGACGCAGAGCAGGAACCTCCTACCAATATCCTCCCCGAGGAATTGAAGAGGGCCCAAATGGAAGATTCCACACTGGCGCCCTGTTTTAAAAAAATTACCTAGAACACACAACCCACCTACCAAGGGAGACTTCTTTATGAAAAATGGATTGATGTATCGCCGAGCTGGAAATGAAGGACAGGAACACAACCAATTAGTAGTTCCTGCAACCTATAGGAACCAGGTGCTTGAGATGGGCCACTCTATCCCATTTAGTGGACACATGGGAATGAGCGCCACGACTCAAAGGATTGCCTGCCACTATTATTGGCCAGGGATCACCGGCGACATTGAACGTTTCGTCAAGTCTTGTCCTCAGTGCCAGAAAGTTGCACCAAAACACTGGACGGCACCCGCGACCCTTGGGGAGATGCCAATCTTGGGCACCCCATTTGAAAGAGTGGCCGTGGATATAATTGGACCTCTGCTGAGAACTAAGAAGAGGAACTCCCATATCCTTACCTTAGTGGACACCTGTTCCATGTGGGGCGAAGCCATAGCCATGCCAGCATGCGACTCAGTGCATGTAGCTGACGCTTTACTGAATATCTTTACTAGATTGGGCTTCCCGCATGAAATTCTCACAGACAACGGGTCACAATTTAGAGGCAAGTTGACAGAGGAGGTGCTTAGAATATTCAAGACTAGGCATATCCATACTTCGCCCTATCACCCCCAAAGTAACGGGCAAGTAGAGCGGTTTAACGGGACGCTCACCTCTATTCTTCGGAAGTTGGCACAGGAGAAGCCAGAAACTTGGGATCAGTATCTTCCTGCCGCATTATTTGCTTATAGGGAAGTACCGCATGCGTCAACTGGAGTTCCTCCGGCCACATTACTCTTCGGAAGACCTATTAAAGGTCCATTAGAAGCATTACTAAGAACATGGACAGATGCCAAGGCAGACGACACTGTCACATCAGCCTTCCAGTACGTCACAGACTTGAAACAACGCCTGAAAACTGGCTGGGAATTAGCCACAGCGAAAGTACGGGAGGCTAGGCGGAAACATGCCAAATATTACAATCGCAATGCGAAGGACCGAGAACTAGCAGTAGGAGAGAAGGTGCTACTTCTTCTGCCAAGTAGCAGTAATAAATTGCAGATTTGCTGGAGGGGACCCTACAAAGTGGCGGAAAAGATTTCTCGCACCAACTATAAAATCGCCGTGAACGCAGAAAAGCAGAAAATTTATCACTTAAATCTGCTTAAGAAGTTTTACGAGCGAGCCCCTGCCGAACCAGCGCACCTCATGACTATGGCCATTGCTATGCAAATGGAAGAAGAGCCATTATCATCCGTAGAGTACCCGGTGAAACAGGAGGAATCACATTTAGATGTGAAAATAAGCTCCACCCTAACGGAAGCCCAGCAAGAAAGTGTGAGGAGATTGATGGAAAACCACGCCGACTCTCTGACAGACAAACCGGGCCGGACAAACCTGATGGAGTTTGACATGGAAGTCACGGATCCTACGCCCGTCCGAATGAGAACCTATCCGATTCCGTATGCCAAGGCGACGGCATTAAAGCAAGAAATTGATTACTTACTTAAGGAAGGCATAATTTCGAAGTCGGAGTCCCCTTACAGTGCGGGAGTGGTGCTGTTACGCAAACCCAGTGGAGAACACCGCCTGTGCATCGACTACCGACAGCCGAATGCGTTAACACAGTTCCAGCCAGAACCGTTACCGGACCAGAACCAGCTATTTACTAAGCTGAGCAGGGCTCGCTATTTTTCAAAGATCGACCTCAGTAAAGGGTACTATCAAATACCGGTAAAAGCTGAGGTGAGGAATCTGTTAGCCTTCAGTACTCCAGATGGACACTTCGAATTTAATGTGATGCCATTTGGACTGAACAATGCTCCTAGTGTCTTCACAAGGATGATGCGAAAGTTATTGGATCCTTTGAATCATCCCGCCATCAGCAATTTTATGGATGATATCCTAGTAGCTACTGAATCGATTGAAGAACATATATCAGCGCTATCCTTGCTGTTTAACAGACTCAGAGAAGCGGGACTAACCGCCCGCCCAACCAAATGTCAAATTGGGTGTGAACAGCTAGAATTCCTAGGACATACTATATCCCATGGGACCATGTTTCCCGAGACTCGAAACGTTGAGAAGCTGAGAAATGCACCGAGACCGTCCACTAAAAGGGATGTCCGGTCATTTGTATCTCTCTGTGGATTCTACCAGAGATATATAAAGGATTTTAATAGCCTCTGTGCGCCGCTTACGTCGCTAACCAAGAAAGGAAACCCAGATAAAGTGACATGGTCAGCAGAATGTGAACATGCATATGCACTCTTAAAAGAGAAACTCACCACAAAACCTATTTTACGGCTTCCGGATTTAACTAGAAAATTCATCTTGCGCACAGATGCCAGTAACATTGGAATCGGGGCTACATTACTACAGCCAGATGACAGAAGCCCCCCAAATCTATTTCCGGTCGCAAATGCGAGTCGGAAGTTAAACCGAGCAGAACAAAACTATTCCACAATCGAAAAGGAATGTTTGTCCCTCGTCTGGGGAATACAAAAATTTCAAGCATACCTGTACGGAAGGAAATTTACAATCCAGAGTGATCACCAACCTCTGACCTTCCTCGCCAATTCAAAGAATTTGAATGCTAGACTGATGAGGTGGTCGCTTGTTCTACAACCTTACACGTTCCAAGTGGACTATATCCAAGGAAAAAACATAACGTAGGAGTGGATTTTTTAAGCCGTCATCCTATGAGGCAGGACGAAGAGCACGGACAAGTAGAGGAAAGGGTGGAAACCGGAGAGAAAAACGAAGATGAGGAAAAGGATTAAAGAATCCCGAGCAAGAAGTCTAAGCTCTCCTGAGTACGATTGACATCACACTTGAGGAGGGGCTATTGTGATAAACGAGCGCAAAGGCCTTATTGCTCCATCTTTTCCTACATTCTTCATACTGTATTTTCTCCGACATTTGCTCTCTCATCTCATATTTGCGATCCACATTTGCTATTTCATTGTTGTGATTACTCGCGACCGGTATCTAGAGAACCACATTTGTTCTTTCATCGGGGGAAATAAAGTCCTTTGATTGAGTCCACATGCCTGACATTATCATTTGAAGCCCACATTGTATCGTGATAAATCTGGTAAAAAAACACATATGGTCATCCTAATCAAACTGTAATTTCTGTGACACCACATTGGACGCCCAGATTGGCCAGGGGAAAACGTGGCCGCGGTTCAGACAAGCGTGGATTGACCACATTGGACGCCCAGCTTGGGCAGGGTGACTTCCAGAAATATATAATACCGCATAATCTACTAGAGTGAGGCAGTCCAGGTTTTTACCTTGTGAGGAAGAGATCAAACCCAAAAAAACGCATAGCCTAATACACGTGTTTATTCAGAGTGGATGATAATTCAGGTCCGTGATTAATTGTGTTCTTAAAGGATTTTGCGAAGGGAAAAGAAGTTCATCAGAAGTCTGAGTCTACACGCAACGTGTCTGACGTCTAACCAGAAATAAGTTATCAAAAACGGACATTTGGCTAGCAGAATTCGCCATAGGACATCTTTCATTCCTCAATTTAAAAGGAATATTGTCTCACCCACAAGTCATAAGGTGGATGCAGCATTTTTCGTCACCATATACTGCTTGCTCACAAGTTCAATACAGAGTTATCACAAGTTCAATACATCGTTATCACAAGTTCAATACAGAGTCATCATAAACTCTAATCACTCGAAAGATCATTATTATCTGAAGTCAAGCAAAAGAGCTCAAAAGAGGAATCGCATATTTATACCACGTGCAACACACTCTTAAGCGCATTTTATGAAGCAGACTCGAAAGTATATGAATCACGACTACATACGCAAGATTATGAGTCTACATATCACTAACATTTCGTGAAGATATCCAGTCTGACCAGTACCGTCGGGAGATTAGACAACAGACCTTTTGTTCATATGACAACTATTAACTGTTGATCCACACTACAGAGATATACTCAAACAGTGAAGGAATATACATAACTATCTCGTCAGCGTTCTCCGTACGACAACAGTATTCATCAGAACGTCCTCGACTTAGAGATACCCCATTCGACATAACGTATAACAACTTGGGACATTTTATGCATACATGTGAATCCTCATATCTAGGAAAAGCATTTAGAGACACATGGACTGTGTAGAGTACTCACCATTTTGGTAACACGTATCATATCACATCATCATTTCACTCTACACCAGTTCATCCTTAATTAACTATTACTTAATTAACTGTAATTTTATTATCTCATCTGTGTGTTTTGTGTGAATCGTCTTTCACCATCATCACGTTCTAACCATTACTAACCCTATATGTGTGGATATTTCATTAATAAACCCAACGATCAGTTGATCATTATCAAGAGTTTGTTAATGTATCACTCGTGCTGTCGGTGTTACATATTCACCTATAGGAACCTTTCTCTACTCAGATGAGGTTGGGGGCTTTTTCTTTACGGGATCTAAGGGCAGAAGCTAAGGTCGTGGGGAAACAGAACTCTTTCCATAATTTATTAGAAAACACTGTCTAGTGGAAAGCATTCGCATTCCTGTCTTCTTGTCCCTATCTCGAATAGGTCTTTTTTTCTTTCTTAACGAGCCAATTTCTAGAGACCTTATATCTAATATCTCATAGACTATTCCTGGCAAAAACTACTGTCGTAGTTGCCCCAGTGACTCACCACACGACAAACTCCTTACTAAGTGTGGAGCCCCCATTGCAGCTGGTCCACGCAGGAAGCCTGCACCAAACAGTCACATGCTTATGTAGTGGCAGTTTCACATGGTGAGGTCGCCTTGAATGGCATTCCTGATGGTGCAGTAGCTCTGTTCTTTCTTTGCCTCTTCAGAGACCCCTTGAAACTACACAAAACATAGTTTAATTAATGCTGACGTATATGATGAGTGATACATGTTGTGCTAGATCTTAAGGTTAAGTAGTTGCAGAAGAGAGTTGTTGTACTACCTGCTATATTAAACCGTGTGTGTTTGTTCTTGTTACAGTGACTCTTCATTAGTTTGAAGAAAGCAACAGAGAACTTCAGTCATCATTGCTAGAATTATGGCTGCAGCTTCTGCTGTTAAAGTGGAAGAACCTGCTGAAAGTGGACAGGGTGAAAGTCTGAATAATATACCACTGCAGGCTGAAGGAAACCAGGACAGTTTAAAACATACAGCTGTGTCTGAGAAACCAAGTGTGGTGGACAATGGTAAATCGCACACAGAGAAGAATGACAAGGGTGAACAGCTCGCCAAGAAGTTTGTAGATGCACCACTGCCAGCTACAAATGCATGGGCAAAGAGAAGTGCAAGCCTGACATCCACATCTGACACAAGCCAAGCACAATCCAGCCCAGAACCAAAGAAAGGTATATTTAGTCTGAACATTGTTCATATTTACATACATATTTGATGCACTACTGGATTTATGCTTTTCATTATAACCATTAGTCTTCACGTTCCCATGGTTCAAAGGCCTTCACCAAACCCTCCAGTCCAGTGTCATCCACAAAAGATCGCTCTATGTTCTCTTTACCCCTTTAATTTCTGTCTCCAGTATGCGTTTTTCTGTATCCCTCTCTTACCCAGAGGATTCTAAAACAAGGTCTGTATTGTAAAACTTTCATCTGGTTTACCAATGTACGACCTATCCAACCCGGGCGTCATCTTGTTCGGCCGGTATTTGTCTGCCTATTTTCACCAGATATACATTGGTAATCTTGTCATGCCATCTCAACCCTTCTGTTACACACTAGCACCCATTTATGAAAGTGTGTAACTTCTTGGATGTATATTTATATCCTTCGTCATTTCACTTCTACCATGGAGTGTAGAGGTTAGCCAGAGAGAACACCATTCCCTTAGGACAAGTAATGGAGATCCAGATCTCTGGCTTTTGGTTTGTTATGGTGGCCTGTCTCCCATTCTGCAGAGGTATATTCTGCATACATGGCAAAACCATCTCTGGGATCATTCCTTACTTACTTACTTAGTCGTTCCTCTTCTACCATGAGGTGTAGAGGTTTGTAAGAGAGATTGCCATACTATTCTATCGGCTGTCTTCCTCCTGGCTTGGTTCAATTCTAGTCCTCGGTCCTTCAAAGATTGTCTAATGTCCTTCCAGCGGACTTTGGGTTGTCCTGGAGGTCTGGATCCTTGGCTCTTAGTTTCCCATGCTTGCCGTGGTAGCTGATCTTCTCCCATTCTGCAGACATGGCCAAACCATCTCAGTTGGGACTGTTCTACTTGGGTCTGCAGGGGTTGGGTTTTTAGGCCTTGACGTATTGTCTGGTTGTGGACCATGTCTCTTCTTGTTACTTCAACCACCTTTCTCAGATACCTCATTTCTGAGATTTGGATCTGGCTTTTGTGGGTTGTAGTCATTGCCCATGACTCGCATCCATATGTCAAGACTGGGACATAGGTGGAGTGGTATACAGCCATCTTCGTCTTCTTACCAACTTCTCTTTTGCTGAGTAATCCTTGATTTATGGCTTGAACATGTCTCCCAGCTGCTGCTCTTCGGGTAGCCAACTCTTCTTTGATGCCTTCCTTCCAGTCTATGACACCTGGGATCATTCCACTAGGGTTTTCAGAGAGTTTTGAGTCCATGATGTATTGTTTGAACGAAGATGGCTGTATACCGCTCCACCTATGTCCCAGTCTTGACATATGGATGCGAGTCGTGGGCAATGACTACAACCCACAAAAGCCAGATCCAAACCTCAGAAATGAGGTATCTGAGGAAAGTGGTTGAAGTAACAAGAAGAGACATGGTCCGCAACCAGACGATCCATCAAGACCTAAAATGCCATCCGCTGCAGACCCAAATAGAACAGTCCCAACTAAGATGGTTTGGCCATGTCTGCAGAATGGGAGAAGATCGGCTACCACGACAAGCATGGGAAACAAAGAGCCAGGGATCCAGACCTCCAGGACGACCCAGAGTCCGCTGGGAGGACAACATTAGACAATCTTTGAAGGACCGAGGACTAGAATGGAACCAGGCCAGGAAGAAGACAGCTGATAGAATGGTCTGGCGCTCTCTCTTCCAAACCTCTACACCTCACGGTAGAAGGGGAACGACTAAGTAAGTAAGTAAGACGTATTGTTTGCTGACCTTGTTCCTTTTTGTTACTTGGACTACCTTCCTCATATATCTCATTTCTGAGGTTTGGAGCTTGGATTTTGAGTTGTAGCCATTGCCCATTGCTCACATTCACAAGTCCAAGACATAGATGAAGCGGTTTACAACCATTTTTGTCCCTTTATCTTTTGCTGAGGAATCCCTATGTATCAGGGTTTCTTAACATTGATTTGTTCCATGGTCATTTTTGATTGATAAGGATACGTTCTTAGTAACAAATATACACAAACTCATGTTTAATCAGCATTCAAATACAGTACAAATTGAATTCTAACAGAAACAGCTACCTGTAGCTTCATTATGACATTACTTATATTGAGATAACGTCTGGTGGCAGAGTGGTAAGAATTCCTTGTTTCTCAAGGCAAAGTTAAGAGTTTGAAACTAGATAGTGCCATGGTCCTGTCTGTCCAGCTCTAAATGGATACGTGGCTGTTCTTGAGTTTTAGGAAGGCAAACACAGGTTGAAAACTAGTCATCCCACCTAATATAGCTGAGACTTAGTGTGGTGAAGTATCTAATACTTCACTCCCCCATGGCAGTATGCTACACTGTGCCCTTGTTTAAATATATGCTACACTGTGTTCTTGTACGCATGTATGCTACACTGTGCTCTTATATATATATATGTTTGCAACACTGTGCTCTTGTAAGTATGTTTGCTACATTGTGCTCTTATATGCATGTATGCTACACTGTGATCTTTATGTATGTTATGTTGTGCTGTTGAGCACTTGTGTGTTGAAGTAATTGTGTGTCAAACTCTAAATATGTTAAAAGTAACCATCTCCTTGAGGATGGAGCTGTGCGTGTTTTATAAAAACTAGCAGTTTTTTTTTTACTTTCTGTCTTTGAACAAAATTAGCTAGATTGTCTTGGAGCGTATATGCCATTATTCTTTTTTTTTCCCCCACCAGTCAAATTTTGTTTAATAAATTGTAATTAGCGTTTTGATTACAAATGAAGTGCTATTCTGTGGGGACAAGATCTCATCTCCAGAAGTTCATGTTAGGAATTAAAGCAGAACAATGTTGATGTGTATTCATATAATATTCATATAAATCTCTGCATTCTCAAATGTGTGATGTGTATTTAATTTTACTATCCCATATTTTAATTTCAGAAGTAGCAGTAAATGAAAAGGCTCCTACACAAGGGAATATAGCAACGCAGGCTCCTGCACAGGGGAATAATGTATCGCAGTCTCCTGCACAGGGGAATAATGTACCGCAGGCTCCTGCACAGGGGAATAATGTGCCACAAAAGCCAGGCAAAGGTGTAAAAGTCTCAAATCCAGATGTTCCAAAAGCAGACAAGCCGAAGGCTCATTGAAGTCTAAAACTGATCTTAATGGTAGCAAGGCAACAAGATAGCAATCAGAAACCAAAGATTAAAATGTTTGGCGAGGATTTTGTTGAAGCCCCACTCCCTACCATTAACCCATGGAAAAAGCCTACTGGTACAACCGTCGCTGCTGCTTCAGCATCATCGTTCAGAGCAGAACAGGATCCAACTCCAGCAGCGTCTATATCTCCAGTCCCAAGCTGCAAAGATGTCCGACCCGTTGAGCAACCTTTTGCAACAGGTCAGTATGAAAGAGTTACACAAAAAGTTTCAGAAGATTATCATTCAATGCCTTCACCTCATTTAAAATGCACACACCTTTCGTGTATTTTAGTTCGGCTGTATTCTCCAGAAAATTTTTGATGTTTCTCTTCATATGTGCTCTTCATTACTGTCTAACTCTAGACATCTAGACATATTTCCTCCTCCTAAATTAGTAACTGTGCTCACTGTATCAATAAGTGATGAAAAACAACTATGACTTGGTAATAAAAACCAACAGTTTGACTTTTATCTATTGTAGTGCTTCCCCAACACCAAATATTGGCCCATTACCAAACAACCACCCCCAAAAAACAATTCCCCCAAACGTCGTAAAAATTTATTGAGTAATCTTAGTTTTTATGGTTTTCAAATTCCCATTTCGGCTCCTTTTAGGCAAGGTCATTTTTAAAACCCAAAAACACACCAAAACCAATGGCCCCTAAACCAAAGGAGTCATTAAATTTTACAAACTACCAAAAAAATACAAACCCCCTTTAAAACCCCCAAAACCAAAAAAGTGGGTTACTAGGGCTGTCACCCCCCATTTTGACCCATTATTTTTAATTACAAGGTGCCCCCTAACCCACCATGAAACACCAGATGCGATGAGGGCTATTTCCCCCCCATTGAAAACTCATTGCCCCTAAACCCCCCCCCCCCCCAACCCCCCACCCCCCCCCCCCCCCAACTTAACACCCCTACAAAAACACACCCCCCCCCCCCCCCCCATGGTTTCACCAAAAAAAAAACCCACCCCCAATATCCAAACCCAATAAAACACTTACCCCCCCCCAAACAATACCCCCAAAACTCCACACAACAAAAACACCCACCAACCAAAAACACCAATTTCTTTGTCTTAACCAAATCCCCTCAAACCACCCCCCCTGTAATAACCCCCAGAACCCACCAACAAATACCCCCCCCACAAATTACCAAAACCCAACCCCACCCCCACCCCCCCCAAATATCCCCCAAAACCCCCCCCCCCCCCCCATGTTTTTTTTTTAAAACCCAACCCCCCAACACCCCAAACCACCCCCCACCCCAACACACCACCCACCCACCCCAACCCCCCCCAACCCCCCCCCCCCCCCCCCCCCCCCCCCCCCCCCCCAGTCCCTAAGACAAATGATAATAAACTGTGGCGCTGTCATGTTGTTTTTGTTGGTCTGTCCCCCTGCCCCCAGTGCTGTTCTCAAGACATTGTTTCTGGTGTGTTTACAGTTGTAGACACACTTCACATTCTGTGGTTCAGCATGTACTTTTAAAATCTTCCATACTTTTTAGAATGATATTTTTTTTTCCAAACATTCTGTAGTGGTGGCGCTGTGCTCCATTAAAGGGGAAAACTGAAACCGATGATGGTGATTGCTGATATATCATTAAGATGGCTGTTGTTGTCTAAATCATTCATACTGAGGGAATCTTCTTCTTTTCTTTGATCCTTAGCCGCCGACTGTCAAAGCAGTCGGTGGCCATCACGCCTGGTGGCGTCTTGTAGGGCAACAACAAATTGATTCCACTTTGCTCGGTCGGTGGCCATCCTTCGTACAGTGCCCCAACTCTGGTTCATTCTTTGCATCTCAGCCTCCACAGTCCTCCGCCAAGTTGTTTTTGGTCGGCCTCTCTTTCGTTTTCCTTCAGGGGTCCATAGCATAGCTGTTCTTGTGATGGCATCTGGGTCTCTTCTGAGGACATGGCCAACCCAGCTCCAGCGTCTGCCAGCTATGATGGTGTGCATGTCCTCTTGCTTGCTCCGAGTAAGCAGATCTTGGTTGGTGATGGTATTCGGCCAAAAGATTCGGGGAATTTTTCTTAGGCATGTTGTGTGAAAAGAGGACAATTTCGACATTTCCTTCTCTGTAACTCTCCAGCATTCCGCACCATAGAGAAGCACAGAAAGCACACAGCTCTGATATAATCCTAATTTTGTGCTTGTGCTGTACTGAGAGGACTTCCAGATGTTGTTTAGACTAAAAAAAGGCTGTTCTTGCTTTGTTCATTCTGTTGTTGATGTCTTTGCTTGCTCCGCCTTCTGGTGTTACTATGCATCCTAGGTATGTGAAGGCATCTGTCTGTTCCAGTTGCTGATTCCTTACTGATATGGGCTCAGGGTTGCTCACATTGAGCGTCATGACCTCTGTTATCTTTAGGTTGATGTTCAAGCCCACCTGCTGGCTATACTTATTAAGTCTATCGTTTTTTTCCTGGATGTGTTGATGTGAATGTGCTAGCAGTGCAATGTCATCTGCATATTCCAGATCTTCCAATGTAGAAAATGTAGTCCATCTTATTCCTCTTGGATTGCCCTCTGTTGTCTGGCACATCACCCAGTCTATGACTGTTAAAAATAGAGTGGTTGATAAGGGGCATCCCTGTCATACTCCTGTCTTCACTTCAAAGGTTAGGTTGCTCTGCCCAATGCTGCACGTAAAGTTGACATAAAGGCTTTTTATGATTGACACTATGCAGCTTGGAATTCCATAAGCCCTCAGTATTTTCCATAAACTGTCCCTATGTATACTATCAAAAGCCTTTTCAAAATCAACGAAATTAATGTACAACTGTCTTTGCCATTCTGAGCACTGCTCTATAATGTTCCTGAGGGTAAATATATAATCTACACATCTTCTGTTCTTTCTAAATCCTGCTTGTTCTTTCCTCAGTTTGTGGTCTACTGCTTTTGAGATTCTCTGTATAATTATCCTGCCTAGTATTTTGCTGGGAACTGAGAGAAGAGTTATTCCTCTTCAATTATTGCAGTCTGCAAGATCTCCCTTCTTGGGCAATTTGACAATTATTCCTTTTCTCCACTCTGTTGGTGTTGTCCCTGTTTTTCCAGACTTGTGCAAATAGTGGTTCTAATAGTTCTGCTGCTAGCTCTGGGTCTGTCTTAAATAGCTCTGCATTTAAGTTATCATGACCAGGAGCTTTTACATTCTTTAACCCTTTGATTGCTGTGATGATTTCTTCTATTTGTGGGATGTCTGTATTAACATCTAGATCATTTTCAGCCTCAGGAACATTCAATTGTGTCTCTGGTGGTTCCTTATTCAGAGTTTCTCTGAAATGCTCTGCCCATCTTGTTTCCTGTCCCTCTACTGTTGTGATGAGATTTCCTTGCTTATCTCTTACTAATGTAATATTGTTTGCACCTCGTTTTCCACTGATGATTTTAGTTATTTTGTATACTGTGCTTTGTTCATTTCTCAGTGCTGCCTCTTCTGCCTGTCTTGCAAGGTCTTCCAGAAATGTCCCTTTGTTAGCACGGGTTTGATGTTTAACTTCCTTGTCCAGCTGACTGTACTGTTCACTATCTTCTTCTTCTTTCGTCCTTAGCCACCAACCGTCAAAGCAGTCAGTGGCCATTACGCCTAGTGGCGTCAACAACGAATAGATTTTCTTCGCCGTTGTTTCCCATCACGCCTATTGGCGTCTTTAGGGCAACGGCAAATCAATCCATTTGCTGTTGTTTCCGTAATCGAAGTGACTGGCAATGGGTGATCAGCCCATTGACTGTTCACTATATATTGCCTTTAATCTGGGAGACTTAGCTTCTGTTTTCTTTCTTTTCATTTCCTTTCTCTTCGCTATGGTGTTTAGCGTATCTGGTGTTATCCAGTCTTGGCTCTTTCTTTCCTGGAATCCAAGCATGACTTGCTGCTTTCCTTGTATATTGTTGAGATGGTGTTGAATCTCTGGTCAACATCATCAGTCTCTGTTCTTTCCTGGCTTTTGATAATCTCATATCTTCTCTTTACGTCGACCACAAAAGCTTTTCTGGTGAGGGGATCCTTCAGTTTCGTGATGTATCTTTTCTGTTTGACTGCAACTGGTCCAGCAGCTCTGAGTTTCACTTTCAGTCTTGCTACTACTAGGTGATGATCACTTAACACATCTGCGCCTCTTCTTACTTTCACGTCTTGTAGTGCATGTCTCCATCTGCCATTGATCATTATGTGATCTATCTGGTTTCTGTCTCGTCCGTTTGGTGATTCCCATGTTAACTTGTGCACTTCCTTGTGTGGAAAAAAGTGTTCCTCCAATGACCAGGTTGTTAATACTGCAGAAGCTTATTAATTTGTCCCCATTCTCATTTGCTGTTCCACTGCCGCATTTCCCCATTACTCTTTCGTTATAATTATTGTGTGCTCCCACTTTCGCATTTAGGTCTCCCATTACTCTAATGAGATCGATCGTACCTGGGTGTAGTTTCCATTTCTTTTTGTACCTGTTGATAGAACTTGTCCTTGATCTCTTCATCGCTGTCATTTGTTGGTTCATAGCATTGTATAATTGTGGTGTTTGGTGAACCTCCCTCTTAGTCTTGCTCTTTATCAGTCTGTTGTAGATGGGTTTCCATTCCAGTAAAGACCTTTCCATTCCTTTCTTCAGGATAATGGCTACACCTTCGTTGTGCTGACCATCCTCTCTGCCAGAATAAAGTACTGTTTCCCCTGTAGCTGTTTTTACTCTCCCCCTACCTGTCCATCTGCTCTCGCTTATTCCCAGGATATGTATCTTGTAGTTCCTCATCTCTGCTGTGATTTGTCTCAGCTTTCCTGCCTCATTCATAGTTCTGACGTTCCAAAAACCAATTCTGGTTTCGTGTGTTTTGCGGTCGGGGCATCTGTTTTCATGCCAGTGGCTTCCTTTTGGCTTTCACCACTGTCAGTCATACGAGCCTGAGACTCCGGATGTCCGTCCCGCAGCAAAGTTTTTCCATTTATTGTTGTTTCCGTAACGTGTGATTTTTTTTACATAGACAGGGGTGTCGGCCCTGTGCTAAAACCCCCAACCTAGAGGACCAGAGTACCAGCTTTTGTCTGACCCCTACCCACGCAGACCAGTCCAGCTTGGTTGAACCTACCAGGTGTAAATCTCCCACTGGCATAGCTCTGGGGATTGTCAGGGTACACAAGCTGCCATACCGCTACAAGGTATAGGTACCATTGATGGCAGATACTGAGGGAATATCGAGTGTCAATTAAGTATTGGCCACTTGTTCCATTGATTTTTTTCCCGCATACAAAAGAAGACTTGGTAGGTCTGAACCCTTGTGGATCTATCTTTCTTGGGTGCTGTCTTCAGCATGGCTTTCTTCTAAACCTATGGCACAGTGTGTCTTGTCCATTGCAAGTTTAGGACTGAAGTTTTCTTTTGACGTCCTGAAAATTTTCTTATTGACATTGTCAGTTTTGCCCTGTGTGGTTTCCAGGGTCTTTGAGGAGACAAAGAATGTCTGATCCTAGCACGTTTTCATGTGGTTGCCACTTGGTTTGATAACTCGTTCTATTTTCAGTGGTATGATTAATTAAGAAAATAAATACATAATACAAAACCAAGACCATATTTTTCTCTGGGAACTGATATAATAATCAAATTCAGGGCATAAGTAAAAGTGCTTAATTGCTTAAAATTAATAGTACATTAATAAGTGAACTAGCAGCAGAACTATTAGAACCACTATTTACACAAGTCTGGAAAATGGACAACACCAACGGAGTGGAATAAAGTAACAATTGTCAAATTGCACCAGAAGGACGACGTACAATTTCAAAAGCAGTAGACATAAACTGAGGAAAGAACAAGCAGGATTCAGGAAGAACAGATGTGCAGATCATATATTCACCCTCAGGAACATAGAGCAGAGACAGCTATACATTAACTTTGTTGATTTTGAAAAGCCTTTTGACAGCATACACAGGGCAGTCCAAGAGGAATTAGATGGACATTTTTTACACTGGAAGATCTGGAATATGCAGCTGACATTGCACTACTCACACATTCACATCAACACATTCAAGAACAGACTGAATAAGTATAACCAACAGGTGGGTCTGAAAATTAATCTAAAGAAAACAGAGGTCATGACACTCAATGAGTGCAATCACTTATTTAAGATTATATGAGAGCTGTGTACTTTGTCGTGCGGAATGTTGGAGAATAACAGAGAAGGAAACGTTGAAATTGTCCTCTTTCCACACAATCTGCCTAATGAAAATTTTCCAAAAATTTTTGGCTGAATACCACCACCAAACCAAATACTACTCAGGGTACCCAAGAGGACATGCTGGAGTTGGGTTGGCCATGTCCTCAGAAGATACCCTGATGCAATTAAAGAACAACTGTGCTATGGACCCCTGAAGGAAAGCAAAGAGAAGCAGACCAAAAACAACTTGGCTGAGAACTGTAGAGGCTGAGATGCAAAGATTGACTCAGAGTTGGGGGCACTGTATGAAGGATGGCTGCCGACTGAACAAAGTGGAATCAGTTTGTTGCTGCCCTACAAGATGCCACCAGGCATTATGGCCACTGGCCTCTTTGACAGTCGGCGGCTAGGGATCAGAGAAGAAGTTGGTACCAAGTACGTACATTGATTTGCCTCACTAAAACAATTATTGTGGTGGGAAACGCAGTAGTAAATATTACAACATATAGAACACACTTGAATGGACATCACTCTGGTGTCCCCTCACAGAACGTACAAGGTTGAGCTGGTGAGTATGCCCAGACTATAAACAGAATAGTGAAGTACAGAAACCTTATCTGTTGGGAAGACCAATGGATTACACAGGGTTTTATCTGCCCAGCCGCGCTGGTGTAATGGCTACGACGTTGTACTGGCGACCAGGTGTTCATGGTTCACACCCGGGCGTCAGCGTTTGAAGAAATGTTTACGACCAGAAATTTGACTGAATAACCTGAACGGCTCCTGTGATAAACCCTCTGTGGATGAGAAGGGGGACCCAAAGACGCAGCAATAGAGAATGCAGTCAGCGACCCATAGCTTGACTGCTGGCGTCAGGGTCAGCAAACCAGAGCTGACCAAGACCCTACTCCACCTCCACGTGGTGGTCCTGGAAACAGGCTGCATCACTGCAGTCTGGCTGAGAGAGTAGGGATCGAAGAGGGAAGGCAAACCCGGTCCCAAAAAATGCCGTGCTGAAGTCGGATGTGCCGGCCGAAAGGCGCAGATATTGCAGCTCCGCTGTAAACAGACACAACGCAACCAACGTCCTTTTCAGGACGAACGAGGAAGAAGAAGAAGGATGAGAAGGAGCGAAGCTCCTGACCGGGTTGGAAGGAAAGTCCTCAGGTTCCCCAGCCTTGCAGTGACATGTCATTGGGCCGAAGGGCTGAAAGCCCAAGTGCCGCTGGTTAAAAAAAAAAAAAAAATCTGCCCAGACAATTATTAGAAAGATAAGAGTGTAGTTGGTGTTTCTATAGCCTAACATTTCTAGATTAGTCTGTGTTATTTTTAAGTAGACTAGACGATCGTAAATATGTCATATTTTTTTTTTTTTTTTTTTGCGCATTAATATGAGGACAGGTGTTGCTTAAGTCAAGGGTTCCCAACGCGTGTACTTTATACACCGTTTTGCCAGGAGAACCCCTGCTGTACAAGTTCCTATTACACGCCACAAATATATGAGTGTGTGCGTGCGTCTTTATGTGCTAGTTCGCCTTAATACATATACAATAAAATGTCCAGCTCAGTTTTTGGTCGCCTGTAATTTCTGAATATCGGTTGCGATCCGGTGACCGGGAATTTCGCGCCCGTACTTCTGCTGGCTTAGATCATTGATTTTTTTCTTTGGTTCTCTCCCCTGTACGCACGCAGAATGGTGTTACATTGTAAGCAATCTTGACTTACGTCAACTGTTTATTTTCTCCAGTTTGTTCCCCTTTATCTCTCTGTTTATATGTTTAATAAACAGTGGACAGGTATGGTATGTAAGTGACGGCCAAGGCTTTGAGCTAGGCCTACTTCTGTACAGTATCGTGACTGGGTAATTAGTGTAGAAGTCACGTCTTGGTTGACGTTGTTTATATACTGTCTCTTGGGAACATGCAAGCACGAGACTGTCTTCTGTGTAGTTTCTCTCATGCTTAGCTTGGCATATATGAAATATGTTCTCTCTCTCTCTGTATCTTGTGTTGCCATGGCTGGGTTATTTAGACAGTGATATCATTCCTTGCATTCATATGAATCGAACCATGCGTGAATACGACATTATTGTT
Source organism: Oreohelix idahoensis (assembly GCA_024509875.1). Taxonomy (NCBI): domain Eukaryota; kingdom Metazoa; phylum Mollusca; class Gastropoda; order Stylommatophora; family Oreohelicidae; genus Oreohelix; species Oreohelix idahoensis. The sequence goes on along the minus strand of JAMPIV010015744.1, from coordinate 38,542 downwards.
TTGCATTAAAGTCCAGCACTACAGATGTGGAAAAGACATTGTCGCCATTATCTGCAGACATAGCGCCAAATTAAAAAAACCAGTAACACTTGGAAACTCCAAATACTAAATTATTGTTATTGTTGATCGGAGTCGACGTCATAGCAAACCCATAGGTGCTCAGTCTCCTTCAGCAAATGTCCAAGGGTATGAATGCTAATTGTTACTTTGCATATGTCCATCTCTTCTGGTCTCACATTTGATGCCATATGAAGCTAGTCTGTCAGCTCTTTCATTGTAGCGTAACCCTGCATGACCAGGACAGTTAATCCACGCCAGTTCTTGAAGATTTATAAGTGGAGCTTATTCTTGCTTTTTAAAAAAATATATGGGTGTCCTCGTGGGACCTTTGAGTGGGGGATAACTAGTCTAGCATTGTCCAGGGGTCATGTCTTTGGTCGTTCCATTCCCGTTTTAACGGTGGGTGGTACGTATTCTTTTAAGTTTGTACACCTGTCGCGCGAGATGATTCCGATTATATGTCTTATTTATCAGCGTGTAGTAAATCTGTCGCGGACAGATTATGTTGATGTTTTTTCCAGATTTAGTAGGTGTACTTTGTGGAGGCAGTATGTTTTTATTCACGATTTATGTATGTAGACACGTATTGTGGTTGTATGCACGCTTTGTACTTCCATTAGAATTGGGGTTTCTTCTGTTATTAATTCAGTGTTTGCTTGATTGTAGACCTATTTTGGTGTTCTGATCACGTACGCCATTTTGCAGGTAAACAAGACTATGTACTTGCTGGACAGTTTATTTTCAAACTGCTTTAATTATCTTTGTGTTGATCCTGTTGTGGTGAAAACTGCATTATATATTAGCAGAGGGATAGCGATGTAATGTTCAGGATATTGTCGAGGCTGTGGGTACATATGTTAGCTGATCGTCTGTTGATCGATGTTTCTGTTGATTGTACACACAGGCTCGCCAAGGGGTGGCTATCGATACACCCGACGTGTCCCCTCAACTAAATAGCCACTAACGATGACCTTAATTCAAGTACTGTTTGAAGCTTGTTTTCAAATTAAACATATATCCTCTGCTAACATTAACCTCAACTCAGACCTTGTTTCGGGTCTTTTTTTCACAAATAACGTCCGACATACATTGAGGCCCTATCGATATCCACGTGGCGGCATGTGCTTAGAACCGTCTTGTTGTTTTTAACCACCAGAACATGATCGTCCATGACTGTCATCGTTAGATAATTGGGAGAATTGCAGGTCGGGATGCCTTATCCAAAACCATCGTCTTTCTCTTTCTCTCCTTGTGGAGCCAGATCAGTAGCTAGCTCCTTGCACCAAAGCCCCCCATGTGCTCTTGTAGTCTAACCTGAGGAGAAGTTCAGTTATTTCTTTGCCTCCTCAGAGACCCCTGGGACCTTTCTGAAATGTAGGTACAAACAATTTCAGTGGGTGGAAGAAGCCACTCTTCGAATGTAAGTCAGACTAACATATATAACGACGTCTTTGTGAAGCAAGCCCGACCAGATAAGCAGTACGGGGGATCAGAACGATACATTAAAACGTTGGGTTACGTGTGAAAGTAGCCATCTTTATCCCTTTCATATGTCTTCAGTTTTTTTCTCCGCGTATTTTTTGTACTCTCCCATTACCTCGCTTGCTGTGGGGATTCCAAAACAAAATATGCCTTGTAATGCTATCTTTAGTGTGTTTCCAACGCCACCGCCAACTCATCTCTTGCTCCAGTGGTATGTAGCTAAACATTCAGTGGTTACACATAAATGAACTTGTCATATTATTTCAATCCTTCTTCTCTGCACAAGCAACCATGTCTGCAATTCTTTATGATTGTTCTATTGGTTATTCTTATTTGATTGTCAGTGTGTGTTTTATATCGTTGAATGTGAATTTTTATTGACGAATAATCTCGTGCGATACAGTTGTGTTGGGCAGAATTTTCATAACAGGCGTCAGATGCGTCAGTTAACGATCGGAACTTTTCGGTGTGACCAGTTCAGCACACATTTCTTGTAGTCTCATTCATTCCTCAACCATCAGATCTGTTTCTTTGGAGAGGAGCGAACAGTAATCTTTTCATTACACAATAGCAAGGAGCCGCGCTAGCGTAGTGGTTACAACACCGCTCTGGCGACCGGGTGATTCAGGATCAAACCCGGGCGACGGCATTTGAGGATTTTTCGTCGACCGGGAATTGGACTGGATTAACTCGAGACCTGGCGAGGACATTTGAAGGAGTGTCATCGACCAGGGATTGGCGGCTCCTGAGCCGACCCAGCTGCAATGGGTACCTCCGAAATCGGAGAGTATTTGCCTGAATGGCGAGGGACACCTGTCTCTGTACAAGTAAAAAGGGATACTCACGTAAAATCAATGTCAGGTTATACATAGTAATAACCTGAGATTTCGCCTCGAGTGTTAGCGGGCGTACGCAAAAAAAAAAAAAAAAAAAAAAAAAAATTACACAATAGCCAGGTTCAAATCCTGGTAGAGCTAAGCTACAGTCTATCCAGCTGCTCTTGATTTAGGAAAGGCAGCGAGGAAGGGAGCTGACCCCCCCCCCCCACATAAAGCTAGTATACTAACATTTCACTCCCCTACGGCAATATCAACAACATGACTACCTTTATTTGACGCTTGACTGGTTTTTTAAAAATACAATTTTTTTGTCCGTCCGCGACTTCCGCCTTTGTCACTGTGACTTTAATGTTGCTGCGCTGGTGTATTAACTTTGTTCTCGGTTTTCATTTTAACCACGTGGCTACATAATTTTAGTCTCTGTTATATAATATATTATCCTCTTCAGTCATAACTGACTGGGAATGCGCCTCTGAGTTGACAGCCCCCAGCTGCTTATTTTCCCGGTGTTCCTTTCGACGTAGATAGCATCGCCACTTGGTGCAGTCGGCAGCTTCATCCTCCCAGGTTGCTGGATTTATGTCCAGTGCCCTCATGTCTCTCTTGCACACATCTCTGAATCTCTGCTGCGGTCACCGAGCTGTTCATTTGCCAGTTGTCCGTAGAAGATATCTTTCGGGATGCGACCATCTCCCGCGCGCGGACATGGCCAAGCACGTGACGAACATCTCGACATTTGTCACTTTATCTTTCCATGAAATGCCGAGGATGTGGCGTAGATGGAATGTATTGAACCTTCTTTCTTGATTAGCATAGGTTGTCCATGTCTCGCTGCCATATAGAAGTGTGCTGGTGACGCAGGCGTTATATTACGCAGCTTTGCTTTTCGTTGTGGGTTTGGAGAGTTTCCCCAGACTCGCGATTTGAGGCGGGCAAAGGTAGATGCAGCTTTGCCGATGCGGTTGTCAGTTTATGTGTCCAGTAAGAATTTCGTCATTGATGGTAGACCCCAGGTATGTGGATTGTTGCACCACTGCCAATTCATAGTTATTGAAAGTGATAACTGGTGCAGCACCCACATCCTGACTCAGCACATTTGTTTTCTTTAGACTTATTGTGAGGCCAAAGTCCTTGCATGCTTGAGTGAAGGGATTCATCAAGCTCTGAGGCTCCTATTGGCTTTGAGTGACGATTACAGTGTCATCAGCAAATAACAAGTCTTATGGTGACCCTTCTGATTTTTGTGTTTTTGCCTCAGCCTTGCGCGAGATTAAACAGACGGCTATCTGACCTAGTGTGAAGGCATATTCTTTCAGTTGTTATATATGTAATATAGATCAGTGGGTTTCATCATGTTTAAACTCGTGCACACTTACGCCAAGGGTTGAGACACTGATACACTCAAGAAGTTTGCCGGGTATGACGAGCCTCGAATTTTCAGAGCTTATGGCCGAATGGGGATAAGAGACAAAGAAATGTCTTGTATCCCTGCCGAACAATCTGCCTGCTGCCTACGATTCCATCAACATTATACAAAATATTTGACCGAATGATGAAACGTCCGCAGCTGACGAATTGCAGTGGATTTTAGAAAGGCAATTCATGGATGGTCAGTAGGGCAACGTGGAATACATACCTTTCTTCTGGGGCTACCTCTCACAGCAAAGGTGCCAGGTTCGAAACACGGTGGCGTCACGCTCCAGCCTACCCAACTGTATATGGATAGTTGCATCTGCTCTTGAGTTAGCGAAGGAAAAGACAGCGATGAAGGTAACTGGTCACCCTAACTCTCGATGCTGGACTGAGTGAAGTTCTAACACCTAACAGTTTACTCCCCTACGTCAGTATTATCTGCTATGCTTGTCTTTACCGTTACCTACCGCACATTCTAAATGTCAGGGACAGAAATTTCCATAGCTTTCCTTTCTCTCTCTTCCCCCCACCCCACGTCACTAGAGAACTACCAACTCATTCCCCTGTGATGTACCGGTAGGAGCGACGGACCGGTTGCTGACCCCTGCCTTGTATCTTCCGTGGTGTTGGCCATGTTGTAGATATGCTCCTGTCTGTGCATGTGTTCTACAAGTTATTTGAGTCTGCAGTGGCCGGCTCTTGAGTCACAACATTAAAACGATCTCTGTCTGCCTTTTCATTTCCAACTCTCGATTTGCGCCGACTGAAACCTGAAGGTTTAAAAATATCGATTAAAGTAAAACGTATATATTTTAAAACGTTTTAACGTGGAGTATTATTAATTTAAATTTTTTAAATATTTAAATTAAAGACGTTAGAAGAATGGCAGAAGAGATCGGAGTGGACGAGGCTACATGTGAAGACATAACAGAGGTGCTGGATATCCATGTAGATCCTCGTTCAAGTGAAGACTTGAAAGAATTAGCTGCACAAGCTAATCCAGCAAACAGAAGAGGAGGAAACAGGTGAAGGGCTTCCTCCCCCCACACGAGAAAAATAAAACAAGTGATCTGCAGCGCATTACTTTCAGACGTTGAGGATTTCTAGAGCAAAGAGAAGCTTTACGGCATCCATGAAAGGATTGAAATGATTAAGATAATATCACTAATGTAGAACTGGTGAAAAAAAACCAGACAGGTCACAGTGGAACAAGAGTTGAGAAGAAGACGCTCATTGGTGAGCAAGCCAGCACATCTCCCCACGATTGGAAACAAAAATCCCTTATAGCCGCTATGTCAGAAACCAGATAGTTCCAATATTTTACTACAAGTAACCCGCCAAAACCGGCGCTAATTTATCCTTTCCGTTTCATTTGTTTGGTTTTGTGTCGTTTTTTGTTTTGTTTTATTTATTTCTTTATTTTTTAACATACAAGGCAAAACTGGTTATTTTGATTTGCCATATTTACATTGAGATGTCACTTTCCGTATCGGCAGTTATTTCACCTTATTTGTAATTGAAAAAACAATATATATCCTAATTATAAACCCATCAGAGGTTGAAATGGGATATATTTTCATCATTAAATTAAAAAAAAGGTGCACAGAACTTGTCTTTTTTTTTATTGCATTTGCAAATACAACCGCGTAAACTAAAAAACATATTTGCCTTTACCTCTCTCTCTCTCTCTCTCTCTCTCTCTCTCTCTCTCTCTCTCTCTCTCTCTCTCTCCTCTCTCTGAATCTCTCTCACACACACGTCTTGTCTTGTCAGAGCGTGTCCTATTAACTTGCAAGTACAGATAATCTCTTTGCAATGTTTGTGCCTAGGGCTTTGTTTTGCTAGTCGCGGTGATAGTGGTACATGTCCTGTAGCGTGATGTAGACCTGTATTCCCACTAGACCGTGAGAACACTGCATCAGTCTGATCGTAATCAGCTGTCCCGCACGTGTTTGTGTGTGTGTGTGTGTGTGTGTGTTAGACAGTTGTTGTCAAAGCTGCGGAGAAGTATTTGGCCCTTTATATCCTTGAAGAGTCCTTCAACAATTTCACTCTAGGCCTTCATGTCTTGTGACATCCCTTCAACAATTTCACTCTAGGCCTTCATGTCTTGTGACATCCCTTCAACAATTTCACTCTAGGCCTTCATGTCTTGTGACATCCCTTCAACAATTTCACTCTAGGCCTTCATGTCTTGTGACATCCCTTCAACAATTTCACTCTAGGCCGTCATGTCTTGTGACATCCCTTCAACAATTTCACTCTAGGCCTTCATGTCTTGTGACATCCCTTCAACAATTTCACTCTAGGCCGTCATGTCTTGTGACATCCCTTCAAGATCTTTCCGTGTCTTCTTTATACCTTCCATACCAAAGCTGCTGGTATATAATGCCAGCGTTACCAGCTTCTGTATGGCAGAACTATGGTATATAATGCCAAGCTTACTAGCTTCTGTATGGCAGAACTATGGTATATAATGCCAGCGTTACTAGCTTCTGTATGGCAGAACTACTGATATAATGCCAGCGTTACTAGCTTCTGTATGGCAGAACTATGGTATATAATGCCAGCGTTACTAGCTTCTGTATGGCAGAACTATGGTATATAATGCCAGCGTTACTAGCTTCTGTATGGCAGAACTATGGTATATAATGCCAGCGTTACTAGCTTCTGTATGGCAGTACTATGGTATATTAATGCCAGCGTTACTAGCGTCTGTATGGCAGCCCTATGGTATATAATGCCAGCGTTACTAGCTTCTGTATGGCAGAACTATGGTATATAATGCCAGCGTTACTAGCTTCTGTATGGCAGAACTATGGTATATAATGCCAGCGTTACTAGCTTCTGTATGGCAGAACTATGGTATATAATGGCCAAAGCGTTTACTAGCTTCTGTATGGCAGAACTATGGTATATAATGCCAGAGTTACTAGCTTCTGTATGGCAGAACTATGGTATATAATGCCAGCGTTACTAGCTTCCATGTATGGCAGAACTATGGTATATAATGCCAGCAAAGCGTTACTAGCTTCTGTATGGCAGAACTATGGTATATAATGCCAGCGTTTACTAAGCTTCTGTATGGCAGAACTATGGTATATAATTTCTTTATGCCAGCGTTTACTAGCTTCTGTATGGCAGAACTATGGTATATAATGCCAGCGTTACCAGCTTCTGTATGGCAGAAACTATGGTATATAATGCCAGCGTTACTAGCTTCTGTATGGCAGAACTATGGTATATAATGCCAGCGTTACTAGCTTCTGTATGGCAGAACTATGGTATTATAATGCCAGCGTTACTAGCTTCTGTATGGCAGAACTATGGTATATAATGCCAGCGTTACTAGCTTCTGTATGGCATCAATGAAAACCACTATGGTATATATGTTACCAATGCCAGCGTTACTAGCTTCTGTATGGCATAAAGTTCTATGGTATAATAATGCCAGCGTTACCAGCTTCTGTATGGCAGAACTATGGTATATATTGCCAGCGTTACCAGCTTCTGTATGGCAGAACTATGGGTAATATAATGCCAGCGTTACCAGCTTCTGTATGGCAGAACTATGGTATATTATAATGCCAGCGTTACCAGCTTCTGTATGGCAGAACTATGGTATATAATGCCAGCGTTACCAGCTTCTGTATGGCAGAAACTATGGTATATAATGCCAGCGTTACCAGCTTCTGTATGGCAGAACTATGGTATATTAATCGCCAGATAATAAATGTTACCAGCTTCTGTATGGCAGAACTATGGGTATATAATGCCAGCGTTACCAGCTTCTGTATGGCAGAACTATGGTATATAATGCCAGCGTTACAGTTCTGTATGGCAGAACTATGGTTTCTAAATGGGATGCAGTACTATGGTATATAATGCCAGCGTTACCAGCTTCTGTATGGCAGAACTATGGTATATAATGCCAGCGTTACCAGCTTCTGTATGGCAGAACTATGGTATATAATGCCCAGCGTTACCAGCTTCTGTATGGCAGAACTGATGGTATAGTATATAATGCCTGCGTTTACCAGCTTCTGTATGGCAGAACTATGGTATATAATGCCAGCGTTAACCAGCTTCTGTATGGCAGAACTATGGTATATAATGCCAGCGTTACCAGCTTCTGTATGGCAGAACTATGGTATATAATGCCAGCGTTACCAGCTTCTGTATGGCAGAACTAATGGGTATATAATGCCAGCGTTACCAGCTTCTGTATGGCAGAACTATGGTATATAATTGCCAGCGTTACCAGCTTCTGTATGGCAGAAACTATGGTATATAATGCCAGCGTTACCAAGCTTCTGTATGGCAGAACTAAATGGTATATAATGCCAAGCGTTACCAGACTTCTGTATGGCAGAACTATGGTATATAATGCCAAGCGTTACCAGCTTCTGTATGGCAGAAACTATGGTAATATAATGCAATAACTAGCCTTCTAGTATGCTGGTTAATAAAATGTGCCAGTGCGTTACTAGCATTCTGTATGGACAGAACTATGGTATATAATGCCAGCGTTACTAGCTTCTGTATGGCAGAAAACTATGGTATATAATGCCAGCGTTACCAGCTTCTGTATGGCAGAACTTATGAACTATGCCCAGGCCCCCCCCCGTATATAATGCCAGCGTTACCAGCTTCTGTATGGCAGAACTATGGTATATAAATGCCAGCGTTACTAGCTTCTGTATGCAGAACTTATGGTTTATAATGGGCAGAAGTTACCAGCTTCTGTATGGCAGAACTATGGTATATAATGCCAGCGTTACCAGCTTCTGTATGGCCCAGAAACTATGGTATATAATGCCAGCGTTACCAGCTTCTGTATGGCCCTCAGAACTATGGTATATAATGCCCAGCGTTACCAGCTTCTGCGTATGGCAGCAGAACTATGGGCTATATAATGCCAGCGTTACCAGCTTCTGTATGGCAGAACTATGGTATATAATGCCAGCGTTACTAGCTTCTGTATGGCAGAACTATGGTATATAATGCCAGCGTTACTAGCTTCTGTATGGCAGAACTATGGGGTATATAATGCCAGCGTTACTAGCTTCTGTATGGCAGAACTATGGTATATAATGCCAGCGTTACTAGCTTCTGTATGTAATAATAATGCAGCCCATGTTCTGCCAGCCGCAGGCGACTATGGTATATAATGCCAGGTTACCAGCTTCTGTATGGCAGAAAATGGTATTATAATGCCAGCGTTACTAGCTTCTGTATGGCAGAAACTATGGTATATTATAATGCCAGCGTTACTAGCTTCTGTATGGCAGAACTATGGTATATAATGCCAGCGTTACACAGCCCCCTTACTGTATTATGGCTGTAATGGCAAACTATGGTATATAATGCCAGCGTTACTAGCTTCTGTATGGCAGAACTATGGTATATATTGCCAGCCGTTACCAGCTTCTGTATGGCAGAATATAATGCCGAAACTAAATAATGTGCCCGTTAATGAAAAAAAGAAATGCCATATAAGGAAAAGCGTTTACTATGGCAAGAAAACCTATGGTTATATAATGCCAGCGTTACTAGCTTCTGTATGGCAGAACTATGGTAATATAATGCCAGCGTTACTAGCTTCTGTATGGCAGAACTATGGTATATAATGTCAGCGGTTTACTAGCTTCTGTATGGCAGAACTATGGTATATAATGCCAGCGTTACCAAAGCTTCTGTATGGCAGAACTATTGGTATATAATGCCAGCTATTACCAGCTTACAGCTGTATGGCAGAACTATGGTATATAATGCCAGCGTTACCAGCTTCTGTATGGCAGAACTATGGTATATAATTGCCAGCGTTACCCAGCATTCTGTATGGCAGAAAACAGAACTATGGTATATAATGCCAGCGTTTATAATGCCAAGCGTTACTAGCTTCTGTATGGCAGAACTATGGTATATAATGCCAGCGTTACCAGCTTCTGTATGGCAGAACTATGGTATATAATGCCAGCGTTACCAGCTTCTGTATGGCAGAAACTATGGTATATAATGCCAGAGCGTTACCAGCTTTCTGTATGGCAGAACTATGGTATATTAATGCCAGCGTTACCAGCTTCTGTATGGCAGAACTATGGTATATAATGCCAGCGTTACCAGCTTCTGTATGGCAGAACTATGGTATATAATGCCAGCGTTACCAGCTTCTGTATGGCAGTACGAGGGTATATAATGCCAGCTTTACCAGCTTCTGTATGGCAGAACTATGGTATATAATTGCCAGCGTTACCAGCTTCTGCCGCCGCAGGCGACCTTTGTCTTTATTGACTGTGTGTGGTGCACCACTCTGAGTGGGGACCTCCCAGTACCAAAGACTGCTGTGCCTGTCTCAGATTTTGCTCCTTTCCTCGGACCTACGGGTCATGAGAGTTCCTCTATAAATGCCTTTGTGCAGATGAGGAAGGACATTCCTCGAAACCCTTCGGGTATATGAGGCTCTGTCCATTTCGGCTGGAATGACGTCTCGGTGGTTCGGAGGTTTTATAGCGATTAGGAGTACACATGAGGGCAAGTTCGGGCACAATGGGCTAATCACCTGTTTGCCAAGGCTCTTTGATTACATGTCTGCCCTTGGGTCTTGTGCACTTTGGTCCCCTCTACACCTCATTTCACGGGGTAGAAGAGGAAGAGGAGAAGTTACGATTATGAGATGAGTTACCAGCTTTACTGTATGGCAGAACTATGGTATATAATGCCAGCGTTACTAGCTTCTGTATGGCAGAACTATGGTATATATAATGCCAGCGTTTGACCAGCTTCTGTATGGCAGAACTATGGTATATAATGCCAGCGTTACTAGCTTCTGTATGGCAAGAACTATGGTAATATAATGCCAGCGTTACTAGCTTCTGTATGGCAGAACTATGGTATATAATGGCCAGCGTTACTAGCTTCTGTATGGCAGAACTATGGTATATAATGCCAGCGTTACTAGCTTCTGTATGGCAGAACTATGGTATATAATGCCAGCGTTACTAGCTTCTGTATGGCAGAACTATGGTATATAATGCCAGCGTTACTAGCTTCTGTATGGCAGAACTATGGTATATAATGCCAGCGTTACTAGCTTTCTGTATGGCAGAACTATGGTATATAATGCCAGCGTTACTAGCTTTCTGTATGGCAGAACTATGGTATATAATGCCAGCGTTACTAGCTTCTGTATGGCAGAACTATGGTATATAATGCCAGCGTTACTAGCTTCTGTATGGCAGAACTATGGTATATAATGCCAGCGTTACTAGCTTCTGTATGGCAGAACTATGGTATATAATGCCAGCGTTACCAGCTTCTGTATGGCAGAACTATGGTATATAATGCCAGCGTTACCAGCTTCTGTATGGCAGAACTATGGTATATAATGCCAGCATTACCAGCTTCTGTATGGCAGAACTATGGTATATATAATGCCAGCGTTACCCAGCTTCCTGTATGGCAAGAACTATGGTATATAATGCCAGCGTTACTAGCTTCTGTATGGCAGAACTATTGGTATATAATGCCCAGCGTTACTAGCTTTCTGTATGGCAGAACTATGGTATATAATGCCAGCGTTACTAGCTTCTGTATGGCCAGAAACCAATATGGTATATATAATGCCAGCGTTACTAGCTTCTGTATGGCAGAACTATGGTATATAATGCCAGCGTTACTAGCTTCTGTATGGCAGAACAGTGGTAGATAAAACCAGCGTTACTAGCTTCTGTATGGCAGAACTATGGTATATAATGCCAGCGTTACCAGCTTCTGTATGGCAGAACTATGGTATATAATGCCAGCGTTACCAGCTTCTGTATGGCAGAACTATGGTATATAATTGCCAGCGTTACCAGCTTCTGTATGGCAGAACTATGGTATATAATGCCAGCGTTACCAGCTTCTGTATGGCAGAACTATGGTATATAATTAATGCCAGCGTTACCAGCTTCTGTATGGCAGAACTATGGTATATAATGCCAGCGTTTACCAGCTTCTGTATGGCAGAACTCATGGTATATAATGCCAGCGTTACAGCTTCTGTATGGCAGAACTATGGTATATAATGCCAGCGTTACCAGCTTCTGTATGGCAGAACTATGGTATATAAATGCCAGCGTTACCAGCTTCTGTATGGCAGAACTATGGTATATAATGCCAGCGTTACCAGCTTCTGTATGGCAGAACTATGGTATATAATTTGCCAGCGTTACCAGCTTCTGTATGGCAGAACTATGGTTATATAATGCCAGCCAGCGTTACCAGCTTCTGTATGGCAGAACTATGGTATATAATGCCAGCGTTACCAGCTTCTGTATGGCAGAAACTATGGTATATAATGCCCCAGCGTTACCAGCTTCTGTATGGCCAGAACTATGGTATATAATGCCAGCGTTACCAGCTTCTGTATGGCAGAACTATGGTATATAATGCCAGCGTTACCAGCTTCTTATGGCAGAACTATGGTATATAATGCCCAGCGTTACCAGCTTCTGTATGGCAGAAAACTATGGTATATTAATGCCAGCGTTACCAGCTTCTGTATGGCAGAACTATGGTATATAATGCCCAGCTGTTACCAGCGTTGGCAGCAACTTGGTAAAATTACCGTTACCAGCTTCTGTATGGCAGAACTATGGTATATAATGCCAGCGTTACCAAGCTTCTGTATGGCAGAACTATGGTATATAATGCCAGCGTTACCAGCTTCTGTATGGCAGAACTATGGTATATAATGCCCAGCGTTACCAGCTTCTGTATGGCAGAACTATGGTATATAATGCCAGCGTTACCCAGCTTCTGTATGGCAGAACTATGGTATATAATGCCAGCGTTACCAGCTTCTGTATGGCAGAAACTATGGTATATAATGCCAGCGTTACCAGCTTCTGTATGGCAGAACTATGGTATATAATGCCAGCGTTACCAGCTTCTGTATGGCAGAACTATGGTATATAATGCCAGCGTTACCAGCTTCTGTATGGCAGAACTATGGTATATAATGCCAGCGTTACCAGCTTCTGTATGGCAGAACTATGGTATATAATGCCAGCGTTACCAGCTTCTGTATGGCAGAACTATGGTATATAATACCAGCGTTACCAGCTTCTGTATGGCAGAACTATGGTATATAATGCCAGCGTTACCAGCTTCTGCCGGCGCAGGCGACCTTTGTCGTTACTGACTGTGTGTGTGGTGCACCACTCTGAGTGGGGACCTCCCAGTACCAAAGACTGCTGTGCCTGTCTCAGATTTTGCTCCTTTCCTCGGACCTACGGGTCATGAGAGTTCCTCTATAAAATGCCTTTGTGCAGATGAGGAAGGACATTCCTCGAAACCTTCGGGTATATGAGGCTCTGTCCATTTCGGCTGGAATGACGTCTCGGTGGTTCGGGGGTCTTATAGCGATTAGGAGTACACATGAGGGCAAGTTCGGGCACAATGGGCTAATCACCTGTTTGCCAAGTCTCTTTGATTACATGTCTGCCCTTGGGTCTTGTGCACTTGGGTCCCCTCTACACCTCGTTTCACGGGGTAGAAGAGGAAACGATTATGAGATGAGTTACCAGCTTCTGTATGGCAGAACTATGGTATATAATGCCAGCGTTACTAGCTTCTGTATGGCAGAACTATGGTATATAATGCCAGCGTTACCAGCTTCTGTATGGCAGAACTATGGTATATAATGCCAGCGTTACTAGCTTCTGTATGGCAGAACTATGGTATATAATGCCAGCGTTACTAGCTTCTGTATGGCAGAACTATGGTATATAATGCCAGCGTTTACTAGCTTCTGTATGGCAGAACTATGGTATATAATGCCAGCGTTACTAGCTTCTGTATGGCAGAACTATGGTATATAATGCCAGCGTTTACTAGCTTCTGTATGGCAGAACTATGTTGGAAAGGATCTCTTGTCTTTGCCGTTTGCGTCCTCAGGCTTTAAATGTTATTATGTGCATCAGGGCCGTAGATACTAGTACATGTTCCTAAACTAGACGTAAATAATATATCCTGTTTTATCTTAAGTCGGGACTCACACACAAAGTTTCTTAGCCCTGCACTGTGTATTGTTATTGCACTATGGCTCTAGCTGTGTAAATTCACGTTCAGGCAGCTCTGACGTCAGTATCCATGTTCCGGTATTTACCGTACATACTCGAGAAATTTATTAAAAAAAAAAGGTTGATGATACCTATCAGTGTTGCAGCGCCCCCGCCCCGCTGCATATTGGTATCCTTCAGATATTAGCTTCCTGCATCATTAAATGTTTTTAACAAAATATCTTAACTATTACATTAAATATGGGTTGAAATGAACATTGGGACACATTCTTCGATGTCACCCTTGTAAGTCGCTAACGTAGTTATGGTTAGGATTAAGGTTATGGCTTAGCCCTTTTTAGGTATCGAACACACGACCCACTGTGTTCATTTCGACCAAAAATTATTAGGCTGATAATCGTGGTAAAATAAAAACATACATTCGATACGGATACAAAAGATCAATACATAAAACATGTCCGTCATGCTTTCTTTACTTCCTGTCATGCGCTCACCGGCATCCGGCATGCACAGCTGTTGTATGCACACCCGCATTTAGTTTAAAAAAATTGTCCCGAAATTACAGTGAACTTCTTCTTCTTCTTCTTCGTTCGCCCTGAAAAGGACGGTGGTTGCGTTGTGTCTGTTTACGCCTAAGCTGTGATATCTGCACCTTTCGGTCGACACATCCGACTTCAGCACGGCATTTTTTTAGGGACCGGGTTTGCCTTCCCATTGCGATCCGCACTCGCTCAGCCAGACTGCACTGCTGCAGACTGTTTCCAGGAGCACCACGTGGAGGTGGAGTGCGGTCTTGACCAGCTCTGGTTCGCTGGTCCTGATGCAAGCAGTACAGCTATGGGTCGCTGACTGCATTCACTATTGCTACATCTTGGGGTCCCTTGAAAGTGAGGGAATTTGCGAAAACCATGGCAATTTCAATGCAATGCAGGAATAAAGTAATATTTGCAAGGAGTGACATTAAATACCACGGGGCGTGTATTATCTTTAGCCCAAATGTCTATTTTTAGGGATTCGAAATAAAATTCGATTGCGGATATATAATGGGTAAATACGATATCTTGCGTAAAAGGTGGGCAAAGCAGTAGCTTTAGGGTTAATGTTAGCAGTAACTTTGTTGATATGTGTTCTAACCATTGACGATGAAACTGCAAAACATTCCACGCAGTGTGATAGCTCTGTGTTAATTACTAAGGTGAAATTGATTCTGTAGGAGGGTGGAGAAAAGAAAAATATAGACATCCTACGCGACCTGAATATCGAGGAAAACTGGCTCATAAACAATATCATGTCCCGGAAACTGAAATATTTTGGACACATTAAACGTCATAGTGGCTTGGAGGAGAGCAGTGATGGAGGGTATGGTACCTGGAAGGCGAGGCAGGGGCCGACCAAGACGACGGTGGACACAGGACATGAAGACACATTGAACATGACAAGGTAGAAGAGGAAACAACTAAGTAAGTAAGTTCTCTGAGTATTAGAAATAAAACCTGTCAACTCAATAGAAACGCGAAATATGAAATATTACATTTTTTTAATTTACTTTATTTAGACTGAGTGAAATTTTGAGATGATATGTAAGTCACATGATTTCATACAACATGGAGAGAACATCGTCTGCTTAGCACGATGTGTTTCTATTATGTAGAACTGGAAGCCATTCCTGAGCGGGGGACCCGGTCGCAACTGATGGGCCACACGTTACGATTGTTTTTAGAGTTATATTTTTTTTTCTGTAAAAAAAATATAAAATTCAACACTTCATGGGTCATAATTAGGACATATAGCGTTGTTAATCCAAGATAATAATTTTGATTTCCTATATTAAAATATGGTATCATCTCCCCCATTTCACTCAGTCTAAGTAAAGTATATCAAATATGTAAAATTGTATGCGTGTGTGCCCTCCCTTTTCCAAAAAAGTATCTCACAACTGCCATGTTGTTAACAAGGGTGAAAAGGGCGGGAAAGCCCGAGTGTCCGGGATGATACCCAATCCTGTATTGTTTTATGCATTTAAAATGTGGTTAATGCATAAGTTAGATATTAGACATGACATTAGAATAATGACATTAATAATAATCCAGTCCAAAGCTCTAGTATTTCTGTGTGTTACTGCGCGCGAGGCAAGGTTTTTCGCGACCATATTTTCTGTCGTTGTGACGTAGCTGCGCGAGGGCTGATTATGAATTACTGTTCGTCTGCCCGAAAGTGTTACCACACGTCCAATGTAACAGACTTGCTGACGGATTAGAGTAGATGTTCAATTCATTTAATCAGTATGGCAGTATTGTGAGGGAACCGTAAGAGAACAGGTAAACCGATCAATAAACACGAAACGGTGAAGATACAAGCTTGTTGGAAACACCATGAGAAGAGAACAGTCAGAGAATTTAACAATTGGTAAATTCAACTCGCACAGAATAAGAGGACGGCAGAAGAATGTCTCTTACAGACTGACCATATTATATCATTATCATCACTGCCCTTCTGCCCCGCAAGCGCACTTATGTCTTCCTGTCCCTTGCTATCAGTTCCATGTCTTCTTCAGGCTTTTAATATATGCAACCATTTTTCTTCACCATGTGTTTGTCGGTGTCCCTCAAGCTGTTAGACTGGGGATACTAGAACAAGGACTGCCTTGTAATGATATCAAGATATTTCCTCAATGCTTATCCTGGTCATCGCCACCGTCATCTTATATCTTGCTCTAGTGACACTTGTCTGGTTCTTGTCATTAATTTCACATTGACCATAGGACACGGTAAGAGGTTAATGCGCCAACGATTCAGCTAGACTGAGTGCTTGTGTTGAGTAGAGGTATTGTAGTGGAGTGACGAGATCCCTGGTGTGGAACTGATGACGCGAGCCGGGCAGGTGCCGGTGGAGCATGATGTGAGAGGTAGACGCTGGCGATGGATGGGACAAGCACTGACAAAACCTGGTGATGGTGTTGCAGTGCAGTCCTTGGTCTGGAGTGCCTGGGGAGGTAGAGGTAGACACATGAAAGGAATTAGGAAGACCTTGAGCTGATGACACGTGACTGGAAGACTTGGCCTCCGTTTATCGGGGAGCTGTAGGGTGATTACGTAGATTCAGGACACCTCGAGAGTTTAGGAAATTGAGAGGCGTGATCGTGGACTCCAGTCGGCACGGCATTCATGAAAACAAGGCTCGCAGGAAAGATGAAAAAAACCAAACAAAGATAATACGTTTTACTAGGACAAAAGACAAGAGAAAACCTACGTTGCAGCAACAGAGCCTTCGCCAGGGACAGACAAACAAAAACAGGATAGAAAGTGACAATTAAGTAGAAAACAAAAATAAAAACAAAAACTCCCGGATTGAAACTCAGAAAAAAAAACGGGACTGAACTTTGCATATTTTGGTTTTTAAACGAGATAGATGCGGAACTAACAGCTGCGGTCCAGTGTGACTTAGTACATAGCCCAGAGGCGTATAGGGGTGTACATGGCTTAGATCTGCCACAAACGTCTGCTTGCCAACACTGCGCCTGCCTGACGCGGTGTTGATCTAAATAGGTAATAGTTATGTACGGGTTTCTAACGAAGGGACGTCGTCATCAACACAACTGTGTGTTCTGGCCTCGCGGCTGTGTGTTTGTACTGGATAAACAGTGGATAGAGAAATATGGAGTCTGCTTGGATACAATTAGGTGGGTATTTTGTAAATTTTATTTGCAGCCGACAGGTGCTAGTTTCTTGGTCTCACTGTTCGGGTATTTACTTAGGCCTATTGGGTACTGACAATATGTTAATAGTTTTCAGGTGTCGTATAATGAATGATTGGCAGATTGTTTTACGGCAGGTCACGAACTTGCTACGTCGCCAACTTGGGGACCATGTGATTTGCCGTCAATATACCATGGACACTGAAGAAAATAATGATTGTGCGAGGGGCTAGAATCTTATCGTGTGTGTGTGTGTGTGTGTGTACACACACACACACCAACACACACATAATACGTTTTTGGAAAGTACTTTCACTCTTTGTTCTTTGTCACACAGATGGGGAACAATTTACAAAAAAAGAATGAGCCGTGTGCACTGACATTTTTTTTTTTAACGTTAAATAAATTTGTTGACCCGACAGTAATGATAGGGTGGACGCCGCTGACGGTAGTGAAAGGGTAACATCCCTGATGGTAATTTCTGGAGGTCTTTAAGGGGTGGTCATTGCTGACTGTCATTAAAAGGTTACTTTTGTCATTGATGCCACACAAATATATATTTTTTAAAACTGTCAACACTCTATCCTTTTCTAGCTTATTTGAGTAACAAGTTCTATATTTAGACCTGGAGAACAACAAAAAAACAGGAATCAAGAAGCTACACACTTTCATGAATTGCCCTGAAGTGGTAGGGCAAGATGACTAATGTGGGACTGATGACACCAATCTGACAGTGTGGAACAAGAGTCTGGTCAATGATAGGACACATACTGAGGAAACCTTGTTCTGAAATCTCGAGGGGAAGTGGGAGACCAAAGAACACATGAAGAGAACTGGAGACGACATGAAGGTGATGAAGACGACATGAAGGTGATGAAGACGACATGAAGGTGATGAAGATGACATGAAGATGATGAAGACGACATGAAGGTGATGAAGATGACATGAAGGTGATGAAGACGACATGAAGGTGATGAAGATGACATGAAGGTGATGAAGACGACATGAAGGTGATGAAGACGACATGGAAAGACCTTGAGCTGATGTCATGTGACAGGAAGACTTGGCATACGTTTGTTTAAGGCTTATGCTCCTTGGGGAGCTAAAGGGTGATAATGATAGTTAAACCTGTCTTCTGCATGTCAGCCTAGTTCATTTCTAGATCTTTTTTGCTTATGTGCTCTTCTTCTCTTCCCAACCCCTCTTGTTCTATATCTATGTTTTGCTTTAGTTGTTTTCCCTTTTGTGCCATATGAGGGCATTTAGTTTTAAATATTCTTAATACATTTTGGAATTTTCTCTTATTAACTTTTACTATTGCTAATGCCATTGTTAGTGGTTTCTAAATTACTGAATCTCCCATCTATAGCTGACCTAAGTGTTGTATGCTCACATGCCTTTCTTCCCACGTGTTATGTACACAGATGTTAGCCGTGCACTCTCCATGTTTATGGTTATGCCTGTGTGTATTGTCAGAATACACCTACATTCAGTGATGTGTTTGAGCTGATCAGAGTTCCTGTTTACCTGTTGATAATAGTGTTTACCATCTGTGACAGTGTCGTCACTTGATGCACAACAAAAGGGATACACCAGCCTTGCTTTATACTGTCCTTAACCTTATACAAGATCGTTTATAGTTTGCGTGTGTCCCAGTTTTTTTTGGCAATGTTGTTCTCCATTTGGTGCAGTTTTGTGTGGTTTGTCTCTCTTGATTAGATACATTCTGTAGCTCACTTTTTATTTGGGGGGAGTAAACATTACAAATGGTGCATTTGTTTCCTTTGAACTATCGGAGGACTTGCTGTATATCTGTAGCTCTACAGTTCATACTTGTACCTAAATGTTGTTTCTTATGAGTGTCATGAGTCCTTAGCATTTACTTGCATTCACAGCAGTACTGGGTGTATCCAGGGATGTTACTGGTTTTTCTGGTCAGATGATTTCCTGGAGTACCGCAATATGGATCTTGTTATCATTTAAGTTTTGGGCAGTTTTCTTATTTCTTGTTGATTTGTAACACGTTTATGTAGTAGACTTTTCGTAGGCATCCCTGGGGTGTTATTGCTCTGCACAGTTCTTGTTCACTAAGGCAACAGGTTTTGCTTGGAATCATCTACATTTCTTAATTGTCTCATCCAGATTTTCATAAAATGTATCAATTGCCTCATCCTCATAGTCAGTAGTGGGGGCATATACCTGTATGATGGAGATGTTCTTTGGATGTGCTGCAATACGTATGGTGATAAGCCTGCTATTTATTGGGGTGCAGCTGATGACAGAGTTCAATCTGTCTTTATGTACAATAAAACCTACTCCATGCTGATGTTTGGACTCATCTCCACTAAACCAAATTTTGTGACCATCATCCGTTATTGTTTCTCCTAATCCTGTCCATCTGACTTCTGCTAGGCCCAGGATGTCCCATGAGTATCTAACAAGTTCATGTGTTAGTTCTCTGACTTTTCCACACGCATATAGCGTGCGTACATTCCAAGTTCCAACAGCAAAACTTTCTCTAGGAAGTTTCAAGACAGGTGTTTGTACCCCATTCATTGACTTATCACTCTCAAGGGGCAATGAGAGCGCGGTGTTGTTAATCCGGGCCTCAGCCGAGCCGGCATATTATTACTGAGTTGACTTTCCATCATAGCATTTCAGTGGGCAAGAGGTTTGCTTGGCGGTACCCGTCTCCTCTCCAAGTATCCTTGCAGGTACATACAAAAATGTACCTGGAGCAATCTGGTTTTAAGGCGCCAGATACTCGCCTTTCGCCCCTTCTCCTGTTAGTATTAAACGGTGCTGCCACGAGAAGGCCAGGAGTTGGACTTTTGTTGCCAGAGGCTTTGTTACGCACGCCTTAGGAGCATTTGGTCAGATATTGAGAGCTCGTCCTCAATTCCACTCCTGGCTATGACAACACCAAAGAAAGGAAATCTAAAAATGTGCAAGAACTACAGAACCATTAGCCTTATTAGTCATCCAAGAAAGTGATGTTAAGGATACTTTTGAACAGAATAAAACAGAAATCAGAAGAAATTTTGTCCGAGGAACAGGCTGGCTTTAGACCAAAAAGAAGTACCTCAGAACAAATCTTCAATATTAGATTACTGATCGAAAAACATCTCCAGCATCAACACGATTTATACCATAACTTCATCGATTTCACAAAAGCCTTCGATCGAGTCTGGCATGAAGGCTTATGGCAAATAATGAGAAAATTCAATTTTGATACCAACATCATAGATATTATTGAAGCACTGTACAAGGATGCAAGCAGTGCTGTTGTTGCAAGCAATGACATTGGAGAATTTTTCAAAACAACTGTAGGAGTTCGCCAGGGATGTATCCTGTCCCCAGTGCTCTTTAATATATATCTAGAACATATTATGCAGGAGGCTCTTTATGATTATAAAACAACCATATCGATTGGAGGCCGACCTCTTTGCAACCTACGTTTTGCTGATGATATCGATCTGATAGCTGGATCAGAATCAGAACTTCAAGACCTTACCTCTAGACTGGAGAAAGTAACAAGAACATATGGGATGGAAATTAATATAGAAAAAAGCAAGATATTGGTGGAATAGCCATAAGAAACATGTTCTGACCAACATTACGTTAAATGGGCAAACGTTAGAAGAAGTTAACACCTTTAAATATTTCTTCTTCTTCTTCTTCTTTGATCCATAGCCGCCAACCGTCAAAGCAGTCAGCGGCCATCACGCCCGGTGGCGTCTTGTAGGGCAGCAACAAATTGATTCCACTTTGCTCGGTCTGCGGCCATCCTTCGTACAGTGCCCCAACTGTGGTTCATTTTTTGCATCTCAGCTTCCACAGTTCTCCGCCAAGTTGTTTTTGGTCGGCCTCTCTTTCGCTTTCCCTCGGGGGTCCATAGCATAGCTGTTCTTGTGATGGTATCAGGGTCCCTTCTGAGGACATGGCCAACCCAACTCCAGCGTCTGCCAGCTATGATGGTGTGCATGTCCTCCTGGTTACTCCGAATAAGTAGTTCTTGGTTGCTGATGGTGTTTGGCCAAAAGATTCGGAGAATTTTCCTTAGGCAGATTGTGTGGAAAAAGGACAGTTTAGACATTTCCTTCTCTGTTACTCTCCAACATTCCGCACCATAGAGAAGCACAGAAAGTACACAGCTCTCATACAGTCTTAATTTGGTGTTTGTGCTGTACTGGGAAGACTTCCAAATGTTGTTGAGAACAGCAAAGGCTGTTCTCGCATTATTCATTCTGTTGTTAATGTCCTTGCTTGTTCCGCCGTCAGGTGTTACTATGCTTCCTAGGTAAGTAAATGTGTCTGTCTGTTCTAACTTCTGGTTCCTTACTGTTACTGGCTCAGGATTGCCCACATTTAGTGTCATGACCTCTGTCTTCTTCAAATTGATGTTCAGGCCAACCTGCTGGCCATACTTATTCAGTCTATCTCGGGTCCACTATATGTAGTGATGGAAGATCAAGTAAAGAAATCAAGACAAGACTTGAGATGGCCTCAGCTGCCATGACAAGACTGAATGTGATCTGGAAAAGTAACATCAGTTTTCCTGTGAAGATCAAATTATACAAATCACTTGTATTATCTATTCTCTTGAATGGGTGCGAGGGCTGGAAACTCACTGCAGATACGGAGCGAAGGATTCAGGCTTTTGAGCATAAATGTTATAGAAGAATTTTGCGCATTTGCTATAAAGAGCACAAAACAAATGTCTATGTTAGAGAGAAGATAAACACCTATGCAGGCCACCAAGAACCACTTTTGTCAGTAGTGAAACATTGAAAGCTTGCCTGGTTTGGGCATGTAACTCGTCATGACTCCCTTTCGAAAACGATCCTCCAGGGAACAGTCAAAGGTAAACGGAGAAGAGGAAGGCAAAGAAAATCCTGGGCTGATAGCATCAAAGAATGGGCAGGACACAGTTTTTCCACACTTGTACGCATTGCTGAGGACAGAGAGCAGTGAAGGACCCTGTCTGCTGATGCTTCCACCATGGCACCCCTACGACCCATGACGGGTTACGGGTTGAGATGAGATGATGATCTACATTATAGACCTAGGTTTTTTAAATTAACATATATATTTTTGTGGGTCAACTTCAGCACTTGGGTGTTAATTCTCAAATTTGTTTTTATGTGTGTCGTGAAGTCTGATTCACAACCCGTCATTTTTTACCCAAACTGCCCGCCATACTTTAAAAATACTATAGGATAGCAGAACCAATGAAAATGCGTCTTCATGCAGTGTTTACAAAAACGTACTAGCCTAACATGGCGATCTCAAATCTGTTCAAACCAGTGGAGGATGGAATTTAAATACAGCATTATGAGCAAAGTACAGCCTGGAAGAGGTTAGTAATTTAATAATAAGTATGTTGCTGAACCTGTCTGTGCAAAGATTTCCACGAATAGTATTATAAGAAGGGCGAAATCTCTAGTTAAATGCATCGAGACATCAGGTTGTGTCCTGTAACTGACGTCCACCTTAAGGAGCTTGACTGTAATATAGGGGCTAGTAGTGCGAGTGCCCTTGATGCCATTGGGAAGGTCACCCAATCCTAGGCCTGGAGGAGACACAAATTTCTACCGGAACAGAGGTGGAACAGAATCAAAGCCCATATTTCAAGCTAAGTAGCCACACAAGGCTACTGTTCGGTTATTCCATCATCACCACAAAATAGTTTATGATGATCCAGAAAAAGCATTTTATCTAGGCAACCGTCCTAGTCAGAAATAGACAAACTTAAGTAACTGTGAACAAGTTTGAAGCAATACTAGATAAAGACTGTCTTCAACAAAGTGATTTCAGCTTAAAGAGGAGAACATTTATATAATTAAAAAAAAACTGCAGATAATTGTGACTAATTTCAAGTGTTTTATTTATTTGTGTCGGCGTCTGTGGCCTAATGGATATGAACGCAGTTTCATAATCCAGATATACCAGGTTCGAAACCTGCTGCAGGCGGTTTGGTAGCAGATCGCTTTGTGTGGATTTTTAACAATGTATAAGCGCCGTACCGTTCAGAAAGCAATGGCAAACTACTGAATGAAAAAATTGCCTAGAAAAATCACAAACAGCCAATAAAAGCTGGGGTTGATTGCCACGTCCTGAAAAGGATAAGCAACTAACTTTTTTTATTATTATTTATTTACTGTTGTAATTGAATTTGAGTTGTCTTGAAAGATTTTCAAGCATAAAATAAGATTTGTAAAAATAAATTGTAAATATTTACCAGCAGACTTACTTAAATTATTTAAGTTAAGTTACAGTTCTTGTTGGTAGATAGATTAGTTAATACCCCTAGCAGAGCTAATAATAATAATATTAACAGAGGAGGATCTGGAGAGGAGCAAGTAGGAACTTGGAGTAATACATTACCATCTTCTCTAGGAACTTATACAGCTTGATCCTACCTTTGTTGTCCATACACCCTTACTCTTTTAAGAGAAGGGGGTATTTCTTATAAGACCAGACTCTTATCTGGCGCTATCCTGGTATCACCTGATACAACTTTGTGTCCAGGATATCTATAATTTCAATAATAATCAACCCTCTCGTGACAATGTGCCATTCCATGTTTTATTATTAAATCTGATATGAATGCTGCTATGGTGCATGCTTCCTGCTAGCACACCAGCTATAGTGGTGGTTCCTTGCTTGATATGGAGGGAAAAGGAAGATGATGGTGGGATTAGATTAGTTTACTCTTCTGTCTGTACCACGTGTCGGCCCTGAGATAAACTTTGTGGGGCATTATGCTTTTTTCTTGTGTCACAGTAAGCCTGTTCCCATAACCTAATTTTATTCTTACCATTGATATAGTCTTATTTCATCCTCTTCCTCCCCTCCCTGTTTTGGTGCATGTTGTCATTAAACATGTACATGGAATTTTATCTTTAACTGTATTGTTATCCAGTAATCTCTATGGGTATTCTTCCATTTTCCCCATTTTGTTCCATATGGAGCCACCACTGTAGCTGGTTACCTTACAGGAAGCCTGCATCAAAGCAAAAGCATTCATGTTCTCTTGCAGCGGTTTTCTTAGACAGGCTCATGTTTGACATGATGAGATTGCCAGCTCCATATTCATTCATTCATTAACATTGATGTGCTTCTTATGTTATTCTTTAAATTGGTCTTATATGGCTTGAATGTTCATTTTATATTGCTTGGCCTCAATGTTAAATATTCTCTTGCCCAGTAGATGTTTTTTTTTCCTAAGTGTGGAAAAGGCATCTTGTACAGCTGGCTGCCAAAGTAGGCTTTGGAATTCCGGACAGTAATTTACTCACAACAAAATTAATACTTTCACTACTGACTCAAGTGAATCTGCAAGTTGCAGCCAATGTGGAGTGGGTTCAATTCCCAGCACAGGTGGAAAGATCAACAGGAGGCTGACACTCCACCACCACACTTCTCGCATGAGCGTAAAGGAGATAAAAGGGCCAAGAACAATTATACGATTGGATGGCTGCGTTTTTGATGATCAGATTGCCTCCTGTTGTAACACTTCCCTATCATCATTCTACTCATATAAACCTTGAAGTCTTGTATATTCTCTTGTATGTTTGTTTAAGAAGAGCAGCAATGTAGTGCTGTTTTCATAAATTACTGCAGGATTTCGATACAAATTTACACTATTAACTTACAGCTGTAATAGTTATGCATACCAATGCAAATGATGGTATAATATTAGTTGCCTTGGAGATGGTTGGCCATATTGGGTTGTTTATTGAGTTATGAGCACTAAAGTTAAAATGGAAGGCCCATCATTGTATTTATAACTTTTATCTGTTTAGATTTTCGACAACTTTAGTAGATTCTGAGATTTGGAACTTTAAAGTTAGTATATACTTGCTTACTTACTTGGTCGTTCCCCTTCTTCCTGGCCTGGTTCCACTCTAGTCCTCGGTTCTTCAAAGATTGTCCAATGTTGTCCTCCCAGCGGACTCCGGGTCGTCCCGGAGGTCTGGACCCCTGGCTCCCTGCCTCCCATGCCCGTCGTGGCAGCCGATCCTCTCCCATTCTGCAGACATGGCCAAACCATCTTAGTTGGGACTGTTCTATTTGGGTCTGCAGCGGATGGGATTTCAGGCCTTGACGTATCGTCTGGCCGCGGACCATGTCTCCTCTTGTTACCCCAACCACTTTCCTCAGATACCTCACCTCCGAGGCCCGGATCTGGCCTCCGTGGGCCGCAGCCATTGCCCACGACTCGCATCCACATGTCAAAACCGGGACACAGGCGGAGCGGCACACAGCCATCCCCGTTTTCCCACCAACCTCCCCCCCGCCGAGGAATCCACGACCCATGGCCTGAAAAAGTCTCCCAGCCGCCGCGCCCCGGGGGGCCAACCCCCCCCCCCCCCCCCCCCCCCACCCACCCCCCAGTGGGCCAACCCCCCCCCCCTCGGTCCACAACAGCTCCGAGATATTTAAAGTGGCCGACCCGCCCCAGGACCCGCCCTCCCAACCCAATCTGACGCCCTCCCTCCTCTCGTGATACCACCATGGACCCTGTTCCAGAGCTGCCCATGACCATCCCTCTCCTCCCCAGCCCCCCCCCTCCAGACCCGCAGGCCGGACCGGAGACGCGTCTCCGACCCAGCAACCAGGGCAACACACCATCAGCAAACGCCAGCCCGAAATACAGACCCGTCCCACCCTCCAGCACCCCACTGAATACCCTCCTCCCGCTCTCTCCCCACATGCCCCGATGACATCGCCCACAAGGAGCACGTATATACAAATAGTAATATTTATTTTGACTTAAAATACACTGCAGCTCATGCCTTAAGTGGTGGAAAAACATACTTTTAAGTTCTCTATATAGAGCTGTTGGACTATATAGCTGTTGTTCATTCTCTGTTTATTTAGAGAACATTGTTTCCTCCATAGATGATTTAGATAGTAAAGGACAATGCTTTTTTTATTTAAGTGAGGAAAAGATAACAGTGGTACATGTAATAAGTATACAGATATGTCAGAAAAATCAGAATGATGGGTTCTGATTGACTGAATTTTGGAAGACACTTGACCTAAAACACATGGACTTCCACTTAACAGTTTAATGTGTAAAACTGCAATGATAAATTGATGTTTGTTAAATATGAAAAATTTTGCTTACTGTTTGTTACTTTCTTTGAACATTTGTCTGACGTCCGAGAGTGTACAAAGAAGAAATGTAAGAAGTTTAAATGTTACTGTTCACGTGTTGAGTGAAAGTATCCACTTTCTTTGAATTACATGTTTTGTAAAAAAAAGGTAAAGGAACCCGTTACACGCCCATTGAGGCATATTGGGAATATGGTGTTAGGCCCATATTATCTTGACCGTCGGCACACGAGGGGTGATGTGGTCGGCATCACGCCGGCCGCCTTAACCTTCCCAGAGTAGCTCTGGTACCCATTTGGGGCTGGGTCGACCCAGGAGCCGTTTGTGGCCTAAAAATTTTTCCGCCTCATCTGGGAATCGAACCATAGACCACTGCGCTAGGAAGCCAGTTTTGTGCTTCGTTAAAACAGTTTGCTTTTATAACAGTTTTTTTGTTTTTGTTTCTTTGTTAACAGATTCAAGAAAAGAAGCTAAACACCAGAGAGTGCCTCGAATGATACAGCACCAAATAAGGTCAGAAAGCTTTCTAAAGATTGCAGTAACTTACTGAATATGTTTTGATAGCATTCCATTATTTGAGCAGGTAAAATAGCATTACAATTCTTTTCTCAAAAATGTAGGTGTCAGATGAGTGACACTAAAATAACTTGAGATGTAACTGGTTTTTAAAACAGTCTGCACGAGACATAAAGATTAACTCTTGCAGGCCGGAATTTTTTCATCAGTTTTGCCAGAATTATTTTTTGTACCTTAAAGCAGTACCTTTATAAATTCTAAAGTTTCTGAGTTATTACACAACAAAGACACACATATTATACATCATAGTAAAGATAAATGAATGTAGAATTAGAATATGAAGGATTTTTAGTGATATTCTACAGATAG
Organism: Oreohelix idahoensis; assembly: GCA_024509875.1. Taxonomy (NCBI): domain Eukaryota; kingdom Metazoa; phylum Mollusca; class Gastropoda; order Stylommatophora; family Oreohelicidae; genus Oreohelix; species Oreohelix idahoensis. The sequence goes on along the minus strand of JAMPIV010015744.1, from coordinate 10,979 downwards.
TATGCAGTTATGAGGCAGAACGAAAATACGGAACAAATTTCAAAGAACACAAAAGTGACGTTCCCAACGTCGGTTTCGGATTCAAGGGGTTTTGCGGATATACGCTACCAGAGTCGTTCAGGCCTTTAAAAGTTAATGCACACTTTTTTAAAAATTAATTAAAGCTGCATGCTTTAAACTCATCAAGTCTGCACTCTTCACACATTTTGATCTATAGCAAGTCTACAACACTTTCACTCCATACAGCAGTATCTGCATGGCCTGAACCCTTATTCCGAGCAAGTAAAAACGAATCTGATAACAAGCATAGTCAGTGCGGATAACAAAAACTGTTATGGTGAACTAACTAACTGACCAGTTTTGTATTTAAAGTTGTAATGTGAACATGGTTTTGTTAAGTCAAATCACAGTCTTTTAGAACGTTTTGTATTTTCATGAAACTTATTAAATTCCAAGATGTTATTGGCTGTATTAAAATTCAGTGTTTTTTTAAAATTCTACAAGCAGCCACTTGTTTGGTTTTGTTTTTCCATTTTATTTATCTTAACCATTATTAGCTGTAGACTTACTTACTTAGTCGTTCCCCTTCTACCGTGAGGTGTAGAGGTTTGTAAGAGAGAGCGCCAGACTATTCTATCAGCTGTCTTCTTCCTGGCCTGGTTCCATTCTAGTCCTCGGTCCTTCAAAGATTGTCTAATGTTGTCCTCCCAGTGGCGGGACTTTTGGGTGTCCTGGGGGGGGGGTCTGGGGATCCCTGGCTCTTTGTTTCCCATGCTTGTCGTGGTAGCCGATCTTCTCCCATTCTGCAGACATGGCCAAACCATCTTAGTTGGGACTGTTCTACTTGGGTCTGCAGGGTGTGGGATTTTAGGCCTTGGCGTATTGTCTGGTTGCGGACCATGTTCCTCCTTTCATTGTTTACTTTACTTCAAACCACCCTTCCCTTCCTCAGGATATACCTTTCATGTTCTGAGGTTTGGTGATCTGCTGCTGGCTTTTATGGGGTTGTAGTCGCACGACTCTCGCTCATAAAAAGATATCAAAAAATAGCCTTACATTAACACTGCCATTTGACCATACGCATCGCAATTTCCAAGCGAACGATCAATAATTAACAAAGGTTTTCCCACTTATTCCTATTATGCACCCGACCCAACCACGCATGGTTGACCCTACTTAGTGAATCACAATAAACCCAAACCAAACCACATCCCTACCAAATCCCGCCGACCCACAACACCAACACACACATAATACTACCCAAATAATACCTAACCGCCCACCCCACCAACACCCAGAACCATATAAAACACCCAAAGCACACCCACCACCAAAATTAAAAAATTTAACATAAATACCCCCCCTCCCCCTTCAACCCCCCTCCCCTCCTCTTCCTTTTCCTTCCACCCGCGCCCCTTCCCCCCCCCTCCCTCACACTCCTCATCAGCCCGGTTCCCCAAACCCCCCCCACATTCCTACAAGCCCTATCCCCTCGTTAGCTTATTGTACCCCCCCCCCCTAAATTTTTCTTACCCCGCCCTCCCCGGCCCCAAAACATTTCATGATTACCCGCGCCGCCGCTTTCACCAACAAGTGAACCCCAACAGCCACGACACCCCCCATACACAGCGTTTACCATTTTAATGTTAAACCGCCCATTCAATTTCCTCACCCCGACTAAACACACCAAACATAATACCTTTATGAAACCCACCAACCACCAGCCCCCTAATCCCCCACCAGAATTTCCCTCCCAGTTACTAAAAAACCCCCACACCGCCCAATCCAGCCCCCCCCCCCCACAACCCAACAAACAACAAAAAAAAAAAAATAAAAAAAAAAAAAAAAAAAAAAAAAAAAAAAAAAAAAGTAATAAAAAAAAAAAAGATTTAAAAACAAAAAAACAAAGAAAAAAAAAAAAAAGAAAAAAAGAAAAAATTGGTTCAACAAAACCAAAGAAAAAAAAAAAATAACCCAAAAAAACAAGAGAAAAAAAACAAAAACAAAAAAACACCACCCCCGACCCGACTAAAAAACCACCACCCCGATTACAATCCTAGAAAAACAACAAACAAAGCGAAAACAAAGGAAAGGAATTTAACAGCACCAAAAAAAAAAAACAAAAAAAAAAACTTGTTGTAACCCCAAAAACAAACCAATAAGTAACTGACATATAAATATCAATTTACACTTGATCCAAAAATTAGTGCAGTATAAAAGAGGGTTAATCTGCCAAACGACTTGTAACTTATTGTTATTCAATCTACACGCCTCAGTTATGTTGTATGATCCTCCATGTTTAACCTTATTTTTACGTCTTTAAACAGTGTATCCATTTGGTGCTTTTGTAAGGGATGTAAATTGTATTTTCTTATGTCAAAAAGAAAAAGGGAATGCATGATATTTGGTCTGATTTACTAATGCCAGAATGCTTTGGTTTTAACAAAATTATGGACTGAAAGGGGTTAAATCAATCTCGTAACATTGTTTCTGATTCTCGTATGTACACTTCAAATATCTTTCAGCCAAATCAGGGCAATGCCTCCAAAAGCTTGCGTAAAAATCCTTCCAAAAAGTGAAGGTTAACCTTTACCCCAACAACAACTACCACAACCAACTGGGGATTACACCCGTGGTGTCATACAGGTAACTGACGCTTTCTGCACCCAATAGTCCCAGAATAAAACAGTTGTAGAGGTCAAAAACCGCTCTCAAACTGCAAGCTAGTGTCCCACCAAGCCAGTTGTGAAAAGATGAAACTCCACAGGTAAGTGATGTCAAAAGCCAGGGTGTGTGTGTCGGGTCCCCAGGATTTTTTTTGTAAAATATGGTATCTAATTCAGGACACAGAAGGCCCAGGTTTAACATATGAACATCGGTGAAACTGATGAGTGCATTATAGGGAGTTTCACCATAAGTTCATTAACCTAAATACTGGAAAACAAATGCATTAAGTGTAGGAAATGTAGACAGCATACAGATGCCCTCCGAGAAAGATACTGAAAATGGTGACACGCGTAGGGCCCTCTGTGTCACCATCTCTTTTCTTATTAGCTCAGTGGAATAAATTAGGGTGGTTAATCCAATAGAATCGTAAAATTTCAAGTGGAAAAGAACATAGGGTGGTTAACCAATTAGATTGTGGAATGTCGATTGAAATAATTTATGGTGGTCAGAACCAAATAAGAATCCCGGGAAATTCAGGTGGAAAAAACCAATAGGCGTGGTTTATCCTATAGAAATGTGGAATTCGGTGGTAATAAATTAAAGGCGGGGTCAATCCAATAGAAACGGAATTCAGTGGAAAAACATAGGGTGTTTGGTTTAACCAAATAGATGAAGGAAATCGGTGGAGATAAATTAAGGGCGTGTCAACCAAATAGAATCGGAATTCAGTGAGACAAAACATAGGGTGGTTAAACCATAAAGATGTGGGAAAAAATTCAAGGCGGGTCAAACCAAAAGAAGTGGAATTCATTGGAAATAAAGTAGGGTGGGTTAGCAGAGATAAAATCCAGTGTAGATTTTTTATTCAATGTGCATATTTGTTCTTTAAATTAGTAAAAGTGCTAATACCCAACAGTTTAACCGCTGAGACATTTTATTACCCAATGAGGAACTTGTAAAGGGAATGGTTACCCAAGCAGGTTTAAATGCTGACGATGCTCCTGCACTTCTGTGCTTCAGGCTGTTTTTGTTAGTTTTTATGTATGGTTGAAATTGAATTGGGGATTCATTTTTTGCTTATCTGGAGGGATCATTTGTTTTATATGGGGTTTCATATGTTTATCTGGATCTTTTTTGGTACCTGTTTACCAGGGATGTCCAGTCTTACATTATCAGGGCCTTTTTGGATTCTGCAGAATTGATTATTTGAGGTTTCATCAAGTTATTTTTGTCTATAAGGAGTATTAAACATTCCTAGCCCAAGGCAGTTTTCCAGTTTAAATTACCCTGGCCCCAAATGGAGGCATTCTTTATCTTTTTCCCACATTTTTTTTTTTTTCCCCCCATTCCAAGTGATGTTTTAAAAACAGGCAGGTTAGGCCATATAAATTAATTCTGCAGGTTATTGTATTATGAATCAAACTTGGGATATTTGCTGAAGAATTTTGTGAAAACAATGTTGAGTTCTTTTCCGTGATGTAATAATTATTTTTTATGTCATGTGAAAGTAATTAAAAACACCACATATTAAAAAAAATGATCACAAAAATGTCACCTACATGTTAAATATTGCCAGCGCTGTGTACTTCAATTCCTTTCCATGGCGGTGCGTAAAAGTCTGGGAATTGAAACGGATATATTTCAGTTGAAAAATTAATCCAAGAAGTCTTGATCAACAACAAAATGAAAATTCTAAATCTTTTTATGATATTATTTGTGTGAAGTCATATTAGTGCTAGAACATGGACTCTTGCTTACACAGTTCTTTGTGCCATGCACCATTTAATTCAATTTATTACTTTAAAAATATTAGCAAAATTTGTTAAATGGTCCTTCTCAGACTTGAAAATAGGTTATTTATTATTCGCAATGGGGGACGTACCGTAACGCAAATTTCACATAGCAATCCTCCCTGTAGCGGATCCGTCCATTGATACTCCTCACCGTAATGTCCTTGACTATGTATTGTAAACAAAACTGCCTAATGACGCCATTACTGGCGTGGAAGTCCCAGATGATGTAAGCATGTGTCACATGAGTTCCGGTAACCAGCCCCAAAACGTCTATCGTTTGTCATGATTTTGAATACAGCTATGACATCGAATGTTTTAATTCAAATTCGCAACCCACATCCAAGCTGCGCCCATAGAGGGAGCCCGCGGAGTAAGATTTTTTGGGTATACTGCTGCTTTATTTTTTAAGGGCTCGTGGAGACTAACTTTTGTTAGTGTAGTTAGGAGCCATTATTTAAATATAACTTCTGAAACATGTTACCTGCTTAATTAACCTTACTGAAGGCTTTCTTAACACGTTTGCTTCTATACATCAAACCTTTTTACTTTTTTTGCTTTTATCTTTTCACCTACTTTTTTTTGGTCTTGGCAGGCAAGGAGGGACATGGTACAAGCTTTCTATACACTTTATATAAAAATGATGATGATTGATGTAATATATATGACCTGATGGTTTGACCTTTATGTATTTACTCAGTTTTTTCATCTTGCTGTGACTAATATGAGTGGACATTCTTTGTACAGATAAAAAAATACCAGAACCGCTTACGGATGGCTGATGACTCCTTCCATAGAAAACAAGAAAGCACCTTGCATTCGACAATACGAGTCGGCCATCATCACCAAAAACCTCGTCACTCGCTTGCCTCCCCCTTCTTCACTGCCCAATCAGAACGCCCCTTGCATTCACCCCTGACCTGCTGACCTCGCAGTTTCGTGTTGTTAAGTTAAGTGTATGAGAACACCTCTCACACCCTACTGACATTATGTACCCGCCCCCAGCGGAGCACCGCCAGTCCACAGCTGTGTTAATCACACTGTGACAACTACATTTGTAACGTACCACAGATTAGTCACAAAAGGAAGTGAAGGCAGAAATAACTTACTCTTTCAAAAAAAGTTTTATAACATCCCATGAATTTGTCACAGAAGAAAGTGAAACTACGAGGCTGGCAACCTGATCTTGTAAAACAAACATGCCACAGACACTACCACTACAAGAGCATGTAACTGTTTTGTGCAGGCTTCCTGCTGCTAATGTAGTGTCTCCATTCTCCCTGGGGAGCACAATGTAAAATGATGGAAGTCAAGGAAACAATTTGTGCTTGTAATTTGACATACAGAAGACAGTGAAGGTAGACAGAAATTATTGCACCAGAAACCGGTATCATTTGTTGCTATTTGTGTTATGTGTTTGTGTGTGTGTTTTTTTTTAAGTTTAAATATAGTTTTTTTTTGATTTAAAGAGATAATGGATGTGCGGATTCATTAAAAAGAAACACATACAGAACCATAGTTCTGAGTTTTCATAAGTACAGAACCAGAGTGCTGAGTTTTCATAAGTACAGAACCAGAGTGCTGAGTTTTCATAAGTACAGAACTAAAGTACTGTGTTTGCATAAGTACAGAAACAAATGCTGTGTTTTCTTATGTGCACTGTTTTCATAAGTACAGAACTAAAGTGCTCTGTTTGCATGTGTACAAATGTTTTGTTGTTTACATAGTTTTAAAACCAGCATGTTTTGTTGTTTAAATAGGTACAAAACCAAAGTGGCAGAGAATGGAGATAGATCATCCTAAACCTGACAGACGAAACCGCCGCAGCAGAAGTCAAGGACGCGGGTATTCTCCAACCCGACGTGAAGGAAGACCAGCTGGTGACCGTTTTAATAGACCTAACAGTCGAAGATCTGATGGTACAAGCCATTTTGTTTTCTATTATCTACATATTAAGCCTTCCTCCAAATTGATTTGGATAATTTAATATTTTTTCCAGACATACTACCTTATATGTGCATCTATAATTAAATTCTTTATATTTTATTGCTTACATTAAAGTAGCTGTAATTCAGTGACTGTCTTTGCTATCATATTTATCTGTTCTAGTTTGTATAGATAAGGGTTCTATGGGTTGTGAAAGTTATAATTAGCATTCTGTTATGCAAAGAGTTCATTCATAACCCTCCACTCCCAAAGGAGCGCATAGGCCTTCAACAAACACATGCCAAGTCCTCCTGTCACGTGCCATCATCTCAAGTTCTTTCCACGTTCTCCTCATCATTTTCACCTCTGTTTCCAGCTCTCTTCTCCATGTGCTTCTTGGTCTACCTCTGCCTCTCTTGCCCTGGGGGTTCCAGAACAAGGACTGCCTTGTAATGCTATCAACAGGTTTCCTTAGTGTGTGTCCTATCCATCGCCATCGTCTTCTTCTCATCTCTTGTTCCACTGGCACTTGTCTAGTTCTTGTCATCAGTTCCACGTTGGTAACCTTGTCATACCATTTTAATCCCTCTATTCTACGCAAGCACCCATTTATGAAAGTCTGTAGCTTTTTGGTTGTTGTCTTTGTTGTTCTCCATGTCTCAGAGCCATACAATAGGACTGACCACATTTGAGTTGAAGATTCTTATTTTCGTGTTGGATCCGATTTCTCTTGGTCTCCATATATTTCCCAATGCAATGAAAGCTCCTCTTGCTTTTTGTATTCTTATTTTGATATCACTGTCTGTCCCTCCATTTATTCTCATTATTTTTGTCTTTTCCCTGTGTATTTTCAGACCCAATTGCTGTGATTGAGTGTTTTCAATTTGTCCTGAATCTGATTACGATTATGGGACAGAAGAGCCAAGTCATCAGCAAAATCCAGATCATCTAACTGCTTAGTCAGAGTCCACTGGATTCCATTTCTGTTGTGTGTTGTCGATGTTCTCATAACCCAGTCTATTGCTAGTAAGAAAAGAAATGGAGACAAGAGGCATCCCTGTTGCACTCCTGTTCTTATCCCAAACGGTTCTGTAAGCTGTCCTTCACGAAGAACTCTGCATGTCATGTCTTCATATGTTTTCTTTATTAAATTAATGATCTTCAGGGGAACTCCATAATACCTCATCAATTTCCAAAGTGATTCTCTGTCTACACAAATGCCTTTTCGTAGTCCACAAATCCGGTGTATAGTGGTGAATTCCATTCCAGACTTTGTTCAACTATTATTCTCAAAGTGGCTATCTGGTCTGTACAGGATCTGTTTTGTCAAAAACCTGCTTGTTCATCTCTGTTTCTTGTCTATGGACTCTTTTAATCTCTCAAGGATAATCCTGTTTAATACTTTTCCTGGCACTGATAGTAACATTATTCCTCTATAATTTGTGCACTCTTGTAAATTTTCCCTTCTCAGGCAACTTAATCAGATATCCTTCCTTCCATTCTGATTTTATGAGGCAACTTGTTTGCTTGTATTTCCCCGTTAGCTTCTTTGTGCTGTATACAGTTCTCTCATATTTCCTTTGGCTGCAGCATCTTTCGCCTCTCTTGCCAACTCCTCAATATACTTCCTCTTGTCTCTTTTGATACTTCTTTTTACTTCTTTGTTTGCTTCTGTGTACACTTCTTGAGCCTTGGCTTTGGAACTTCTGGTTTTGCTTGTGTTTAAATCTGCTTTCTTGTTTTTTTCTGTCTTTTATCTTATTGATGGTTTCTGTTGTTATCCATGCTTTTTGTTGTCGTTCTCTTTTCCCCAGTATTTCTTCACGTCTCATTCCTTACAGTTTTGATTTGCTGCCAACAGTCTTCTGTATTCTCTACATCTTCCAGCTGTTGGAGCACTTGGAATTTGTTTGTTGTTGTTAACCGCAAATTTGTCTCTTGTTTCTTAGATGGTCTACATTAAATTTATTGTCTATAATCTTGCATTGTTGCATATCTCTTGAGTTTCATTTTTACTTTGGCTATCAGAAGGTGGTGATCTGATGCCACATCTGCTCCTCTATATACCTTTACATCCTGCAATGATGATCTAAACTTCTTGTTTATGCATATATGATCAATTTAATTTTCTGTTCTATGGTCTGGTGATATCCATGTTGCCTTGTGTATTCTCTTATGTGGAAACATGCGTCCTCCGATAGCCAGTTGATTTGAAACACAGAAGTTTGAGAATAGTTCCCCATTTTCATTCATTATTCCTAGCCCATGTTTTCCCATGACTTCTTCAAAGCCGGTGTTGACTGTACCTATCTTTGCATTCATGTCCACCATCAAAATTGTGATGTCTCTTCTGTTTACTTTTCATAATTTCCTGTAGTTTAGTATAAAATGCTTCTTTCACAGACTCTTCTTTGTCATTAGTTGGTGCATAACATTGGATGACATTGACATGAATTTTCTTTTTAGCTGTTTTGAAAATAGCTGTTATTATTCTGGGTCCCACAGCTCCCCATTCAATGAGTGCTTTCTGTGCTTCTTTAGATAACATAAGAGCTACCCCTTCACTGTGGTGTGAACTTTCGTCTTCGTGTCCTGAGGACAGCACCAATTCACCTGTGATGAGTTTCTTCTTGTCTACCACCTTCCACTTTTGTTTCACACATTCCAGAACCTCGATTTGATATTCCTCATTTATGCTGCTACTTGTGCCACTTTCCTTGTTCGTTTAATGTCTCTGAACATTCCAGGTGCCAATCTGGAAGTTCTCCTAGAAGAAAGAAGGTTAGTCAGTACCTAGGGACTCCTTTCGGCTTTCTTTGTGTTGCTCATACGCCTCCTTGCGAGAGGACCTTCCCCTGTCTTGGATGGCTGTGTTTTATTTTCCTTAATTGACTTGTCCATGTTTGTTGAAGTTTTTGGTGGTTTAAATGTTTTACAGGATGGGTAACCAGCCCCAATGCCCAACCCTCCATTGTCGCTTTCTACGACTTGCATGGAGGGAACAGTTATTCCTTGCTCCCTGGTAACACATGGGTGTATGCACAGAGTACTGGAGAGTAACAGAAAAGAAAATTGTCCAAATCATTCTCTTTCCACACAACCTGCCTTAGGAAAAATTCTTAAATTGTTTGGCCGAAAAAGACCATCTCCAACCAGGAACTTCTTCATGGTGCAGTCAAAAAGGCTTGCACACCATCACTGCAGGCAGACGCTGGGTGGAACTGGGTTGGCCATGTCCTCAGAAGGGATCCTGGCACTACACCAGAACTGATATGATATGGACCTCCAGAAAGGACGGAGAAAGAAAGGCAGACCAAAGAAACCTGTCGGAGAAGGAAGAAAGGCTGACTGAAATGCAAAGCTATGAACCCATGAGTTGGGGCAGGGCACAAAGGATGGCCACCGACCAAGCAAAATGGGGACACGTTTGTTCCTGCCCTACAAGACACGACTAGGCGTGGAAGGCCATGATGCTTTTCAGTCAGGGGGATGTAGGAAATCAAGAAGAATATGTTAATGAAATCTGTTGTTGCTGTTTCAGCTAGTCTGGGGTCACCAGGACCCAGTGTCCAGTGGGATGGGGGCAAAGATAATGGTAATGCATTTGCCAGACATATAGAAAAGCAGCTAAGGAAGGTTGGGCATGGGCTGGCTGCCCCCTCCCCAGCTCAATTCTGACATAACGTAAATGTAGTCCCGTAGCCAGATAGGGGAGTTTAAAGTGGATATAGGGGAGTCGTGAGGTTTGGAGTGTTAAAGGCCTTCACTATACTAGGCCCAGCTTCGACGAGGTGATAGTGACCAGTTTCCCTTCCTCCTCGTGCCTTTGCCGTCCATGAGTTGGGGTACCCCTTTACAGTCGGGGTATTAGAATTGATCCTAATGGCATCTGTGTTTCGAAACGGGTTTCTGTGCTGTCGAAGGACCATTGCTCTTGCCTCTTTGTCGACCTCAGGACACTACATGTTACTCTCAGGAGACCTAAAGTGACGTTGTAGCAGGCAATTGGAAAACAGACTTGGAGGGGTAAAGAGACTGCTTGCAAATACCTTGAACACAAAATCCTGTGCTTCTTAGGCAGCCAATAAGGTCCGTGATCCAGTAAAAAATGAAATGGATGGATTAGTCATTGTTACTTATTGTTAAGCTATATCATTGTTGACTGAATACTTTTTATCAGCTCGAGGGCCAGACTCCAGAACTGGGAGAGCAATTATGATTCTCTCAGGCATCCATTAAACAGACAATTCCTCTGGTGCCCCAGAAGAAAATGTTCGCACTGAAACTGGGTGGATGCTTCACCAGCAACAGTTGGTTCCGTGTTCGTGGTTGGAATTCGTGGTAGTGCTCTTTCGGCGTGGAGGCGGCTGAGGCCGGGGTGGCATTCGAGATACAAAGTCGCCACAATTCCAGTGTAAGCTGGCCACTATAATTTATTTGCTCGATTCTTGTCTACAAACATCAGAACTGAAGTTAATGTGTGGTTGGTCTCTAATTGTTGATTTGTAGGGCACCATTCTTATCATTAATTCATCACATTATCATATTATCTTTCAGCTCCCAAGAAGATAAGGCTTCAACAAACTTATACCAAGT
>JAMPIV010015743.1:0-78568 GCA_024509875.1 Oreohelix idahoensis | reverse complement strand
GGTCAAGCACAATCAAGGAATGAAAAGAAGAATTAAATGAAAGAGATTAAACATAAAACTTTAAATATTTTGAACGTAAACAAATCAAAATAAAATAAATATATAACTTTGTGAAGCACTTTAATGGAAGGAAAAGTTAAAGGTAAAACGTGTAAAGAGGAAGGCAACGCTTTAAGGCTGGAAGAGGATACAGAATCAAGAGATCGACAAGAAAAGTCTGTCGTTGTGGAGAAAGCACCTGATGATGATAAAAGCAGGTTCATGACTTTGAAGATGATAAGAGGTTCATGTTCTTTGAAGACATAGTGCGGCATAGTTCGGCCGTCCTGAAGTATTACGGCAAGTATGTGAGAAGACGGTATTTGCCCTGTTTCCCCTGCTTTACCCAGCAGTGGCACAACAGTAGCCAAAACTCAAAGAGTATCTAATATGGGCTTCAAATGTGTCTACCTTCGCGCACAAGATTACTCTTGTCCAGATATGGTGAGAAAAAAGGTTAATGACGCTTCTACCACAAAGTGGTGTCCACAAGTGTTATGATTAAAATTCATAGCGACAATGTAGGTATTATAGTTAGCTAGACATGGCGCCTGTTCTGATAATTTTATACGAGCTTATTTACTAAGAAAGGAAGTGACGTCATAACGATATTGTGTAGAAGCAGACGGGAAGATTTAAAGCAGAGGTGGGGGATTGTCTGCTAGAGGAGATGTGTTTGAATGTGAGCTGACGGATGTGTATTGAGCTCCTGCAGTCTACTGTAATTTTCCTGCATCATTCCATCACTAGGGCACCAAGATACTTTGGTGAGGTATCCCTAGTCTATTCTATTCAGGAATCATATATAGTTACGACGATGTTAAGTGTACGATGAAAATAAAGACCGTACGATTGCCATTGACCAGCGTTTGATACTGAACGGACCTGGACCGACATGCCAACTTACGGCATTTTGACATCCTATATTCTATTATCATGGAGCTTTGTGTCCAGTACAATAAACTGCGTATTGTAAATTGTGAACGAGGTTTTTGTCAGCTCACTGACGTATGCTGACACGTGTTGTTGGACTACCACTAGTGTGCATTTTGGCCACGGAGACCTTCTCCGAACTTTATTTATATTACGGCACGCATCAACAAGATGTTCAGATCAGCGAAAACAATGCTGCATGTGAATGAGCACGTTAAATCTAGAATCTGCCGACAACTTTTGTGAAGGATTAAGCAATGGTTTATGTTAGCTCGTTTAAGCCCCCACCTCTGATTAACTAAGGGGAGTTCTTATTATTCTGGTATAGCTCAGTTTAGAGTGTGTGTAGTACATTGACTGAGACAAACATGCAGTAACTTTAAAATGATTAAATCGAAATTTGAAAAATTGCAAATAACACAATTTAATAATCACTTAAGTTGTAACAGTTTGAAAATAATTTGAATAGTTATGGATCAAGAAAAGTTATCATCACGGTCGTGATGGAAGGTAAAATTGTTACATGAAGTTCAAGTGGCAATCATACATTGAACTTAGCTCCCACTGACTGTTCTGCTCCGTCTGATGGGTTGTTTCTGTCAACCCTGCTCACACCCCGCGCTGGTCACGATAGTCGGGCGTAGCTCGTTTCCTAGAAATGTCAGGGAGAGTCTACAAAGGTGTACCTTGTTTTAAGGCTTAGGCCACTGTTCCCCTCTTGTTGCCGAGATAGTACTTTATGTTGGTACCACCAATAACTATAGTAAAGAATAGAAACGAAACGCTCTTATGAGAACTGCGTTTTCCAGGAAATCATCATTATATACGCTGAAGTTGCCTGCCTCAAATAACTATGACATCCAGTAGCGATTTTTACATTTTAATATTTACATGGCAATAAAATGTCCATGTTAGTTCACATGTTAGTAATGAAATATAGAATGTAAAATCACAACTTGCGTCAATCCTGGCTCACATACGTTTTTGTTCACATGAATAAAAAAGACTTGAACCGCATCTTACACGCGTCTGGGGTGTCGTTAATTTAATAAGTTCCGTCTCTGACTCTGTATGTTTCTTCACTTTCCAGACAGCGGCTTTCCTTTTTAAATTGATAAAGATTTCCTATGCTCTTTTCGTAAGTCCTGATAAATACTGAAATAAAAGGTGTCCAATCTGATAAAATGGAATTCTGAATTCTAAGCTTCACTCTGACAAGGTCTTGTGCCTTGGCAAGCGTTCTTTACAGTAGTTTTGACTAACTGAAATGTCAGGTTATGTTCTCTGCCTTCCCACGCATTCTTTGTTATGGAGCCCAGATGATCTGCCAATCTGATTTGAATATTGTGCATTACTCATCTAGTGCAAAATTTCAACCATTACTTTTCTGAAAATGGGATGTAAACTTCCGATTGCACTGTGTACCTACTCATAAACATGTCGTTAACCTCGTACGACTACGTGTATCAGATGCAACAGTTTATTACTTTCGCTAAAGTAATGTCTTATCTGTTGCTTGAGCACACACACAATCCGTCTCTTTAAAACCTTGGCGGAGACACACAATTGCAATATAAGTGATTACGCAAATTGCTCTGAGTAATGTACGTGTTAATCTGTGTAGTGGATTTGATGGTATTGTATGGTTGATGTTACCTAGTGTGATGCATGCGGTCAGCTGTGAAGGCTCCTGAGATAAATGTAGCTGTGAATTTACAGAAGGCCCTGCTTGCTACCACTTACGACCTCACACATATCTTTTTTTACTAATGAATGTGGCTACGTTAAAAATCTAGGGTACTGATATGTAATGTGTTGTGGTAGATTACATACACACACACACACACAGATATTTAATAAGTCTAATAATATTAATAAAATTTATAACACACTGAACTAACTCAAGCTGTTTAAATTTTTGATATTAAATTTTCTTTAAGTTTATTTGTTCTGAACCAAGGTTTTATTTTGGTCAGAACATATGAAAGGTTTTGAAATTATGAATGAAATGCATGAATATATGTCATAATAAACTAGAAAATGTGTACATATGTATTTCAAATGACTGGTTAATAGTAATTATCTTAAGATAGTCCCAGGAGAACCTATTTCTAGATATGCTGTTGGGGTGATATCATCACTCCCTGTCTATGACTACCAAACATTGTCCCTTTCACTGATGGGAGTAATACAAGTTTTATTTCCCAAAATTTTGTGGGTTCTAGTGATGGTAATATAGTTGGTGTGTTAGTAAATAAGTTGGTGAAGGTCCAGCAGGCCAGACGCTCACGTATCTTGACTGAGTAGTTCTGGTGCTGGAATCTGGTGGCCCCACCTCTCCGTGCTTGGGGGCAATATAAAGCTGCTCTGTCAAATTACTAGACTGCACTGGTCCACACTTGTATATATCAACACAGCATTTGACACCACTTTGGTGCCAAACAGAAACTCACACTTCTGCAACAAAAGTATTGGGTCATGTGTCAGAACTCTACCTCCTGAGCCACTTCTACACACAACACTACACAACAACACCACATAGACGGGGTCAGATCTCTCTGACCATACAGCACATCTTACCAAGTTGGTTTCACATAGTACTAGTTCCCCAAGACTACATATTCTGAAATATGTTCATTAGCTTCCTGCTATTGAATAAGATAGGTGATATGTTCCACTGATCTCAACACTTGATCCGCCCTTCATAATCCTTGCTGGCGTTTATGTATTTTGTTTGTCTCTAGACCCTGAACTTGGGCTGGGGATCTAGAGCGAATCCTTACTTGTTGTAAGGGATAGATTTTGATATGGCAGTATCAAATCACTCGAAACATTAAACAATATTAAAATATACAAAGAAATGCTTTCAGTCTTACCAGAATTATGAATAGAGAACACAGTTATATTCTAGCAAAACTCAGCTGAGCTGCTGGCTCTAGTATGGCGTCCCTCTAAATATTGCAATTAGGTTCTGGGAACTACACCACTGAAGAATTACTGTGTCTACTACTGGACAATTTATGTTGAATGGCAAAAATGCGCGTCTGTGCGCCGATAATATGATTATCTGTGGCCAATCACCGACTTCCCCCCTTTCAAATTTCAAACCTCCAACCAAAAGTCAATTCAGTCATACCTCAGTCAAGTATGTATTATTGTCTGTTGGTCCGTCTGTCTCTACTTGCTTTTTCATAAAAAACACGCTTGGTTCTACATGCCTTTTTACACGAATCGGTCTCTAAAGTTATTTTTAGCAACAATTTTCCACTATTTCCCCCTCTCTTTCATTCCAACTAGATTTTAGCACTTGAGTCTCAAGGCCGCAATTTTTGAAAATTAGTGACATTTTTTTTTTTTACAGTGCAGTCGCTCGTCTGTTATGAACAACACAGTCTTTTGTCAATATCTTCATTATTATCTATCCGTCTGTATAAATGAAAGCATATTATTTCTCTGCTCAAGATGGGCTATCAGACTAGCTAGGTTTTATATTCCTAACATTATTATTAAGAAAAAGTTACTTTTTCAAGGTTAGTTGTTTTTTTTTGAAATATGTTCGAGCATCTTCTGTAATGCGTTTGCCGCTGAATTCAAATAAAAGGACTCAGTATCGTAAAAGCGTCCAAGAAATGACTGTTGCGTATAATAGCTAAGGTCCCTTTTGTCCATTTCTTTACATTGTGTCAACTTGGGGACGTGAATTTTTTTCCTTTCCCCACCAATTGCGTCTTTTTAGCCTTGCTAGTTTCAAGCACGTGTTCAGTCATATTTTTTTCTTTTTTGATCTCCGTTCCCTCCCGTCTCCAAGGGTAAACGTTTTGTCTTCACGTCTAACAAGTTAGTTTCCATGGCGGGTAGTGAACCGCGGCATGGGCGATCATGTCTTCTAGTAGCTTACGCATTATTTTTATCCCTACATTTTATCTTTGGAGATATTTTAACGTTGTATCACGGTTAAATTTATCACACATCTCCCCACTTGAAAACATGCCTACGGCAAGTTCCAAAACCAGTGATACACATAGATAAAATTACTCCTCACGCCTACCACTACTCTAATTTTGATCACAGGGGTGCCGACTGAGGAAATCTGCACCGACATTCAATGACCCTGGGATGTACTCAATACTAAACTGATAAGGTTGCAGTAATAAAGACCACCTCAACAATCTGGCGTTTTCATGCTTAGCCTGAGATAAGAATACTAGGGGCTGATGATCCGTCTGGACCACAAAAGTCCTACCATACAGATAGATTTGAAACTTCTTTATTGCCCATATTAAGGCTAAACATTCTTTTTCGCTTGTGGAATATCCTTGCTCCGCCTTATTCAATTTGCGGCTTGCATAAGCGACTGGGTTCAGTTCCCCATCAGGTGAAGATGATCTTTGCAACAAAGCCGCCCCGAGTCCTACATTACTTGCATCTGTTCTTACGACAAAGTCCTGTGTCAAATCAGGCAGTTTGAGAATAGGCTTGCTAGTGAGTTTTTCCTTTAACTCTTGGAACGCTAATTCACATTGCGCAGTCCAAACTATTTTATCTGGATGTCCCTTGCGAGTCAAATCAGTCAGAGGAGCACATATTGAGTTAAAATTTTTGATATATTTTTGGTAAAAACCACATAACGACACGAATGATCGCACGTCCTTTTTTGTTTGTGGTCTAGGTGCTCTCTGCAGTTTTTCCAAGTTCTTGGGGTCAGGGGTCATGTTGCCCTGATATACAGTGTGTCCCAAGAATTCTAACTCTTTGCATCCAATACAACATTTTGTTGGCCTAGCAGTTAAGTTCGCCTCCCTAAGCCTATCAAATAACATTTTTAAGGAGTCAATGTGTTCTTCAAATGTCTCTGTGGCGACGAGAATATCATCCATGAAATTCGTGATACATGGGTTATTCAGGGGATCCAACAATTTGCGCATCATCCTTGAAAATACACTCGGAGCATTTTTCAGTCCGAATGGTAGCATGTTGAATTCATAATGTCCATCCGAAGTGCTAAAAGCCAAATAAGGTCTCACTTCAGGCTTCACTGGAATCTGGTAATAGCCTTTACTAAGATCCACTTTTGAAAAGTATTTTGCCTTGTTTAATCTGGCAAATAACTGTTTTGTGTCTGGTAATGGGTCCACTTGTCCTTCTGTGACAGCATTCAGTTTCCTGTAATCTATGCACAGTCTGTGTTCCCCAGACGGTTTTCTCAACAAAACTACACTGGAGCTAAAAGATGATTCACTGTGTGAAATAATCCCCTCCTTCAACAAATAATCTATTTCTTCCTTCAATGCCTTCTCCTTCGCGAACGGAATAGAATAGGCTCTCATACAGATTGGGTTTGAGTCTACCAGTTTCATGTCATACTGTAGCAAATTTGTATGTCCTGGTTTATCTGTTAATACATCCGTATGTTCCTCCAGAACCTGTTTAACTCTCTCCCTCTGATTTTTAGTCAGGTGCTTACTGACTTTTACCTGTGCTGCTGTTTCACAAGGATGTAATGGGTATTCATGTGAGGTGAGTGGTTCCTTTTGCATTTGAGTTGCGATAGCCAAGGTCAGTAAGGGGGTGCTTTCCTGGAGTGGTCTGTCCAGATACTTCTTTAAAAGGTTTACATGATAAACTTTCTCCTTCCCCTTTTTGTCAATTTTATAGTTTGTTCTAGACACCTTCTCTAGAACCGTATATGGACCTTGCCATCCAATTTGTAATTTATTCTGGCTACCGGGTAGTAGAAGCAGCACCTTCTCTCCCACAGCTAGTTCTCTGTCCTTTGCCTTCCTATTAAAATATGCTGCATGTTTCTTCCTGGCTTGTTTCAAATTATCATTTGCCAGTTTCCATCCAGCTTTCAAACGAGTGGTCAGTTCGTTCACGTATTGATAAGATGAGGTAACAGTCCCTTCTGCCTTCTCATCTGTCCAGGTCCTTAATAATGCTACATCTGGATTTTTAATTTTCCATATTTATTTTTCATGGCACCCATCGGGTCCCGTCCATTAGAAGCATTAGAGTGAGGACTTTTCTTCCTAGAATCATCACTTTTTAAATCGACCACTACCAATTTTTTGCTTGGGTTTATCTCCCCACTTTAGATTGCTTATGAGAGATCTCCGCTCTCTTTTCTGTTCTTCCAGTTTATATAAGTCTGACAAGGGATTGTCATCTTATCCTGGGTAAAATTTACTCTTTGTACTCGTCGCATAGTGGCCATGTTAATCTATTCAAGTGAAGACTGGGTGTGAAAAGGGGGCTCCCATTCCACTTTGTCTACCTGAGTATAATTAGTTTTCCTTCCAGGCCTAAATTTGCCCTGTGGCGTTTCTAGGTCCTGCACATTTTGTCCCTTTGTGGGTGTTCCCTCATGAAATACGCCACATGCTTCTACAAAGTTCTCAATATCGACATTTACGTCAGGCCAATAGTATTTTCGAGCAATCTCTTGGCAGATGGTACCGACTTTCTCATGGTCACCATCTTTTCCAACATGTAAGCTCCTTATTAAGTTTGCCCTATATATCTTGGGAAGAACCAACTGTCCGTGACCAGTGGATCTAGTTCCTGTCTTCCTGTATAATAATTTGCTCTTCACAAAGTACTCTCCCTTGCTTGGAGGTGTGTGGCATTTGGGCAATTTTTTGAAACATGGCTTAAGGGTCTTATCCTCAGCCTGCGCCTTCCTCATCTCCTCTGGATGAGCATTTATAGGTTCACCTTCTTCCTCCTTTTTCTGTGACCTGGTCTGCACTGTCGCCATGATCACAGGTCTCTCGGGATTCCCCAAGAAGACGTATCTACACCCCAATATCAGAGGGTAGATTGGTTCATCTATCACTGCTGCTCTGATTTCTCTTTCCACATAGCGAGTTTTCACCGTTATCCTTGCGATGGGAAGTGTCATGAGTGGTATGTCCTTAGTCGCCCCTTGTATTTCCACTGTTTCTGTGGTATACTGACTTGGGTCCACTAGGCTAGACTTCACAACTGAATCATAATCCAAACCTGTATCATAAAGGCACCTTGTGGTGACCCCATTACAAATAACATCCTCACAAACTGGGGGGGAGGGGATAAGGTTCCTGCTGTCCATTAGGATTAACCTTTAATCTTTGAGTCCCCGACTTCATTGCAGCAATGTTTGAAGGTTTCCTTCTACAAAATTCGGTGTTATGGTTATCTTTCTTGCACCATTTGCACCATCTTTTTCCTTGGTTAAACGGTTTTCTTTCATTGTATTTTTGGTCATTGAACTGTGAGTTTCTGTCTCGATAGTCATTTCTTGGCCGTTCAAGGTTTGTCCTACCTTTATTACCCTGTTCTATATTATCAAATTTATTAAATTGCTGTGGAGCTTTAAAATTGTCTATGTGCTTCTTTTTAGCACCACTTACCTCTGCCTGGGCTGCCTGATACCTCTCAGCGAAATTTAAAACATCCCGCAACCTCTCTGCACCTTGTTCCATGAGAAATGTTCTCAAGTCTGGAGCCATGGACTCTCTCAATTGCTCTATCATGATCATCTCTTTAAGATCTTGGGTCTTCCCCAGAGCAGTCCATTTCTCCAAATAGGTTTCCAGTCTGGCAGAGAATTGGTGGTATGTCTCCCCAGACAACAGTTTGGCATTTCTAAATTTCTTACGATAAAATTCACCATTTTTTTCGTATATTAACCACAAAGCCTGTTTTAACATGTCATAATTGTCTTGGTCTTCTCTGTTCATTTTTGCGAAGACTTCATAAGAAGTGCCTCTCAGTCCCTGTGATAACTTTAAACTCCACCTCTCTCTCTCTAACCCATATGTAGTAGCTAATAATTCAAAACGACTGAGGTACCCCTCTATGTCATCGTCTTTCTCAACAAAATGGTCTAAATGAAACCCCATAGCTGATGTTGAGGCTCCCTGACTAGGCGTAGCAATTGAGGCAAAAGGGATGGCACCATTTTCAGGAGCATGGCCTTGTAATTCCAGCTCCCTTAGTCGTAATTCGTGCTCCCTTTGGAACCTTCTATCTTCTGCCTCCCTTTGCTGTCGTTTTTCTTCTGCCTCCCTTTCGGCCTTTTTTTCTGCTGCCTCCCTTTCGGAAGTCAATCGTTTATCTTCTGCCTCAATCTGCAGCCTCTTAAGTTCTCTATCAGCCTCAATTTGTAACCTCTTCTCTTCAGCTAACCTCCTATCTTCCCTTTCAATATACTTGTCACATTCTGCAGTTACGTATTGAATTAAACCCTGACCATCCATTCCCATATTCTTCGCCGTTAGCACAGCAGCTGATCTGAACTTTGCCAGCTCCGCCATACTTTTTAGACTATTTAGCAATGAGCAAAATAAATCTCCAACCAATTAATAACTAACGTAATTCTAATTAATTAATTAATCAATTAACTACCACTGGCTGTGAAGATTCACCAACTTTTATTTTAAGGGACAATTTTAATTTTTACAATTTGTCCCCCTAATTTAATTCTCCCACCAGGAGATCCTAATATTACTGATAAGCTAATTATCCCGGACGAGCCCCCAATATATTTAGTGGATTTGATGGTATTGTATGGTTGATGTTACCTTGTGTGATGCATGAGGTCAGCTGTGAAAGCTCCTGAGATAAATGTAGCTGTGAATTTACAGAAGGCCCTTCTTGCTACCACTTACGACCTCACACATATCTTTATTACTAATGAATGTGGCTACGTTAAAAATCTAGGGTACTGATATGTAATGTGTTGTGGTAGATTATTTAATAAGTCTGATAATATTAATAAAATTTATAACACACTGAACTAACTCAAGCTGTTTAAATTTTTGATATTAAATTTTCTTTAAGTTTATTTGTTCTGAACCAAGGTTTTATTTTGGTCAGAACATATGAAAGGTTTTGAAATTATGAATGAAATGCATGAATATATGTCATAATAAACTAGAAAATGTGTACATATGTATTTCAAATGACTGGTTAATAGTAATTATCTTAAGACAGTCCCAGGAGAACTTATTTCTAGATATGCTGTTGGGGTGATATTATCACTCCCTGTCTATGACTACCAAACATTGTCCATTCACTGATGGGAGTAATACAAGTTTTATTTCCCAAAAATTTTGTGGGTTCTAGTGATGGTAATATAGTTGGTGTGTTAGTTAGTAAATAAGTTGGTGAGGGTCCAGCAGGCCAGCCGCTCACGTATCTTGACTGAGTAGTTCTGGTGCTGGAATCTGGTGGCCCCACCTCTCCGTGCTTGGGGGGGGCAATATAAGGCTGCTCTGACAAAATACTAGACTGCACTGGTCCACTCTTGTATATATCAACACAGCATTTGACACCACTTTGGTGCCAAACAGAAACTCACACTTCTGCAACAAAATTATTGGGTCATGTGTCAGAACTCTACCTCCTGAGCCACTTCTACACACAACACTACACAACAACACCACATAGACGGGGTCAGATCTCTCTGACCATACAGCACATCTTACCAAGTTGGTTTCACATAGTACTAGTTCCCCAAGACTACATATTCTGAAATATGTTCATTAGCTTCCTGCTATTGAATAAGATAGGTGATATGTTCCACTGATCTCAACACTTGATCCGCCCTTCATAATCCTTGCTGGCGTTTATGTATTTGTTTGTCTCTAGACCCTGAACTTGGGCTGGGGATCTAGAGCGAATCCTTACTTGTTGTAAGGGATAGATTTTGATATGGCAGTATCAAATCACTCGAAACATTAAACAATATTAAAATATACAAAGAAATGCTTTCAGTCTTACCAGAATTATGAATAGAGAACACAGTTATATTCTAGCAAAACTCAGCTGAGCTGCTGGCTCTAGTATGGCGTCCCTCTAAATATTGCAATTAGCTTCTGGGAACTACACCACTGAAGAATTACTGTGTCTACTACTGGACAATTTATGTTGAATGGCAAAAATGCGCGTCTGTGCGCCGATAATATGATTATCTGTGGCCTGTGGCACCGACACTTCCCCCTTTCAAAATTTCAAACCTCCTACCAAAAGGCAATTCAGTCATACCTCAGTGAAGTATGTATTATTGTCTGTTGGTCCGTCTGTCTCTACATGCTTTTTCATAAAAAACACGCTTGGTTCTACATGCCTTTTTACACGAATCGGTCTCTAAGTTATTTTTAGCCACCCCCCCTAATCCACTATTTCCCCCTCTCTTTCATTCAACTAGATTTTAGCACTTGAGTCTCAAGGCCGCAATTTTTGAAAAAAAGTGACGTTTTTTTTTTTTACAGTTTCATTTAAACTTTATATTTAACAGTAGAAAAAATACGTTTTTTGTTACAAAATGCTAATTCTCAACCAGTTAAAAATCGTACGATGATTTTCTTCCACTGGTGTAGTCAAAGTGTTAAAGATTGTCAACTCATTAAACCCAGCACAGAGTTTTTCATAACAGGTCATCTTGTATTATCTGGAACGTGTGATGAGGCTCCGACAAGAATGTGAGTGTTAACAATTGATGTGTGTTTATGAACGTCAGAACGCGGAATGGTAGAAAAAAAAAAATGATTTTGCGATAGAGTTGACAGGTTGGTAGTACATCACTCATACTCACACTGTTCGAATTCAAGAAGTACTGGAACTACGGTGGTCTTTTTATAACATTTAATGGGACGCACACTTGGACAGTACTGTATGGTTACAGGAACAAATGTCGACATAGACAGCATAATGTTGATCACAGGAATATCATCTTAAGTTAGCATTCATGCTTGGCAAATATCATAATGGAGCATTCGTAAATAAGCATTCAGAGTTCCATCATTTACCTCATCTGGCTTTACTGCCTTGGCACGTCAGACCCTAACCAATATATAGGAATGCTCCTAGACCTAACCTCGTCTAGCGAATATCACTTCACGTAAAGTTCAATATATATATATTTCATAATATAGGAATCCCAGACATGGGTTCTCACATGTAGCAGTGATCTCTTGGTTCATCGAGCGATAGTACAGGCATCCCTTTTTCTCACTCGATAAATACAAAGTATATGGATTTCAACATGGCTGTGCTTCTCTCGTGAGCTTCACTCACTATTGGATACAGACCAATTTTGGTCAAATCGTTAAATGTACTCCCATTTCTTCATAGCTTCTATCCCATAGAGGTAATTGAAACAAATATCATCTGATCTTGCGTGTCTATCCGCTGATTACCTAGGAATGTATATTCCTTTGAATAACATATTCTTTTTAAAAGTACCACCGTGTGCTCCTTGCTTATCGACAACGAGGGGAAGCCAAGTTCATTTAATAAATTGTGGTCGATCCTTTCTATCACGAAATAAAAACTTTTGCCAATCCTTTGGCTAGAATAAACCACACGTGGGAATAAAGTACTGTACAACTGGGTTGTTCCCCCTGACTATCACTTTTCCCATTTATTAAATTTTACCTAAAGCACTTTCGACATACTCCAACGAGCCGATATCTTTGCTAGGCAACTTCCCGCTGCAAAGACAAAATTTTCTAGACAACCTAGTTCTACCGACTTAAAATGTACAAGATATCCAGTATAATACAGGGTACCTCGTCCTACTCATACAAAACTCGTATAAATTCAGGCCATAGATACACTGAAAAGAACAATCCCTACCCAGTCCAAGAAAATAACTCACCCTTCTTGTCCGATCGAATGAACTCAACTAGCTCAAAAATGATTAGTCCACTATTTCATAATAAGTTAATATTCCGGTCTGTCACTAAGAACAACACAGCAGTCTTTTATCAATATCTTTCATTATTATCTATCCGTCTGTACAAATGAAAGCATATTATTTCTCTGCTCAAGATGGGCTATCAGACTAGCTAAATATTCCTAACATTATTATTAAGAAAAAGTTACTTTTTCAAGGTTAGTTGTTTTTTTTTTGAAATATGTTCGAGCATCTTCTGTAAAATGCGTTTGCCGCTGAATTCAAATAAAAGGACTCAGTATCGTAAAAGCGTCCAAGAAATGACTGTTGCGTATAATAGCTAAGGTCCCTTTTGTCCATTTCTTTACATTGTGTCAACTTGGGGACGTGAATTTTTTTCCTTTCCCCACCAATTGCGTCTTTTTAGCCTTGCTAGTTTCAAGCACGTGTTCAGTCATATTTTTTTCTTTTTGATCTCCGTTCCCTCCCGTCTCCAAGGGTAAACGTTTTGTCTTCACGTCTAACAAGTTAGTTTCCATGGCGGGTATGAAAATCCGCGGCATGGGCGATCATGTCTTTTAGTTGCTTACGCATCATTTTATATCCCCACATTTTATCTTTGGAGATATTTTAACGTTGTATCACGGTTAATTTATCACAATCTGTGTACTGATATTGGCCGCGCCTGCAATTAACCAACTTGGTTGTCGATAATGTTCTCTCAGCATTTGCTCCTGCAAATGTTAAGTTTTATCATCCACCAGGAGTGTCAGATAAACAAACAAGAAAGAATACACTGAAAGTAGCGAAATAATATAGATACAAAGTATCCTTCTCTACAGAGCAGAGAAAGAAAGGAAGAAAGTGCGACAATTGAAAGCAAATCATGCAATAAAAAAATCCGTACCACAAATGTACCGATTACTGCCGTAGTGAAACAGAGATTAGGAATGAAGAAGGGGTTCCCCCAATCCATTTTCTATGACAGTATGAATACGTATCTAATGCCCTGACGGATACAAAATAATTATACATACTAACAATACTAAACGCAAAGCTCAAACTGAAAGATTTAAAAAAAAAATGTTCTCAAAGACAAAAATTAGAAATGTACAAGTTTAAAGTTTTATTTCTTTACTTACTTTTACAAATAACAATTTAAATATTACAACTGCTTTAGATGAAATGCATTCAAAAAGTTAACACGAATGAGGCCTCTAAAAATACTTATTTTTAGTTTTTAAGCGTGTTACCTCCCTGTAAGAAAAATAAAATAAAAACTCGATTAATTCCCGTAACACTTTAATAAAAAAGGTTTTTTTTTTTTTTAAAAACCTTTATTTGGTCTATGATTTTAAACAACATCAATGTTATATACAAGAATGACATTATGTAAGATATGACATCCCCCCCCCCCCCCCCCACCCTCTTCATCCCCAAATAAGCAGTACAACGTATCACAAAGCAATATTTACATTATAATATTAAAGGATAAAAGGTACAAACCCCCCCCCCCCCCCCCCTCCCCCTTCCCTCCCAAAAAAAAAAAACTTATTACCAACCAATATTTAAACAAAACTTATCACAAACTTCGTCAATATTAATATTTAAAGTTACTTAATAAAGAAATAGTAAAAATACACAATAGACAAACCATAGTTGATGGTAGATGAAAGTATGAATGATTGATGGTACAATGGGTATTTATAGTATGAACACAGCAAATTGTCAAGGTTGCATTGCCTTCCGTAAAGACCCAGGGTCACAGAAGGCGTGATGCATAATATTTAAAGTATATTATTTACACAAAATCTTATTTATTTTAAACTTGTCTTGTTATGTCATGTGTTATTTGTTCATATATTTGTGAAAAAATTCTACTGTCATAATGTATGCCGTCATGTACTGCCCTATTCCTACATGTCCATACTAAGTATCTAAATTCTGCTAATAAAGTTAAGAGTTTGAGCTCCGTCTGTCTCGGTAAAGTCGGTAAAATATTCAACATGACCGCTTGATACATGTTGAGTGATTGCGGTGTTTTGGAAGCTATCAGTGTTCTTAGTTTAATAAAAAAGCACATGTACAATTCTAACTGGAGCCTCTACTTACGACATGCACGAGAGAGCACTGGCTTTATTCTTTACTTGTTACATTATAGACCTGTGTTGCAGGCTGAATTACCTCACTCCTAGCCCAAGGGAATTAATTGTGAGAAGTCTAGTACAAACAAGCCAGATTTTGGTTGTCCCGCTCGGTTAATTGATTTAAAAATATAAATCTATTGTTTGCTCGTATGTACGAGAATAGAGCGTGTTAATCGCTGCTAACATCTCACGGCGAGTCCCGTGTGAGATGAATTTGTTTAAGATTTTGTGAGGTGAGCGATAGTCGCCCAGCTTGCCCGGGTCAGATGTTTGACTGAGGTTTGCTGGGTAAGGTGATTTTGAGTGGCAGAGAGTCCCCAGCGTGTGTACGGGGAAGTATGTAGTGGCCATGTTTTTTTTCGGAGTGTACCTGGGAATATGTTGGTACCAGAATTACTGATGGATATTTATGTGTGAATCCATTAGATTAATATGTGATTTATCTGCAGATATATATATAGATAGAGAGTATATTATTTCAAGAGATGCTCTATAGGCCTTGGTGGTGTTTTGAGGCCCTACATGTATTATTATTACTGATAGAATCTATGGACATATTTTGCATTCTTACACTGCTATGACAGCAGGTGTTTTGAGGCCCTACATGTATTATTATTACTGATAGAATCCATGGACATATTTTGCATTCTTACACTGCTATGACAGCAGGTGTTTTGAGGCCATACATGTATCAGTATTAGAAGGATCCGTGGACATTTTGCATTCTTACACTGCTATGACAGCAGGTGTTTTTGAGGCCATACATATATCAGTATTAGAAGGATCCGTGGACATTTTCCATTCTTACACTGCTATGACAGCAGGTGTTTTTGAGGCCATACATATATCAGTATTAGAAGGATCCGTGGACATTTTGCATTCTTACACTGCTATGACAGCAGGTGTTTTTTTAGGCCATACATTTATCAGTATTAGAAGGATCCGTGGACATTTTGCATTCTTACACTGCTATGACAGCAGGTGTTTTTGAGGCCATACATATATCAGTATTAGAAGGATCCGTGGACATTTTGCATTATTACACTGCTATGACAGCAGGTGTTTTTGAGGCCATACATGTATCAGTATTAGAAGGATCCGTGGACATGTTATATTCTTACACTGCTATGACAGCAGGTGGTTTTGGAGGCCATACATGTATCAGTATTGGAAATTAGTAGCACTGTGATCTTTACAGGCTACAGAAAAGGAGAGCGCTAAGGATTTTAGATATATTACTACTGAGTGGATCCAGGAACATATATTGGTAGCGCTGCGGTGTTGGTAGCCTACAGGATGAGATAGCGCTGATAGGATCCATGCATATCTTAAAGTTCTTGACGATACGTCGAGGCCGGGAGGAGTACAGGCCTTTAGTTCGTATGCAGTGTGAACATTGAGAACTTACCTGTGTTATTTGTTAGTTCATATGCAGGGTGAACATTGAGAACTTGCCGGTATTATTTCATCTATTGTAACTGTATTTTGTCGATGTTATGGTGATCGTATCGTGGCGTGATTAAATTGTCTAAGAAAACGTCACCAGATTGTTCCACGATCCATGACTCTTATGTGTATGTGCTGTTTGGACATTACACACAACATTTATCAATAGGATGTAACACACACTAGGGATGTATCAGTGGTAGCCAACAAAATTTCAGGGTGGTATCAACCTGATAACACAACATGACCTTCACATTCACATCAAGGGTCGCGTCAGTGTTGAAGGTCGATTCTAGTGAATCTCAGACGTCTTCTATCTCTTTCTTTGAAAATACATTATGAAAGGTTATTTATGGCTATCTATCTATCTATCTATCTATCTATCTATCTATCTATCTATCTATCTATCTATCTATCTATCTATCTATCTATCTATCTATCTATCTATCTATCTATCTATCTATCTATCTATCTATCTATCTATCTATCTATCTATCTATCTATCTATCTATCTATCTATCTATCTATCTATCTATCTATCTATCTATCTATCTATCTATCTATATATCTATCTATCTATCTATCTATCTACCGAACAAATGATATAATATCGAATGTAGGTTTAATGATGATGTTAATGCTTTTCAACATATTTTGTTTAATGGTAATACTTAGTTTGTACTTTTCAACATATTTTATTTCAAGTTTATAATTAGATACTGTGAATGTGAGTATACTATTATTTTACCTTTACAACTTGAATTCCTTCAATTGATGGGTAAAATGTATGTGAGAATAACTGAAATCAGTATAAAAGACCAAAGAAAGGAAGGGCAGAATGTCAGACTAGCCTGCGAGCCCAATTCTCAACATTTTGAAAAAAAAGTTCTTTCGTTCGTTCTATCTATCTATCTATCTATCTATCTATCTATCTATCTATCTATCTATCTATCTATCTATCTATCTATCTATCTATCTATCTATCTATCTATCTATCTATCTATCTATCTATCTATCTATCTATCTATCTGTCTGTCTATCTGTCTGTCTGTCTGTCTGTCTGTCTGTCTGTCTGTCTGTCTGTCTGTCTGTCTGTCTGTCTGTCTGTCTGTCTGTCTGTCTGTCTGTCTGTCTGTCTGTCTATCTATCTATCTATCTATCTATCTATCTATCTATCTATCTATCTATTTATCTATCTGTATTTCTGTCTGCCTGTCAGTTCTTCCGTCCGTCTGTCTGTCTGTCTGTCTGTCTGTCTATCTATCTATCTATCTATCTATCTATCTATCTATCTATCTATCTATCTATCTATCTATCTATCTATCTATCTATCTATCTATCTATCTATCTATCTATCTATCTCTGTCTGTCTGTCTGTCTGTCTGTCTGTCTGTCTGTCTGTCTGTCTGTCTGTCTGTCTATCTGTCTATCTATCTATCTATCTATCTATCTATCTATCTATCTATCTATCTATCTATCTATCTATCTATCTATCTGTATTTCTGTCTGCCTGTCTGTTCTTCCGTCCGTCTGTCTGTCTGTCTGTCTTTCTGTCTATCTATCTATCTATCTATCTATCTATCTATCTATCTATCTATCTATCTATCTATCTATCTATCTATCTATCTATCTATCTATCTATCTATCTATCTATCTATCTATCTATCTATCTATCATAGGGTGGGCGAGATGATGATGATGCTGTTGTGATATGTTATCACTTTCTTGCACACTGGCAACCGACCCGATCAACAATAAAACTCTGATTCTTAGGCAGGCGCTGTATTTGTTCATACAACCCTGTCAGTGACCCTAACCCACGAAGCAAACATGAAACAAATAAAACAGAGCAAACAAAACATTAAACCAGTAAGCAAACAAACAAAACACCCAGTCAGTGCTCGATTGCTAATCTGAAGACGCAAACAAAACAACGACTGATTAAAATCATAAGAGTTAGATAATGAGAAACACCATACTCTCACCTGTCAAACTGTCCTTCTTCCACGCTACGTGAAACATTCAATTATCATGCACACACACATACACACACACACATGCATGTCGTCCAATGAGACTAGTATGGTGTTGTGCATGAAGCTGGCAATCTCACCAGGAAACACATATTGCTACCGAAACCACTACTGCACGAGCATATGAATACTTTGTGTGGTTTCTATGCGGAGGCCAGCCACCATGGTGGCCATATGCTCTGTGAGGAGCGAGAAGCGACAAATTTTGTACCCAAGTGGATCCACGTGCTCTCATAAATTATCAGACACATAACAATAATTAAATAATATTGAAATATGCATAAAATAGAATTACACAATATGTACAACCAATACTCTCATTAATGAGAATAAGCTACTACCTCGCATCCGATCCACATCAGTATTCATCCCTGCACTCTGAAGCATGTCGTATATGCCGACTGATGAGATTTGGAACGCATCATTTAAAACACATTGTTACAGAAACAACCACTGCAATAGCATAAAAATGCTTTCTGTGGGCTTGTGATGGACAACAGTTACATTTGTGTTTCCATGCTCCGCAAGGAGCAAACAGAGAAACACCTCAATTTCAAAGTGCCTTACGCACAAAGAAGTGGCATTGTGCTTACCAGAAATCTAGATGACTATCCTCACCTCACTCAAAGTAACCCACCAAAGATATACAGTAGACTCAAAGTAACCCACTAAAGATATACTGTAGTACTATGATCAATTATCGTGAAATACACTAAATTACCCTTACATCAAAGAACAAAATAAAATTACTCTTGACTTAACAAAACTAGAACTAATTTCATCACACA
Source organism: Oreohelix idahoensis (assembly GCA_024509875.1). Taxonomy (NCBI): domain Eukaryota; kingdom Metazoa; phylum Mollusca; class Gastropoda; order Stylommatophora; family Oreohelicidae; genus Oreohelix; species Oreohelix idahoensis. The sequence goes on along the minus strand of JAMPIV010015743.1, from coordinate 59,520 downwards.
AAGGAGATTTAACACGAAAACTGTCTCTTCCATTACTGAAGAAAATTACATTAACCTGCCTTCAACCTCGTATCATTTCACCCAATATAAAAAAAGCGTAACATTATAGGCTTACAACGCATGATAACTAAGCGTGTTATGCAGACTCACTGGCGCCACTTTTATGTAACAGTGCATGATGCTTTTCATGAACACGTGGCTGCCATCTTGCCAATAGGTAATATTATCTAAATTTCAGTCCCTGATAACATCTCTGTCCAGTCCTATGTATGAAATAGTTTCCTACTATGTTTGCCTTTCTTGCCCCGTCTAATGAATGAAATAATTGCTTCTAAACTCTTATAGCCGCAATCTGGGCTTAACACCAGTAAAATCTATCCACACATATTTTCACTCATATATAATATCAGAACTAAACATAATGTCCTAAAAGAAATCTCCGTATGAAACACATTTATCTATCTATTTTGTTAAACATCATACCAAATATGTAGAGACCTACATCCCTATATTCTTTCTAACATATCACCTTCTACCTAAATTAACTCACGTGTCATGTCTTTATTCATCTTCTACCCACACAGGGCGTCTCGTTTCGTTTGTTCTCTCTGGGCGGCTCTTGCAAAATAGGGTCGTTCGCCGGCTTACTCTCTCTTTACATAGGCGCTAGTGCTAATCGTTCAACTTTGTGCGCGCCGCGTAGTAATTGGACCACGCAAATAACACGCGATAAATTCTCTAGAAGGAGCAAATACACTCATAATCAACACAACTATTTCAAGGCTTTATTGTGGCCTAGTAATATGTCTTCCACTTGAAGATGTTGTGGTAGGAAGGCACTGAACCACGGAGACAATGACGATGACAAGATGGCGCCGTCACATATCTAATCATCTATCTGCCTGTCTGTCTGTTTGTCGTTTCTATCTATTTATTTATCTACCTATCTAACTTTTAGTTTGCCAGTCTCTCCGTCCGTCTGTCTCTCTATTTACCTGACTGTCCATCTCTCCTAGTCTGAGCGTCAATGTTACCATCTGTCTATCAGTATTTGTATCTGTCTATCTAGATGTCACAAGATGGATTTTGAGGGCGACCTCTTTCCGATCTCGTTTTTACTACGGTAATAATCAATTACATTTTGGTACTGATTTTATTGCGATTTTTTCCGAGTCGCACCCGATTCTTTCTCTGTCCACTGTAGCAGATATTTTGGATTTTGCTTCTTGCACCCCTCTTAGAGGTAAGTCAACACGTCTGTTTGTTACTCGTCTCTTCCCTAAACATTTGAAGGAGCAGGAGAATATTATCGAAAACCATGTTGGTTAATATCGTCAGCGGCCGACATCAGACATCAGCTGAACACTAAAGTCACACAGCGTACTTGCTTAATTGCTGATAAGGCCAGTCTGCGCTCGTCACAAAGCTGGTAATACGGGATGACACAGTTTGGACAGACAGGACTGATACGATTACTTTCGATGAGGTAATAAGATGTTACATCTCACACACATTAAATGAGAGTTTACCGATATGTTTGTGAGTTGGTGCACAAGGCATCGGCTGGTTGATTACAATATATGGAAAACGTGACCTTTGCATCACGCACAAAATTATTCCATGTCGGAAAATTTTAAAATTACCCCTCCCAACATTTTTGTTTGAAATGATTGAAGCCCTGAGCAGCTCCAAAAGAAACAGATGCGGGGGTAGGACTAGCATTTAACATGCACGTTTCAGTGTCATTTTACTATAAGAATTGCTTCCCAAAGACACCAGACTTGCCAATAGTTAGAATCAGGATTCTATCTTATCAGACCGGAAACCTTTTATTGGAGTATTCATAAGGACTTAGAAAACAGCCCAGGAAAACGCTATCAATTAAATAAGGAAAATCGAAATATCTGACGAAACTGAAACACATGGAGTCATAGAGGGTATTATCTTATAAGAACAAGAACACGTGTAAGAGGCCTAATCTAGTACCTTAATTTCATTTATCTGAACAAAACGTCTGTGAGCCAGGATTGGCGTAAGTTGTCATTTTACATTCTATATTTTTCATTACTAACATGTGATCTAATATGTATATATTACCATGTGAATTTTAATATGTGAAAATCGCTAGTGGATGTCCAAGTCATTTGATTCTTGCAACCTCAGCGTATAGAATGATGATTTAATGAACCACCACTGCAAGGACTGGTGACAGCTTTATCGCTAGTTTCTTTAAGCGAACTAAAAGCATAAGGTAGTCCCAAGTTCCATATGGAGCAAGAGGAGAGAGATGAAAGAAATGAACTTTTCAGTCAGTGTAAATGTAAATAAAAACAGATTCAGTTCATATTGTGAATACTTTTCAAACAGTGGAGATGTAAATGTATATATTCTAATTGTACTATTAACCTTTTCATTTTAAATGTAAAATAAGGATAAAGATATTCAATTTAAATGTAAAGAAAGTTTATCTCGAGGGATTAATTTTAATTCTCATCGAGGATAAATTCTGACATATATGGGATGGTAGAAAAGGAGAAAGGGGACACTTAAGTATGTGTCGGGCAAACGCAATACCCAAGACAGCGTTTCGTTTCTATTCTTTTACCATAGTTGTTTTGTGGTGGTACCAGTGAAGGTACTAATCCTTGGAACAAAGTGAGGATAGAAGTGGACTGACGCAGAAACGCGGGACCAGCTTGGCAGTTACTCCTTGATTGTTCTGAGAACGTGCTGCACCTTTAAGCTTAACCAGAGACGTGAGAACTCCTGTAACCTATCTGCACAGACCCCATCATCGGGAGCAGAAACTACTATTGGCAGCTATGTGAAACCTGAAAGCTGCCAAAGTGAACGTTTTTCATAAAATCTACTATCATTCAATGATGAACATTTTATTTTAAACTATTCAATTATTTTAACCCTCGTTAAAACTTAATGATTATTAAACTTGTTGCTTGTAATTATACAAATTTAACTTTGAATTAGTCATTTTAAATGTACTGCATGTTTGTCTCAGTCAATTTACTAAACACACTCTAAACAGAGCTATACCAGAATAATAAGAATTCCACTGAGTAAATCAGATTGGGAGCTTGACGAACTGAAAAAAAATAATTGATTAATCCATCACGAACGTTGTTCTTCAGATCATAGAATTAACGTTCAGGGCCAATGCAGCATTGTTTTCACTTTTCTGAATATTGTGTGGAAACTCCCTCGGGATAGAAGCGTCATTACCTTTCTATCTACAACTCTGCCAAGAGTAATCTTGTGTGAAGGTAGACACATTTGACGACCCACTTTAGATACTCATGAGTTTTGGCCACTGTTGGACCACTACTGCAAAGCAGGGGAGGCAAGGTTGTACTAATCTGGGACTGCAACTGAGAAATATAAATATACTCTAGTGAAATCGGAGACACATATAAGACTGCATCGCATCGTCAAATTAGCAACTCCCAGGATCCAGAAAGACATCGGACAATTATTCCGGAATTAAAAGTGATAGATTAAAGAATCTTGGCGTTTTTGTAACTTAAAAAGAGAGCCCGCAATTTTAAATACCAACACTGGAAACTTAAGGAATCAGAGCACCCGTCAAAAGAGAAATAATAAAATGTCCCCGACCAAGTGTTCGAAGCATCTAATCAAAGTTTCTATGTCAATTCTACTGTGCCAGGTGATTGTTTCCCAAGTAATTTGGGGTACGTTGTGAACATTTCAGTCCCAAATAAAGTATCAGTGAAGACAATTTTTTTAAAGCCTCGCTGAGTGGATAAGATTCTGGCCAACCTGATAGCATATCCATTATATGTAGTATGTATATATTCCCCATTAATGTTGTTGGATAAGGTCCAGATATATCCATGCTGATCTTCTCCATCGTTTAATTTGGCGTGTCCATCTCTTGAGTAGGATACTTCAACGCTCTCAAGTTCCGTGTTTTACATGTGATGCACTGGTCCACATACGATACTATATCACTGTTCATCATGTGCCAATAATATCTCTTTTTAATGACGTCTAACGTCTTTTCCCTCCCCATGTGACCTTATTGTCATGATAAGCTTTGAGCACTTTCTTTGCAAGATGTTTTGGAAAATATTTTCTCGGCAAACCATCTCCTTCTGGGTTTAATGTATTCCGTCACACTATCAAGAGGGTTTATCCTCGAAGTTCTTCGCTTCTTTATCCTCCTCATTCCATATCTTTCTTTTCATCCGTCTAATCTCTGGATCTTTGTCTTGTTCCTTCTTAAGTCGATAACTTTCAGTTGTGAATCTTCTGCAGAATAATCTTCATCCGTTCCCGATATTGACTGCGTCTCCATTCTGTTAGAATTTATGATGTTGACCTGTTTGAATCGATCATCTATCCCTGGCGTATCATCCCCTTCTATTGTCATCCCTTTCTGGTTTGGTATCCTTGACAATAGATCCGCGCATGTATTGTGGGTACCTTTGATGTACTCTATTTTCATGTAATAGCTTTGTAGGTTCAAAGCCCACGTTTGCAATTTCCTTGGCTGATCTTTCGCTTTGGTTAACCATGTCACTAGTGGCTGATGGTTACAATGGTTAACGCCTTTTCTGCGTTCTATGCTTACGACCTTCTATCTTAGAGACTATAAACTCCGTTACCCCGCCCTCCCCGTTTTCAGGGACAAGACGCTGACGAAAATACGTGCCTGACAGCTAGCCAACCCCCCCCCCTTTAAAACGAAAGACAGAGATATGAATGCTGTATCGATAGTGCTTGAAACAAAGACAGGAAGGCGTGGCTAAACCAGAAATTAAACAGATAGCGGAATGCATGGCTGTATGCGCGATAATCTGGACATGCTAATTTAAGGACACACGTGGAACCCACGTTTGCGATTTTGATTTCAACAAAAAGAGGAGCGCCGGTGAGATTAAAGTGTAGATTCAATTTCATTTGTCACAGTAGGCGATCCCTTTCCTGTGCACCTAACACCTTCCAATGTGACATGGTGGGGGCAGCACTAGAGATAAATGCCAGATCTGTGACACCATATGTATCCCCTGGTTTATTTGTCAGTCTAATTGGGCGTCCATCATTCAAGATGGTAAGGCTCATGTTAAGTACTGCCTGGCTCAAAGCTATACCATGCCTATTTTCTGTGATATTTCCCTCTCCTTGGATACAGCAGTGGTATCGCCAGCAAACACCTTATGTTAGAATCTTCAGACAATTCCGCCAGAAAATTCAAACTACTCTCTTCTGTAAGATGGTCGACATGGGCATATAAATTGTAGACTCATCACTACTGACGGCCTATATTCACAGCAATGCCGTGCAATTCCTCATCCTCAATAGTTTCTTCTCTTCTTCTTCTTTGATCCTTAGCCGCCGACCGTCAAAGCAGTCAGTGGCCATCACGCCTAGTGGCGTCTTGTAGGGCAACAACAAATTGATTCCACTTTGCTCGGTCGGCGGCCATCCTTCGTACAGTGCCCCAGCTCTGGTTCATTCTTTGCATCTCAGCCTCCACAGTCCTCCGCCAGGTTTTTTTTGGCCGGCCTCTCTTTCGTTTCCCTTCAGGGGTCCAAATCAAAGCTGTTCTTGTGATGGCATCGGGGTCTCTTCTGAGGACATGGCCAACCCAGCTCCAGCGTCTGCCAGCTATGATGGTGTTCATGTCCTCTTGCTTGCTCTGAGTAAGCAGATCTTGGTTGGTGATGGTATTCGGGCAAAAGATTCGGTGAATTTTTCTTAGGCATGTTGTGTGAAAAGAGGACAATTTCGACATTTCCTTCTCTGTAACTCTCCAGCATTCTGCACCATAGAGAAGCACAGAAAGCACACAGCTCTGATATAATCTTAATTTTGTGCTTGTGCTGTATTGAGAGAACTTCCAGATGTTGTTTAGGCTAAAAAAGGCTGTTCTTGCCTTATTCATTCTGATGTTGATGTCTTTGCCTGCCCCGCCGTCTGGTGTTACTATGCATCCTAGGTATGTGAAGGTGTCTGTCTGTACCAGTTGCTGATTCCTTACTGATATGGGCTCAGGGTTGCTCACATTGAGCGTCATGACCTCTGACTTCTTTAAATTGATGTTCAAGCCCACCTGCTGGCTATACTTATTAAGTCTATCCGTTTTTTCCTGGATGTGTTGATGTGAATGTGCTAGTAGTGCAATGTCATCTGCATATTCCAGATCTTCCAATGTAGAAAATGTAGTCCACCTTATTCCTCTTGGACTGCCCTCTGTTGTCTGGCGCATCACCCAATCTATGACTGTTAAAAATAGAGTGGTTGATAAGGGGCATCCCTGTCGTACTCCTGTCTTCACCTCAAAGGTTAGGTTGCTCTGCCCAACACTACACGTAAAGTTGGCATAGAGGCTTTTTATGATTGACACTATGCAGCTTGGAATTCCATAAGCCCTCAGTATTTTCCATAAACTGTCCCTATGTATGCTGTCAAAAGCCTTTTCGAAATCAACGAATTTAATGTACAGCTGTCTTTGCCATTCTGAGCACTGCTCTATAATGTTCCTGAGAGTGAATATATGATCTACACATCTTCTGTTCTTTCTAAATCCTGCTTGTTCTTTCCTCAGTTTGTGGTCTACTGCTTTTGAAATTCTCTGTATAATTATCCTGCCTAGTATTTTGCTGGGAACTGAGAGAAGAGTGATTCCTCTCCAATTATTGCAGTCTGCAAGATCTCCCTTCTTGGGCAATTTGAAATTTATTCCTTTGTTCCACTCTGATGGTGTTGTCCCCGTTTTCCACACTTGTGCAAATAGTGGTTCTAATAGTTCTGCTGCTAGCTCAGGGTCTTTCTTAAATAACTCTGCATTTAAGTTATCATGGCCAGGAGCTTTTCCGTTCTTTAACCCTTTGATTGGTGTGATGATTCTTCTTTTCGTGGAGTGTCTGTATTTACATCTAGATCATTTTCAGCCTCAGAAACATTCAATTGTGTCTCTGGTGGTTCCCTGTTCAGAGTTTCTCTGAAGTGCTCTGCCCATCTTGTTTCCTGTCCCTCTGCTGTCGTGATGAGATTTCCTTGCTTATCTCTTACTAATGTAATATTGTTTGCACCTCGTTTTCCGCTGATGAATTTAGTTATTTTGTACACTGTGCTTTGTTCATTTCTCAGTGCTGCCTCTTCTGCCTGTCTTGCAAGATCGTCTAGGAAATTTCTTTTGTTGGCTCGGGTTTGGCATTTAACTTCCTTGTCCAGCTGACTGTACTGTTCGCTATATAGTTGCTTTAACCTGGGGGACTTCGCTTCTGTTTTCTTTCTTTTCATTTCCTTTCTCAGTGTTATGGTGTTTAATGTGTCTGGTGTTATCTAGTCTTGCTTCTTCCTTTCCTGGAATCCCAAGCATCATTTGCTGCTTTCCTTATATATTGTTGAAATGGTGTTGAATTTCTGGTCTATATCATCAGTCAATGTCTTTTCCTGACTTTTGGCAAATTGATATCGTTTCTTTATGTCAGCCGCAAAAGCTTTTCTGGTATGGGGGTCCTTCAATTTGCTGATGTCAAACCTTTTCTGTGTAGTTGCAATTGGTCCAGCCCTTCTTAGTTTCACTTTCAGTTTTGCTACTACTAAATGGTGATCACTTCCCACATCTGCACCTCTTCTTACCTTCACATCTTGTAATGCATGTCTCCATCTACCGTTAATCATGATGTGGTCTATCTGGTTTCTGTCCCGACCATTTGGTGATTCCCATGTTAATTTGTGCATTTCTTTATGTGGGAAAAGTGTTCCTCCAATGACCAGGTTGTTAATACTACAGAAACTTATTAATTTATCCCCATTTTCGTTTGCTATTCCGCTGCCGCATTTCCCCGTTACTCTTTCATTATATGTATTGTGTGTACCAACTTTCGCATTGAGGTCTCCCATTACTATAATAAGATCATATCTATGCACATACTTCATCGAGAGGCGATTTGCTTTCTTTTTTAACTTTATCTTTCCTGCCCTTCTTTTTCTCTCTCTCTCTAACTCTTCTCTCTCTTACCTCTCCTTTTGCATTTGTATTTCCTCATTTCATTTGCTGCAGGTATCGACGACAAAGCACGATCTCCGTAGCTCCCGCGATGATTCCAGATAGCTAAAGTACTCATGGTGTATTTGCAATAAATGGTGGAATTATTCGGTCATCCTTGTAGATCCACCATATCAGGGAAGAGGCAAGGAATGTCCTTATGGAGTACATCTGCCTGTTGCCGCCCCGCTCGCCCTCCAGACAGCCAATGTTCGCGACTGCTTACCCAGCAGTCATTCAGTCTCTCGGCACATTGGTCCACCTTAGTCTTGGAGTCATTCATGTGACAGTGAGGTTTGTTACCCCAGCATTATTCGTGCCAGTGAGATAAGGTCATACATTTTTAGTAGGACCAATCACAGTCATTGACGGTGACAAGAGCTCACAACACTGTCGAGCTAACGATAAGTTAAGATTTTAAAAAGAGAGCTTTGGAGGACGACTATTTAAAGTATTAACACAAGTAAGTACATCTCGATTTAATTCTGTCCCCAGCTGGAATTGATTTTTATTAAAGGAAGAAAACCAAGAAACATCAACAGATGTATTGAAGTTTCATCATCTGAAGAAAATGGCACCTTTGAGTATTATAGGTAAAAGGCGCAACTACTTGTACTGAAAAGTTGTGGAAGCAAAGATCAAAGTGACCTAGATCGTGAGTTGCACGAGATTTTTATTTAACTCACACAATTACTTAGAGAGAAAGGAAAATACGATCACTACGGTAAACTACCTTCACAACAAAGAATATTGATTTGATTTCCAGCTGCATTTGTTTATTTATGTATTTCTGTAAATAAACCTTGTTATATGACTCAGCCGAGTTATGCAGATTTGTCGAATTGAATGCAAAATTACAACACGGTTAGTAAGTACACAACTATGTACCTTAACACCAACTAACGAGAGAAGAACGAGGCTGGCGTAACCATACAAGAATCTACATCTCTAGCGAACGGCTAGTAATACAATTGATGGACATTGACGGAACAAAGATATAATACCAATATAACAAACGGTCATATTCACTAATGACTCAGTTATCATTTGACCCTTGACTTGGGAGTGGAATGATGGGTGTCAGAGCATATACCACTCATCAGTGAGTTCTGCACACCACATCTTTATTGTTCCACTGGCTCCAAGATCCTCTGCCAGTTTAGTTCAGACCCCGAGAGGGGCTGTTATCCATGGCGCACAACGAGGATGTATGGCAGTAGTCTTCCATGAAATTCCGTAGAAGCAAGCACGGTAGACTTATGAAACTTCACACGTTTTGCCTTGTGGCTAGCTGGCGCCTCTAGTGATAACAGTGAGGTTAGCCCCACCTCTGACACCGTGGACTTAACTTCCTTTCATGCCTGTGAGTCGAACCCATTGCGTCACAGTAAGTAAGTTCAAATTACTTTCTTCTTATGTGTGAAGTCTTACTTAAAATGTTACATTGGTTGAAGATAGTACTGCCAAGATTGATGTTGACAACTGCGTATTTTTCTTCATAGATATAATGCATGGCGTAAACGTAACGCCCCCTCCACAATGAAAATACATGTTATTTGAATGTTTAAGGTCGTCCATCAATGTTAAAGAAGTCTGAGGTCATGACGCTCAATGTGAGCAACCCTGAGCCCATATCAGTAAGGAATCAGCAATTGGTACAGACAGATACCTTCACATACCTAGGAAGCATAGTAACACCAGACGGCGGGGCAGGCAAAGACATCAACATCAGAATGAATAAGGCAAGAACAGCCTTCTTTAGCCTAAACAACATCTGGAAGTCCTCCCAATACAGCACAAGCACAAAATTAAGATTATATCAGAGCTGTGTGCTTTCTGTGCTTCTCTATGGTGCGGAATGCTGGAGAGTTACAGAGAAGGAAATGTCGAAATTGTCCTCCTTTCACACAACATGCCTAAGAAAAATTCACCGAATCTTTTGGCCGAATACCATCACTAACCAAGATCTGCTTACTCGTAGCAAGCAAGAGGACATGCACACCATCATAGCTGGCAGACGCTGGAGCTGGGTTGGTCATGTCCTCAGAAGAGACCCTGATGCCATCGCAAGAACAGCTATGCTTTGGACCCCTGAAGGAAAACGAAAGAGAGGCCGACCAAAAACAACCTGGCGGAGGACTGTGGAGGCTGAGATGCAGGGAATGAACCAGAGTTGGGGCACTGTACGAAGGATGGCCACCGACCGAGCAAAGTGGAATCAATTTGTTGTTGCCCTACAAGACGCCACTAGGCGTGATGGCCACTGACTGCTTTGACGGTCGGCGGCTAAGGATCAAAGAAGAAGAAGATCAATGTTAGATTTGTACGATCAACTGTCATGTCTATATTCTTCTTCTTCTTCGTACACTCTCAGACGTCTACTTGAATGTTGTCAAAGAAAGCAGTAGTCAGTTTGAGGCTATTTGAATCTCCGCAGGGCTTTTGAACAAATGGTACTCGTGTCGGCATATGCGCTTTCTCTGAAGCAGATGTTCAGCAGCATTTCATCAGTGCGACAGTTACACGGATCGGTAGTTCTTATCTTTAGCTCGTTGAGTAGATGGTATCTCATTCTGTTGTGGACAGTGCAGAGTCTGAAGATTACCACTTGTTCTCTTCTATTCAGCTGGTAGTATGCATGATTGTGTGTGTGACCGGGATGCTATACATGTCTATATAAAGCAAAATAAAAACAACACCCACACCGACGAGTGGCTTACATGTAAATAATAAATGGAGCAGTAACAAAGATAGATAACTCTCTCTCTATATATATATATATATATATATATATATATATATATATATGTATTTATTTATTTATATACGAATACTGTTGTTGTCTCCCACCATCAGCCTCAGTCACAAACAGGAGACAACGATATTTATTTATACAGCCCATACAGTGTAAGAGCCAGCAATTTCAAAGAGTAAGCAAACAAGCATGGTCAAAAATGAGAGAGAGGAGAAATATATATGTCTCCAAGTGAACCCACGTGCTCTCCTAAATCATCGTACACCCTTCCATTCTATGACAATAATTACATAATAATAAAAATAGACATCTGTAGCCATAAAAGCAGAAATGAGACTGGCAATCTCATTATCTGAAACGAATAGCTACAGACACAACCACTACATTAGCATATTGAATGATTCGTGCAGGCCGCATGTGGTGTCTCCTTGGTTCCTAAGGAAGAGCTAAAGAAGTGCTTATGTCACAAAGTGCTATACGCACAAGGAGGGACATCATGCTCACAAGAAATCTCAATTACTAAGACTAAATACATCACTCTCAAAGGAAATTTGACACAAAAAGTACAACCAATCCTCTCTATTCGCGTGTTCGTTATTCCCTCATTCGCGCGAGATAATGTGTAACCCATGTTTGCCATTTTCGTGCACCTCGCGAGTATTCACTGACACGATCAGTTAACAAAACATTTCGGGACGCCTACCGCGCAGCATTGCAGATGGAGGCCCAGCAAGGAGAGTCTACGTCCTTGTTCTCGCGGCTTTCGTTGTATTTACACGTTGTCTTTGTCGAGCATCTTTTCATCCATGTTTTTTTTTTTTGCAGTTTGCGCTGCTTTTGATTATTTTTGTAATGAATAATGGCATCCAAACGCAGTGCAAGTTTCATCCCAGTGTGTCTAAGCGCAAGAAGACCATTAGGAGCATCAGTGATAAAGTACGTGTGCTAGATAACCTTCGTTTTTGGGGTGTGCTTTCTTTATACGTTTTCAATGTTTATGAAATGTTCTTTTTTCTTTCATTTTGATTGTTCTGTGTAAATGTTTTCAATGTTTGTTTCAAGCGATTTCAACAGCAGAATTGATAAATTGTACTGGAGACAGGAAGTTGTGGAGAGACATGATCTTTTACGCCACTATGCACGGTGCTTGAAGAAGAAAGAAGAGGAACTAATATTTATAGCTAATAGATAACTAATCCTTCTGGCCAATCATTAATATTAAAAACAATTAACTAGTACTAAAAGTAAACTACAGATAAAGTAAGATTTAAGGGAGATGCTACTTATCTGGAATATGGCTTTTGAATACGATAATAGGTAATCTGGTTCACTCGGGATAGAAGCAAACCTTCTCTTTTATTTTAAAAAAATTTGTTTTTAATTCTCAAAAGTGAATTTGTTTACAATACACATAAAAAAATATTGCACATGATGGACGTTACAATTCAGTCAAAATAATTATAAAGAAATGTAACTGCAAATACACGGACACAGAAACATGCGTTGGTACAAGCCCAAACACACATACATACACATATATAAGTATAAACATACATACCTACGCTACTAATCCTTTCTTTTTTACTATTAGTAAATCTAATGTCGCATTATCTATCTAAACACGCTAATAGTGCTTGTTTTACCTGAAAAAAACTACGTGGAATGATTTAAGTGTTTTGTTTTCTGTGTGAATGTATGTAGAAAACGTTTTGAATTACAAATCCTTTGTTCTTAGACGGCTGTATTTCTGCAAATTCATACTAGATGTCTATGTTCTGCCAAAAGTGTAAGTAACTGAACTTTAATGCATGGAGTAATTTTTGGAAAGATGTTGAGTATAACTGCTTTATACAAAACTATTTCTGTTGTATTTTTTGTAATGTCTGTTTCAAAGAGTTCAAAGTTTGTGTCACTCTATTACTATTTCATACCATGCGTCCTCTGCCTCTATGGCGTTCAGTCTTCAAAGTTTACTTACATACGGCTTACTTAGTCGTTCCTCATCTACCGTGAAGTGTAGAGTTTTAGAACAGAGAGTCATCTCATCATCTCATAATCGAAACCTCATCTACCCCGTGAAACGAGGTGTAGAGGGTACCCAAGTGCACAAGGCCCATGGGTGGACATGTAATCGAAATGACTTGGCAAACAGGTGATTAGCCCATTGTGCCCGAGAACAGAGAGTGCCATACTATATTGGCTGTCTTTCTCCTGGCCTAGTTCCATTCTAGTGCTCGGTCCTTCAGAGAGTGTCTAATGCTGTCCTCCCAGCGGACTTTTGGAGGTCTGGATCCTTGGCTCTTAGTTTCCCATACTTGTCGCGGTGACCGATCTTCTCCCATTCTGGAGACATTGCCACACTATCTTATTTGGGACTGTTCTACATATCTGCAGAGGTTGGGTTTTTAGGCCATTACGCATCGTCTGGTTGTGGACCATGTCTCTTTTTGTTACTTCAGTCCTTCCTCAGATATCTCATTTCTGAGGCTTGGATCTGGCCATGTCTCTTCTTGTTACTTCAGTCCTTCCTCAGATATCTAATTTCTGAGGCTTGGATCTGGCCATGTCTCTTCTTGTTATTTCAATCCTTCCTCAGATATCTCATTTCTGAGGCTTGGATCTGGCTTCTGTGGGTTGTAATCGTTGCCTGTGACTCGCATCGAAACGATTTTATGTTTGGTATAATCTTCATTTCTAATTCTTTCTCTATCAATGAAGGGTGTTGAGTTATATACACGGCTGTTTGTGCCCTATACCAGAGCGCTCTTTTAGTTTCGGTGACCGGAATTCTGACACCGGGTATAAAATTTTCGTGTACACCGTAAAAGACTATTTAAGTTTTTGGCGGGGAAAATCAGCTGATGTGTGTGTAAAACCAGTAAAATATAAATCATTACACACTCGTTCTGGATAAACACAGCGCTAAAATTCTTTTGTGTACTATAACTTTGTTCTCTGCTCTATTTTTGATTGCATTTTTATTTGTTTGAAATTAGTTTTGACGGAGTTACAGACTTTTGAAAACAGCGTCATCATTTGAGGAAATTCATAAAATAAGTAATCTTTTTATTAATTTAATATCTAAAAATCGGCCCATTCGTTTGAGTTTATAATTATAAAGACTTCTCGAAGGGAAGCTAAAGATTATTTCCACATACATTTTTTTTTTGGTTTCATATCTTGAGAATGTGTGGTAGTCAGTTTTGTGAGTTTGGCATTACAAGAACAAGCATATTGTCACCAGATTTTATAGCATTTAAATTACTGTAAACGCATTCCTGATACTCACAAATCTTAAATAAGGTTGTAACAAAATAACTTTGTAAAGCACCATCTGTTTTTGCATTTTCATTCATTTATAATGATATTTAGCTACGTATATAAGCGTCAGAAAACATGTAAATCTATAGATAGATTACTTCTACATACTTTGTTCTATCTTTCAAGTCTTGTTAATCTTGTATTTATAATATGAATTTTTTTTTTAAATTGTGTGTGAGATAAGGACTGTTCCATTAGTGTTCTTTGGTAGACAATCCTGTGCACACGACGGCTGCCAAAGAATTCTAAGTAACTGTTTGTATATCTTCTTTCATTCACAGATAAAACATTCTACATCCTGGTGTTAGACTTGATAGTCCCAAATATTCCTCTATCTTTATACATACACAAGTAAACTATACTACATAACAACGAAATGGAACATACTGTTTTGCATCATATGAATTGTGCCAGTGCACTGTGCAGAGCCTGTGGCAAGAGAGCATTAACTTCCAAAACAACACGTTCAATTCAGAAAGCGCTGAACTGTTCTAAATTACGTTAATGATCTGTTCTTTGTGTTTGGAATTAACGTATCAGATGATAAACCCACACAGAATTCGACTATATTTTGTAAGAAGTGTTACTTACGAATACAAAATTCAAAAAGGAGGCATAATGAGAAGTGTCTTGAAACAGCCAAGTTACTATCGGAAAACAGTCAGCACATCTGGAAAGACTAAAACCATAATTTAACTATAAGTGAATGTCAACTGTGCAATTGTGTTGCAAAGACGTCTTTTGGTGTTTAAAAAAAAAAAACTGCTCTATCCCCTGTAATGTTCTTTCTGACCCCTCCATGTCTAGTCAGTCATTTAGCTGTAGTCAGGATAGCTCTGTACAGTAGGAGGTTGATGTGCCTGCCCACATTAGTGATGATATTGTTCAACTGGAGGTTGATGTGCCAGCTCACGTTAAAGGCGATACCATTATTCATTTGGAGGTGGATAACACTACTCACCCTAGCATGCCAGTTTTTGTTGCCACATCTACACCTACCAAGTCAGTTATACATACGACAAGTACATCCACCTCGCCTGTCTTCAAAAGCGACATCACAGTACAACAGTTACTTGCTAAGCCACCTTCACAACCACTAACACAAAAGGAAGAACCCCTATTCACATCCAATGTTAGAAAAAAAAACTAGAAACAGCAAAAAGTAATATCATAAAATGCAAAACCAGAGGACAGCCTATTGTACTACAAAAACTAATTAAACATAGAAGAGAAACATCAGTCACCAGAACGCCAACAAACGTAAGCGATCTCAATTGCTTCACACTGTTAGAAAACATATTGCTGGAACATCAACTGATTCATTAGACCTGCAGCAGGCACATGAACTACAACGCTGTTCAGAAACGTCACGTCAGGAAATTTGCAGGAAAGCAGGCATTGAAAGTAGAGTTAGAATATCCAAAGAATTAGCAATAGCCATGAAGGAAACAGTAGGTCTTACGTGGGCACAGGAGAGAAAACAGAGACGATTGAAAATTGAAAGACACGCCAGAGGTATTAAAAATATAACTTCACAATTAAAATTTATAATGGAAACTCATTTGTTACAAATTTCTCCATCTGTGAATGTACAGATTCATCCTATAAAAAAAAGGAAGTGTGAATGATAATTGAGCGAAATTTTGGGGCTAGAGCAAATTATGGCAGTTGTTGCTTGAGATTGACAGAATTAACAGAGTGTGGAAATCATTTAATAGATGTATTTTTTAAATACACCTATTTATCTATTAAATTGAACATTTCGTTTTACTCATGACCATACTTATTTTTACATGACCATCGTGATGTATGATTGAGATAATTGTTAGCTCTCATGTTTTTGGGGACAATTGGGTGTGTTATTTTAAGGTAATAAATGTGGACTTGCAATTTAATGTTTCAATAATTAATGTTTGACGCATGAAACCAAAACAAAACTTTGATATCCATTTTCTGCAGGTTTTCTACTTTTGATTTCTGTAATTTGTTATGCATGTTGATTGTGACCGATTTAGTGAAAATTGCATTATTAACAAACCATAACAAAATATAAAAAAAACGTAAATTTTACACACGTCTCACTGTTGACAGACTATGGGCTAGGATTGCATTATACATTAAAAGTTACAAATGCATATATAAAAAAATTATTGAATACCGAGTCTGTTCTTGTAACATGTATTCTTTAAAAAACACGAGACGTCAAAAAGATTACGAAACTTAAAAATTGAAATATTTCTCAAAAAATACATATAATTATTTTTCTTAAAAAAAAAAGCTAACGTAAATTATTAATAGATTAAACTAAGTCAAAAACTACTTCCAATTTTATTTTTTAAACGTACGTAATTCTGTCCCTTAAACATATAAACTTACTTTAGTAAACTCCCCTGAAATTTACGAACTCGCACTGATCTATCTGTCTATCTATCTATCTATCTATCTATCTATCTATCTATCTATCTATCTATCTATCTATCTATCTATCTATCTATCTATCTATCTATCTATCTATCTATCTATCTATCTGTCTGTCTGTCTGTCTGTCTGTCTGTCTATCTATCTATCTATCTATCTATCTATCTATCTATCTATCTATCTATCTATCTATCTATCTATCTATCTATCTATCTATCTATCTATCTACCTACCTACCTACCTACCTACCTACCTACCTACCTACCTACCTACCTACCTATCTATCTATCTATCTATCTATCTATCTATCTATCTATCTATCTATCTATCTATCTATCTATCTATCTATCTATCTATCTATCTATCTATCTATCTATCTATCTATCTATCTATCTATCTATCTATCTATCTATCTATCAATCTATCTATCTATCTATCTATCTATCTATCTATCTATCTATCTATCTATCTATCTATCTATCTATCTATCTATCTATCTATCTATCTATCTATCTATCTATCTATCTATCTATCTATCTGCTGATTTGGTTAATGACGCTCATGTACATATTCTAGCTGTTGCATAAAGTAGAAAACCTTATCTACATTTATTTGATGTAATTTTTAGGAAGGGTTCAGAACTTGGTAGCGTCACGTTCTAGCCAAAACAGCCTGTAAATGTGCACTTAATTCGGCTCTGGAGTTATGAAAGCAAAGATAGCGAGGAAGGGAACTAGTCACTCCATCTTATAAAGCTGGACCTAGTACAGTGAAGTCTGTAACACTTCACTCCATTACATCTATATCTGATAAGGGACTCTGAGCTACTCATCTTTGTTACATAATCTAAAACCACGCTCATTTCCTACTCATTCAGTCGGGGACTGTTCCAATATTTCATGACTTCTGATTATATACTACTTTAGTCTGATATGTTTGAAGGAGGATTTTATGTATGTTTTGTTTGGTTGTTTTTGTTTTTCATTGTTTTTTAACGTTGTAATTGTGGTGAAAAATTCTAATACCCCTATATAAATTAGAACATAAATGTAAAACAGAACGAAATAATACGATAGGAAGAAGAATGGAGAAAGACCAGTGCTTTCCCAGTAAAGATAACGCCTTGGTTGTATAACGCCGTAATGGCTAACACAAGATTTCTACTTGTCCTAATTCGTTCATTCCTAAATAAAATGCTTAAGCCTAACAATACGGCGATACCAGTAGTTCTAAAAATAGAATGTGTAATAAAATCTTTTAGACGACCTTGATTTCAAAAACTAACACAAGTACAAAATTGCGCACAAGGTAAGCCTTGGAAAGACAGACGGGCTTAGAAGAGAGAGAGGTAGACGGACCATGTAACACAGTATCGCAAGCCACTCACTGTGTGTCTAAAAATAAACCAACTCGCAGTGTGCATGGCCTAAAATTTTTCAAATAAACAGTGATGAAAAAAAAACTAACGATACGATGCTAAGTTTTGAAAACAGGTTTAAATTCTTATTAGGAAACCTGATTTTTTCGCAGGGCTCCTGACTTTATACTGATAGTACAGTCGTAAAGGATTGAACAGGTGGTAGTTGAATTAAACATTTAACATCGAAAAAGATCGTATTCTTAACTACACCACTTAGCCCCTTGAAAATCATATATTCGTGTACAGGCTGTGGACTAGGAATATGTAAGAAATTATCTAAAAAGTCCATTAGATAATTAAATATTGGTAATAAAACATATAGAGAACAGAGATACTGTCAGGTTTGGTCATATCTACTTGGGATGGAAATCCCTGATTTTTGTAAAACATAGTAGTGACAGAAAGTCTAAGATAGTACGTGGAAGGCCATTGGCTAAACTTTGAAGTTAAAAGAAATTGGATTGGGTGACCTATGAATAACAAATAAATGCCTAGAAACGGAGTAGAAGTGAATGAAAATGTGGAATGACTGGGTACTCTTTTGAATATATTCAAAACGATTGGTCAATACACTGGATATTGGCAGAAGAAATCTTAGAGGGGACGCCATATCGTTACACATTTAGAGAGATGAGATCAGGCAGTGTATTCAAAATTAAATATATGATACAGCCTGGACATACAGCAGATCAAACTGTACCAGTCATCTTTAGTGAGTTTTCCTTACGAATTGTGGTAAGCTAGACATTTTTGATCTGTATTTTTATTGAAAATTGAATGTGAAATGATAAATTTTGTCTGTATGTGTGCGGTTCAGTGGCAAACATGAGGCAAAGCCTAGATATTGCTTCACCATGTCACAGATTGTCAGAGAGGAGTACAACTGCATTTATATATATATATATATATATATATATATATATATATATATATATATATATATATATATATATATATATATATATATATTGGATTGCCATATAGTAACAAAACACCTATCCTATTTGTATGGAAGGGATTACAGCTGGAATTGCAGAGGCGTTGTAACCATTAGGGAGAGGAATACTGGTGTATATTGTCACATGAAAAGCTAGCAGTTGGCCTAAAGCGCTAAACTTTATGTTTGTTTTTACTGTCATGTACTTCAGTGTGGAAAAATATTGTATACTAGTTAGTAAGGAGGATGCATAACCTTCACTTTCAGGGACCGTGGTATAGATGGTGATATTGCATCGTCCGGTCTGAGTACTGCGTGATCCAGAAAGTTGGCAGCAGACTCCCTGCACAAGATAGCGGCCATTGCCTATCCTATTATCAAACTGAGAAGCAAGCGAGCAGAGGATACAGGTTTCCTGCAGCTGCATTATGAGATAAGAGCATATCAGCACGTAAAGCCCAACCTTGAATCAAATACCCCTGAAGTGAACTTTGTTAAAAGACAAAAGGGACAGAAATTGTAAAGAAACAGAATCTGTGAATCCCTTAATATTATTTCCACCAATAACAAACATATGAAGTCGTGATGACAAACAACAATATATATATATATATATATATATATATATATATATATATATATATATATATATATATATATATATATATATATATATGGCGTCTGCGTTTGAAGAAATGTTTACGGCCGGAAATCTGAATGAATAGCCTGAACGGCTCCTGTGATAAACCCTCTGTGGATGGGAAGGAGCGAAGCTCCTGACCGGGTTGGAAGGAAAGTCCTCAGGTTCCCCAGCCTCGCAATGACATGTCATTGGGCCGAAGGGCTGAAAGCCTAAGTGCCGCTGGTTAAGAAAAAAAAAAAAAAAAAAAAAAAAAAAAATATATATATATATATATATATATATATATACAGTACTTTGCAAAAAAAATGGCAGTCATATTGCTCAGCTAAATATGCTGAAATCTAATTAAATATGCATGTTCTGCCCCAAATTTGCACTCCACTTAAGTGAGCAAACACTACCAAAAGTAAAAAAAAAATTAGGGTAGAGTAAAGTCCCTTGATAATAGAGCAGACGACAATTTCTAATGCTAGTCGCAGAAAATGGATACAAAGTCAAAGTGTATGTTAATTTCACAGCTGTGGAATGAAGGGAATCAAACATGTTCCAACATTTCTAAAACCTTGAACATTCCTGAGCGGACTGTCTACAGAGTTGTGAGTAAATTAAAAGCAGGTAATGGAATCGAGCGAAAAGAAGGTAGTCGGGGGTCAAGAATTTTGGACACAAAGGACCATCGGCGTCTCGCCCAAATCGTTCGGGCTGGGCCAATGAAGAGTGTAGAAAACATACGGCAGCGCATGATCGATTTGGGAAACCCAGAGGTATCTAATGCTACTGTCAACCGGGAGCTACACAGGATGAATTACACAAAAAAGCGGGTAATTTAGTCACCATTTCTCACAGAGACTCACAAACAGATGCACTTGAACTGGTGCCACGAACACCAAAATTTGTCATGGGACAATGTGATTTTTTCAGATGAATGTTCTGTTTGGTCTTATCCTGCTCAAATAAATATTTGGATGAAAGACTCTGTAACGCCTGTGTACCAGCGACCGAAACATACCCATAAATTCCATCTTTGGTGAGGGGTGGCAGCAAGAGGTGCCACCCCACTGTGTGTTTTCACAGGAATTCTCACGAAAGAAAGGTACATCGACATACTAGAGGGACATCTTCTGCCATTTATGCAGGTCATGTACCCCGATGGGTGCACATTTCAACATGACAATGACCCAAAGCATACAGCTCATACCACCAAAGCATGGCTGCAAGAGAAGAATGTGATAGTGCTGAAGTGGCCCAGCAACAGTCCCGACCTAAACCCAACTGAAAACGTTTGGGCACTACTCAAGAATCATTTAAAAAAGAGTGGACTCAGAGACGTTGAACAATTGAAGAAGGTAGCTGAAAAATACTGGGACAGTCTGACTCACAATTACCTACAAACACTTGCGGGAAGTATGCCTCGCCGCATTCAGGCTTGCCTTGCTGGAGAAGGCAACATTATATTGTACTGAAACCACTGTTAATGGATAGGGGAGATACCAATCTTCCTCTGTACATAAAGTTTTTATTATTATTTGCTTCTATGAGTGTGCTGCGTTGCGAAAATATGACTGCCATTTTTTTTGCAAAGTACTGTATATATATATACAACTAAACATATATTTACATCTTTAGAGCAAATATTTATAAAAATAATTTCCCTGGATTTACACCATTTGGGGGCTTTAACTGGCTAAAACCAATGCTTACTTCTTCACAAAAGGCGACGAATCAGATATACCCTATGCAGCATTGTTATTGACTTCTGAAAACATCTTGTGAAGACTACCTTGAGATAGAAGCGTCATTATCCTTCTATGTACAACTCTGCCAAGAGTAATCTTGAGCGAAAGTAGACACCTTTGAAGACTCATATTAGATATTCTTGAGTGTTGGCCACTGGTATACCACCACTGTATAGCTAAGTGGAGGCACTCCGTGACACAGTTATTACTGTAGATGTATAAATAAATCAGTATATTACAATGGTCGTTATCTGTTACACTTTCACACTGATTGTTTGACCTTCCTATTCTTTCTGAATTAAGTCTTCTGCTTTTTAAAATATTACTTAAACCCGTCATTCGAAAAGAAATTTAACATAAAAATAATAAATATACTTACTTACTTACTTACTTAGTCGTTCCCCTTCTACCGTGAGGTGTAGAGGTTTGGAAGAGAGAGCGCCAGACCATTCTATCAGCTGTATAATAAATATACAATAAATAATATTGTAGGCTGTTCTTGAAGACTTTTGAATAAAGAGACTTTTCTGTGTGCGTGTGTGTTTTGTTTTCTCTTAAATTAAGAGTTTTGTCTCCTCTGATAGGCATGGCTCAAGTCTGACAAGTTATATTTTTGTGTTCTTTCCTGAATATTCGCCCATTCCACTTCAATGCTTTCTACGTAACTTCAAGCTGTATTTGGTTATTGTCTTTCCTCTTTCTGCATATTCCAGATCTTCCAAAGTAGAAAATGTAGTCCATCTTATTCCTCTTGCATTACCCTCTGTTGTCCGGCGCATCACCCAGTCTACGAATGTTAAAAATAGACTGGTTGATAAGGGGCATCCCTGTCGTTTTCCTGTCTTCGCTTCAAAGGTTAGGTTGCTCTGCCCAATGCTATACGTAAATTTAACATAAAGGCTTTTTATGATTGACACTATGCAGCTTGGAATTCCATAAGCCCTCAGTATTTTCCGTAAACTGTCCCTATAAATACTGTCAAAAGCCTTTTCAAAATAAACGAAATTAATGTACAGCTGTCTTTGCCATTCTGAGCACTGCTCTATAATGTTCATGAGGGTAAATATATTATCTACACATCTTCTGTTCTTTCTAAATCCTGCTTGTTCTTTCCTCAGTTTGTGGTCTACTGCTTTTGAGATCCTCTGTATAATTATCCTGCCTAGTATTTTGCTGGAAACTGAGAGAAGAGTTATTCCTCTCCAATTATTGCAGTCTGCAAGATCTGCTTTCTTGGGCAATTTGACAATTATTCCTTTTCTCCACTCTGTTGGTGATGTCCCTGTTTTCCAGACTTGTGCAAATAGTGGTTCTAATAGTTCTGTATTAAATAGCTCTGCATTTAAGTTATCATGACCAGGAGCTTTTCCATTCTTTAACCCTTTGATTGCTGTGATGATTTCTTCTTTGCGTGGGATGTCTGTATTAACATCTAGATCATTTTCAGCCTCAGGAACATTCAATTGTGTCTCTGGTCGTTCCTTATTCAGAGTTTCTCTGAAATGCTCTGCCCATCTTGTTTCCTGTCCCTCTACTGTCGTGATGAGATTTCCGTGCTTATCTCTTACTAATGTAATATTGTTTGCACCTCGTTTTCCACTGATAATTTTAGTTATTTTGTATACTGTGCTTTTTTCATTTCTCAGTGCTGCCTCTTCTGCCTGTTTTGCGAGGTCATCCAGAAATGCCCTTTTGTTAGCACGGGTTTAACGTTTAATTTCCTGCAGAGTGTTTATGGTAAATTACTTGAAAAGATCGATTATACGCAAGTAATGAACCACCTCGAATATGTGCACATCCTTCCTGATACCCTGGATAGTTATAGACCCATAAAAAAACACACGGGGTAGGTAAGGCTGGAACATGTGTGTACGTTGTGTACAAGGGATTCCAGGGTAAACGAGAAGCGGTTGTTATAGCGCTTGAGCTTGTGGATGCTTATACCATGGGTTTTTTTTTTTTGGGGGGGGGGGGGGGGGGGGGGGGGAAAAAACCGAAACATTGCTCAGTTGAACATAAATGTGTTTCATAGAAAAAACTAAGCTGACTCTTACAGGCCGGAATTTGTTCATCAGTTTTGCCATAATTATTTTTTTTACCTTAAAGCAGTAACTTTATAAAATCTAAAGTTTCTGAGTTATTGCACCACAAAGATTTTTAGTGATATTCTACATATAATATTCAGTTATGAGTCATAATATAGACCACTTTTAAGAAAAAACTCATTTTAGTGAATGAAAAATGTACTTACCAATTGTCACAGGATAGACTATCGTAAAATATTTTGAGTGGTCACGTTAGAAAGTGGCTACGCTGTTAGGATAGAGAAAAACCCGTTTGGTCAGTCTGGGCAAACGGAAGTCGATATAAAACTTTTGGCGCAAATGAGTCTTGAGATGTCCGCCGTCCTGTGAGGACGCTTTTCCCTCTGTCAGCAGTTGTGCTGGGGATTATGTGAATGCCTATGGGGTTCATACTACTTGCCGAATTTTTCATGTGATCAGGAGTATGTGATTTGTCGCTAGATGGTGCTTGTAAATCCTAGTGATTTTCTCCTGGATATTATTTACGATAAGATTATTGCAGTTATGTATTGCGTTGTGTCAGTAGTGCATACCGCCTGTGAGCGATAGTCATGGCGGTTACTGAGTAGATTATTTCGATGACCATTTTTGCTATTATGTGAGTTGGTATTATTCCGCAAGTACGTTGGCTGTTTCATTGCATTGTTTACTGCATTTCACATGTATTGTCAGCCATGTACAGCTTCTCTATGTGTAGTATTTATTAAAGAGGGAATTTACCTGTTGATGGTATTATTGTTACTTAATGTCATCTAGTTCTAGTTGTGGTCGTACTTCTAGACAATGAGTCCTGATATTGATATTAATAGTATTATCATGCATATGATGTTGGTGGTAAATCCACAACACTACTAGTGTCTGACATTTGGGTGGCTCTTGTCCGGTCAGTGAGAGGCCGTGGGGCCGATATTTTGATGATATTTATAGCGGACAATTCTTTCGGTCATGGGGCCTGTATGTTATAGTATTTATTCCCAGCTGGTGACGTTTGTAAAGACCGTAGTGTCTATTTTGCTTTATTCCGGACAGAATATTTAGATGCACACAGAGTGTAGAAGGTTGGTAACGCCACTGTGTTGGCGCCGTCATATTATTGTGAACTCACGGGAGTGAGTTGTTTTCTGTTTCAGGTCCAGTGAAAGGTTAGTGTGTGTGTCGATCTGTTAGTGTCTTGATGAGGTCGCGTGACCTGTCCTCAATTTCAAGCGCTGACCTACTTTAAGCATCGCAGTGTGATGGTTATTTTCCTGTATGTTTTCAGTTTTTCGACGGGGAATAAGGTGTACTTGAGTTTCAAGTTGTTTGTGATGGTTTCTTGGCAGGTTTTAGTACGATTGATAAAGTATTGGGCTGATCTTACAGTGTTCGTCAGACGGGTCAGTTTGACGTATCTCTGAGTTCTTTTGGTTGTTGGCGACAGTGATCCAGGTGGAGCAGCGGAGCTTGGGGGTTGGTACTATTTAGCTAGGGGCCCAGGCGGCATGTCCAGGTGCCAGATGGGAGATAGCTCGGTCAACCTCGGTAATAGGGTGGAAGGTGATGGTCGTTAGGAGTGGTTTTAGTTGATAGGAGGTTGTTAGAGGTTGTTGCTACCCCAAAGTCATCATGATGAGCTGCTGGTTCTGTCACTGCTTCTCAGATGTGCCCACCCAGGGGTGAAGAGTCTCTGTCGTGACATTCCTAAGACGACGCCAGTGACGTGCCTGTCAACCCAGAAGTGCCCAACCACGGGTGAATTCATATGTGCTTTGTGCCCTGCCGACTTACTGAAGACTGTGATAGTAGCTGTGTAGCTGAACGTAGAAGAAGTAGTCAGTGCAAGATATATAATGAACAGTGCTGTGTGAGCACCGTGGAGGACAGTGCATTATTACGTGTGCCAGTATTATACCGTGACAAGAAACTCTGTACCGAGTTTGTGACACTCTGATTGACAGTGAAGCTAGTCCTGGACTGAGTTTCGTTTGGATTATTTGTCTATTACTGTGGAGTCTAGATCGTTTCGTCATCATCACTTATCGTCACTGCTGAGGATTCTTCTTTCTCAAGCGCCGTTGGAACTTCAGTTAAGTTATTGTTTGTATGTTTATGTATTATGTACTATATTGATATTTTCTTGTTTTTTCTGTTAATTTAATTTTATTGTCTGCCTTTCTTACTGATTCTATTTATCAATTACTTTGACTTGTTAAGTAGTTTAGTGCTATTTCTGACAGCTTCTTGGTTTGTTATTGTTTCTTTCCTTTTTGTTGTGTCTTTTCTCTATTGTAAAAGTATGACTTAGTCTGTCTGTTTGCATAAACAC
Source organism: Oreohelix idahoensis (assembly GCA_024509875.1). NCBI lineage: Eukaryota > Metazoa > Mollusca > Gastropoda > Stylommatophora > Oreohelicidae > Oreohelix > Oreohelix idahoensis. Next base: position 33,869 of record JAMPIV010015743.1, on the reverse strand, counting down.
TGAAATATTATCCAGAGAGCTCCAGCGTCTTTTTGAAATATCACTAATCCATATATGAATATTATTTACAAGTGTCAGCTTCCTGTGATATTTTGTTAATGTTTTACAGACCATCCAGCGAACCATATAAACATTATAGAAATTTGAAAATGAAAAGGACATTAAAGGCCGCGTGAAGCTTTTAAATTAAATCATATATTGTATTGTTATTATACAACAAAGATGCACATATTATGTTTCACAGTAAAGATAAATATATTTAAAATTATAATATTGGGGCTTTCAAGTGATATCCTTCATATTATATTCAATTTTGAGCAATAATGTAAACCATTTAAAAAAAAAAAAAACTAACTTTAGTGAATGAAAAATGTACTCACCAACCCATGCTTAAAGACTAAAATATTATTCAAAGTGCTCCATGGTTTTTTTAAATATTTGAATATTAATTACACGTTTCAGCTTTCTGTGATGTTTTGTTAATGTTTAAGAGACTCTCCAGCGGACCGTACCATCATTATTAAAATTTGAAAACAAAAAAGTCAAATACAAAGTAAATCATATATTGCATTGTAGTTACATTATTATGCATAAACAATATGTGCACAATTTTATCTGAAAGGATATTTACATTTTAGTCAATGGTGGCGTGTGTATGCCATATCTTGAAGCAGTGTTTTTGGGGGAGGTGAGGATAATCATCGCAACCCTCGCAAAAAAAATGTGTTCTTTTTGGAGAATCTGGTTTGCTGCAGACTCTACATCTTCTGTCTTTTTCTGTGTAAGCTATCATGTGCTTAGCTCCTTCAAGCCTCTGAATTGGGTTGGCTGTCCTTGATCTTCCAGGGTTGCTTTGCTACTCTTCTGTGGCTCTGGCATGAGATCGGCGGCGCACTGAAGCAAAGCATCAATCAGAGATAGTTTGAACTGTTTTAATATCATTTTTCTACTGCCTGTGAGCCTATAGAGCATGAAAGCATTGGTACAAGTAATATCCATTATCCAGTAGAATATTTGTTTCCACCACTTGTTGCTGCGTCGTTTGTGAATGCCATTATACCCAAGCATTTGATCAGCACGGTCACATCCATTAATATTCTGATTATAGTCATTGACTGTTATTGGCTTTGGTTTTGTCGTAGTAGTCATTCCTGTATTTGTGTTGGTGGAAACAATGATTACTGGTTTTTTTGCTTTCTTATCCCTCCATCCAATGCAAAGCAAATGTGACGGTGCGAATACGATGTGTGAAGAAGAAGAATTCGTGTGTAATGTTGTCGTCACTCTTTCTGGCCTACTTTCACATACGTTCCGCAGTCACAAAAAACTCTTGATGACAGGGGTCCCACTTTTATTAATGAAACCCTATCAGGTAGCATATGAATCAAACAGAAAACAATGTTGTCCACAAGTTTACTTTTTGTAGATAATTCCTATACAACACCATTTAACCAAACTATTTAGGTATTCTATACGTAACACCATATAATAACCCAGCACAGACTGCTGGACTCTCTGAAATAAAAATGAAACAAAATAAACTAGCATCGTACTAATGGACAAACATCATCTACGTAATAATACATATATATGTGTGCAAATATGCAAGTACATGCACTCATATGTCCATCTCTGTGTGTGTGTGTATGTTGTGTGTGGGTTACACATGTGTGAAAATATGCTAGTAGATGCGCTTAAATGACCATATGCGTGTGTGTGTTGTGTGTGTAATCATACAATAAACATATTTAAGTCAACAATAATGCCTTCATACTCATACTAAATACTAACTACATCATCATGCGAGAGAAAACTTAATTGAAGCACTTCTATCTATGATGTAATATTATACACAACTCACTGGTCTAAATGACCACATTTGATCAGTATCTTAGAGGCCTAGCTGCTTTAAAGAACAAGCAGATATAAATGTATATATATATACTGTATTATTACAGCTCTTCACTAAACGTAATAGGCATACGCTACTCACGGAGCTAGAGACAACGCAAATCTTTCTCTCACAATAATCACTGATGTAAAATTAACCACACGTACGGCTCACAAGAATGCAATATAACTATTACTTAACACTGCATAAATAATAATAATAATCATAATGGTTATAAGTACACACTTGTACATAGCGCAATCCGACACTAGAATTCCTCTTATATATGCACTTAATACTTTACACATTTAACACAGTCTCACAGTTGAAAATAGCGATGATATACGTGAAATTACACTAGAAAACACATACGTCACAAATCAGCTTTTATCAAACTGTTATAGATAGACAAACTCTAAAAAGCAATAAATCCTAAACCTAAAACGTCTAATATTACTAAATCTAAAGTATTATAAAAATGTACTCATATGCAAGCGTACGTCTATGTCATTGGTTCTCTTAGCACAGACGCAACATATGCGCATCAAATCCTCTACCTCACTGGCCTATCGCACATGAAGACAATCTGGCTTCTTTTCAGCTCTGACCTGACTCTTTCACTGTCTCAGTTTAAATCTACATCTCCACTCCTGTACCACCTGATAGCCGCGTCAAAATGTCAAGGAAAGCTCTACCCATCACTCTAGGGAGCAAATCAGGAGTCCTATGCTCAGTTTGGATGACATGAGATCACATTTTAGTAAGGATTATCTTCCTAGACGCCCACAATTCAAGTTCCGCCCACTGGTGGTTAAATCCCACGATATCTCTTGCATGGAGTCACACCTCACGGTTTCGTGCTCAACAAGGTCTTTTCCTCTGGTGTCAGACAGCGCCGAGATGTCTAAAAATGTAAGGGCTGTTTACCATTAGATCTGCTGCGTCTCACACGTTTGTCTACTTCACAGATGGCAAAGGTGTGTTTCGTTTAAATCGCCCATTCCAGTGTGAGAATGCCAGCATGAGCGGAAATATACTCCGTTGACAAGATCGACAACTATTACTCAGTAAAAAAAATACACCTTTCTGGCCACACAGTCACATGTTCCGCCACTAAATTCGTTTGTGGTCCCCACAAACGTACTCTGCTCCAGTATCAGTTCTAAATTTATGTTTTTTTGCTTGCCGTGGTCTGTGAGAATTGTCCGCTCGTACAGCGTCGCTAATTGGTTGAGAGTTCAGCGAGTTAGTGCCTGCAGTTGTCGGCCTTGGCGTGGGATTGCTTCCAACGTGTTTTACATGTGTTTTCCGTCGATGTCGGCGTGCATTCCCCACAATCTGATTTAGATTGATGTCCTCTTCGGAGCGTCGGTGTGTATTCCCTTCTATCTGTTTAAGATGAGTTTCCTCTTCTGAACGTTGACCGCTTTTCTTGGCGCCCTTAAGGTAACAGTTGTCAAGGCCATCTCTTGGCCTGCACCCTGAAGGCAACCTAGATGTGTCGGTACGTTTAGAGAGGTCGCTCTTTGAGAGATAAACCGATATCAAGTGCTCTGGGGACTTACACTGAAAACACCGCTTCGGAAGCGGGCTCCGAGGGCACTTGGCTGCCATGTGGTCTGAAAAGTCTTCACAATTGTAGCATCTTATTTTTCTAGGCTTCTGCTGTGTCATGGGTCGCCTCCTGCTACCCTTACTTTTCTGGCCGCCAATGCCGCATACAAAGACCGCTTCAATGCCCTGAACAGATGGTTTGCTGTCAAATTCTACTCTCTCATTTCTCTCCAGACTGCGGAATCCCTTTCTGAAAATCTTAGTCTGATATACAGAATCATCAACACCTCCATCATCTGGTGTAATAAATCCCCATCCTTTGTCGACATTATACCACTTACAAGATCAGTGCCGCCTTGTTGGTGCATCTGTGTTTTTACTTACCTCTAAACCACTGCGTTCACTATCAACTGCCTGAATCTAACCTACCGGAAGGTCTAGTTTTGGTTCTAGTTGATTCAAACTTTGGTTCTGCTCTAGGTTTTCACGCGGTTTCTTTCTTCTTCGCGTCTCCTTTTGTGCTGGCAAAATGGTCTGTGATAGCTGTGCTAGCTGGGACTTTAGACTAGCTACTTCTGCTTTGAATGCCTTCTCTTCATTTTGAGCTTCTGCACTGGTTATCTACACTATCGTATCAGGCTCTTTGCCTTCCCAGAAAACAGCATAGTCCCTAACTTCCCTAAATAAGTCACCCGGATTTTCTAGGACGAATTTCTTCACAAATGACTTACTCAGATCATCTCTCAGCTGGGCAACAAAATGATCCCTGAGCATGGATGGGTCGGCAGGAGCCAAGCCTTTCTTCACCCGCGTTGCATTCAATCTCAGAAATAACTCATGCAACAGGTGAGAGAATTCCGTTACTGATAAGCTAGGCCCCACGTCTCATGGCATAGAAACCCCTAGTCATCTCATTGACTAGTTGTCGCTGACTGTAGGCTTCTTCCACTATTTCGAGTAACTTCTCAGGGCTGGCCTTGGCTCCGCCACGTATCCGTAATTCCCTAGAGACCACGGGTGTAACATTAGTCCAAACAATGTCTAACCTATCTTCTACAGTTAGGGGCCCTACCTTCCATGCAGCTTTTAACTCCTTCACAAACTCTTGCAAAGTGGGGCCTGGCTTTTCACCAAATTGTCTTACCCCTGGCACTGTTATGTAAATCACCTTCACATGCGCATTGCTCTGGCTCTTTCCTGGTGTGATGATTTCGTCATGAGAGCCACCTTCAGCTGTCGAGGTGCTCCCAGGCTCTGACCGGCATGTTGCGTCTGCGTATTGAGTTGACATCACTGCTCTAGCCCTAACCTAGCAAAATACAATGCAAAAACAGATAGAAAGAAAATACTTATTAAAATATTACAATAAATAATAGAAAGTGTCTTTTATATTTTTGCTTGCTCTTGTCTTCTCTTCGCTGTTGTTGCCTGTAGCAGTTTCAGGTGCTGCCTGGTGATAAGATTGAGTCTCTGGCTGAATGTCAATCGTGGTAGGTGTGGCAGTGTAGATCGTATAGTGGAGTGGTAGGAAACTTTGATGGCCGTTAGTTAATTTAAGGTTTCATCAAAAACTACAACTGTCTTACTTTAGTTTTCTTTCGCTTCCAGTATAAATCCCGATTCAGTCACAATCATATAAAAGATGTTTATTTCAATTGTAGATTTGTTGAAAAGCAATACATATTGGAACATACAATATGCTCTCTGGGTCCAATATAAAATCTACCTCTAATCATCGACTTCTTGGGATCTCTGCTTGGGCGGATGTTATCCTTTCCAATTGTTGACCGGAAACTAACTAATGATTGGTCTTTTGGTTAACAGTCAGTTAATTTAATCTCAAAACTAACTAACTACAAAATCTCTCTATCAAATGTATTGTTACTAAGGGACGTTGACCAATCATAGTCCCAGTTTATGGACTTTCCGGTATATCTTGTATAAAAATCCACACAAGATTTAATGCCATCATGGACTCATGAGTACCATGACAAATGATATCATTAGTTTGTGACTAGTGTGAGTACTAGCTAGCTTATACAGTACATAGTGTATCTGACTTGCTAATGTACTTTCTATTCTAAGGGTGGCGTAGTAAGCCACAAGGGCACATACGCCCAGGGGCCACCAAATGGTATCCCGTAGGGAGACACTTTAGTCCCTAAAAAAATGACTAATCCCTAAAAATATAGGGGTTCATGTATCTCACCAGAAATCATGTAGGAAGGAATACAACAATCAATAGATGGGAATGATGGATCCAACAATATCATGAACATTTCACGAAGTAATTATGAAGGCGACTGATGGACATAGTCAAGGGACAACTAGCACTAATAATGGGCAAAAATAGAACAGTAACTGAACAATCATCAACCAACTAGCAAACCGCTTTTAAGGGTTGATAGTCATCAACATTTCTCAAAGATATGCGAATTATAAAACATGATAGAACATGACAAGCGAGTTAACGTCGCAAAGGAAAACTGGAAAAGAACAAAAAAAAAATGGCGGGTGCCCATAAAATATGGCAGACGCCCAAAATGGCGGATGTACAACATGGCCGTCATAATGAAAATAAACCACAAAACTCGGTGGTAATACAAAAGGCAAAACATTAAGTAAATCATGAAAATATCGTAAACATAATAGCAATAAATGGGCATGAACATAAAATAAATTCAATGGGGATGGACAAGTAAAGTAGCATTATAAAGAAGTTATCATGATATGACATGAAGATAGCCTACGGAACGTTCACATGAGAGGCGTAGGGATTGGTCAGTTCATAATGCGGAGTGTAGACAAAATATGCTTGAGTGGAGGAAGGAAAAAATCATGGCTCCGTATGTATTAGAGATGATTGCTGCAAGGAGCTTGAAACATTAAAGAATTCGATATAACATCTGGAAGAAGGCAACAGTTCAAGTTGTCAATGTCTGGAGTAAACGGTTGAAGGAATCAAGGAGTGCAATGGTCGTGGGTGATGACGTATTAGCATCACGCAACAATCGAGGCGGAGGTAATATGTATTTCTGTTTGCGTCGAGGAAGACGAATGTCATTGACCACAGGAGGGGATGAAACATAATGATGGGATCTAAAAGCAGGACGCGGGGAGGGCAGTGGAACGCGAACTGGAATACGGGATGTACGGAACTTTGCAGGAGGGGATGGAAGAGGAGTCGGGGGGAACTGACGAAGTCGTGGGAGACATGAAAAACGGGGACGGACATGAGGACAGGGGAAGGTACGTGGAGGAGGATGACAACTAACTGTAGGAGTTCGGACTGGAATACGGAAACGATGTGGTGTCGTCGATTTTTCTACTACTGTCTGTGTGCCGATACTTCTGGTTGTTTCTGTTTGTGTTACAACACGGACCATTCGACGTGTCTCCGTTTGTGTAGCAGCACCACACATTGTTTTCAATCTCCCCTCTGATTTTCGTGTTGATATGGGTTGCGTGTTATTCCCATGCGTGCACTGTGTCTTCTCTGTGCCTACTACGTTGAAGTGTTGGCCTCTGTTGGTTTGCGATCCCGATCTTATTGAGCATATATTGACCTTCCAACACCCTTTTGATGTCACAGCTGCGTTCGTTTCTACATGGATTATTGTTGACCACCCATATCGTTGCTGGTCTTATCTCTGCAAGGAGATTTCTCATTTTCATTCTATGCCATCTCCTGTTCAGGCTGTTCCAATGTCCTGACCTGGAAATTGGGAGGACCCTCGCCTGACTGTGTTGTGTTCTGCTTTCCGCCATCCTATCTGGCGTTCTGTCTTGGTGTTGAGTGCGCTGACCAAACTGTTGGCGATAAGATCCCGGCAATGGAGTATTGCACGGCTGTAACATGGATGGTGTTGCGTGATAAATTCTCGCAACATCGTTTTTTACAATATCTATTTTATAACGCAAGGGCAACAACTGCTTGAAATTTATAGTCACTTTTCTCGGTAAGCATTTGTCTTCTCGCGTTGGTATCGAATGCAGTTAAGTTTTGAGCTGTGGTCATTTTGCGCTGGACTGCGCATGACTTGTCTTGCTTTTTGGTCGATCGGTTTCCGCCCACCACTAGTGGAGTGAGCGATTTGGAATGGCGAAAGAGATGCCTCGTTGAAGAGGGGATCTCCGCTATTTTTTGTTCTGTCAGGGATGTGTAGTCCTCTTATGGATATTTCGTTTATTCGGGATAATACCTCTAGTGTATTTGCACATGCCGGGAGGCGTGATATTTCTGTATTTCTTGAAAGCAAGGTAAATTGACTTTTTTTCATTAACTCTATCGATTTTGGGTCGTGAGCGATTTCGATTCATAGCCTGTCTTCGAAAGTCGTCGTCACGAGATGTTTTTTCCCAGCTCACATGTCGCTGCATTGTACTGCATCGGTTGATGCATGTACCAAGGACCATTACTTGCTACTTTGTTAAATGAACTAGGTTTGGAAAACCTTTATTATCTAGAGGATATTTTTGAGGACATTATTTATACTTCGGCAGACGTGTCGGTCTTGCTGAAGTCAGACTAAGGAGAGTGAACTGATCTCATACATCTGGTTATCTCCTGGCTGTTATAGAAAAGGATGGAGTTTTCCACCTGACTACATTTACAGCACTATGAAATATAACATGCATCTGACTCATCATTGTAATGCTGTCTACCGTCCATTGCTGTATTGAATGTTGCTGTGATAATGACTGTTTGATGTGCCTACATATTCGCGTAACCATTTTGTCACTGTGGCGTCCACAATAAATAATGAAGAAAAACGTCAACGGCTGTTACAAGAATCATTGACTTTATACGTCGTGAGTTTACTGACGTCCTATGTGGATTGCCCTGTTATTTTTGTATGAACATTGTTTTGACTGAACACATCTGCACACCACACAAAACCAGACATGCGGATACCATCCATCATCATATGGCATCACGCATCATTTGGTGGCCATAAGCTGGTTTGATTCTGGTACTAGCAAACACGGGGTCCCTTACCCACTTCATTTTCAACAAGAATTCATCAGCATCCTTCAAGAAATTAACATTCTTCAATACAGTCAACATCTTCAAAATTTTCAAAGTACTCGGCGTTGCCCGGTAAAAGTCAAAATTTCAACTTTTTGACGGAAACAAGAATTTGACAGTACCCGGCGTTGTTACATGTTGCCGGATAACTCGGACTGCTGTTATCTTTTACGCAAGTCAAGCAAGTTGCTGCTGTCAAGGTTCCAGTGCTGTCGTTTTTTGAGAAGGTCAAGTGCCGGTTGAAACGGGTTGTTTTCTGAAGAAGGCCAAGTAACGATTTCCATCAACTTACTTTGGATTAGAAGGTCAAGTGCCGAAACAACTCAACACACAGTATTTCAGAAGCTCTTGTACCATCGTGTTAGCAGTGGAAGCAGTTCAGATGTGCCATCATCGTTGGAGCTTCGCTCTTTAGGACGTTGATTGACATCCGTTTTTCTGCTGTTCTACGATTGGAAGCCTATAAGTTAAGTGGCCTGTTTGTATGTAAACTGTGCCCTTATACTTCTGCTGAGTCTTCTGTGTATCATCTCATTCTATATGTTATATGTTTATATGTTATTTGTATATTTATATGTTTATATTTCAGCGGGTTCTCGGTTGGGTGGTGTCTCCGTTAGATTATGCCACGTCATAGAGGTCGTCTATTGTGAGCGTTTTCTGTAGGGTTTGCAAATTTCCGATACTGGAATTTGCTAAGCGACTTCTGTTGCTATTTATGTTAGCTGTGATGACATGTTTTAATATTGTTTTCGTTATTATTTCACATTCTTTAGTTTTGTTTTGATTTGTTTGTATTTGTTAGCCTACTCTTGTCTATAATTTAGTTTCATACAACATTTTTGTTTATACACTGTGGTGTCATGTATTTTGTTTAATTATAGCGCAGATATCGTCACATTTTTTGTGATATGTCATTAATTTCTGCTTTATTTTTAGTTGATTTCTGCGAACGTTTTTGTATTGTTGCTGATCTTTGTTATTGTTTACATTGTTATTGTTTACATTGTTTGTATTGTTTACATTTTCAATGTTTACATTCTGCATGTGTTTACATAGTCATTGTTTACAGTTATAGTAATTAGTTAATGGGCTATGCTAATGCACTGTTACTACTACACTGATGATAAATGAATGATGAATAGTGTCGTGCACTATTGAATGAGAAGTGCACTTATGATCAAGAATTGATTGTTGATATTTCATATACAAGTTCTTTGATTGGAGACTTGTTTCCCACAGAGACTGGGATAATATAAGGTGATGTGAATATACAAGTGCTTAATTAAGACTTGTTACACTTAGGTTTGAAATAAATTAGTTAATTATTTCAGGTTTTGGACTTATATATTACTCATCATGTCTACATTTGAGCACTTTATTGAGCAGGGTAAATTGCTTGGGAAGACTGGTGATAAGTTAGAAGAATTTGCAACTGCTCGATATGATAAAGCAATGGAAGCTGAACAAAAGAAACTGCAGATGCAGGTGGATGAAAAAAGATTCCAAATGGAAATGGAAAAACAAAAAAGGGAATCAGAAGCTGAGGAGAGAAAACTCCAGCTACAGCTAGAGGCTGAGAATAAAAGACTTGAAAAAGAAGCTGAGAATAAAAGACTTGAAAAAGAAGCTGAAAATAAAAGACTTGAAAAAGAAGCTGAAAATGAAAGACTTCAAATGCAGGCTCAAGCTGAAGAAAGGAAGTTACAAAGAGAGGCTGATGAGAGGAAAGCAAAAATGGAACATGAAGAAAAACTCTTAGCTTTAGAGTTGGAGAAATTGAAATTGACGAGCATGAGTAATGGTAATGATTCAAACAAGGGTTCATCTTCTGGGAAGGCTAATAATGATACTTTTAAGATTAAGTTACCAACATTTAGTCCTTCCAGTGATGACATAATGTTCTATCTGGACAGATTTGAACAAGCATGTACAGCTCATAACATAGACAAAGCAAAATATGTTTATCAGTTATCAGGGATACTGACAGGTAAAGCTCTAAGTATATTAAATATGGTGGATGAACCTGACAAGAACAATTATGAGGTTGTCAGGGCCGCTTTGTTAAAGAAATATCAGCTTAACGAAGACGGCTATCGTCTACAATTTAAAAACATGTTACCTGAAAATGGAGTTGAATTCTCCGAGTTTATTGCAAGAATACGCATTACTTTCTCACGATGGGTTGAACTATCTAAGACGGAAAAAACTTATGAAGGACTTATGGACTTAATACTTAGAGACAAAGTCATGTCGTCTGTCAATGAGTCTTTCCTTGCTTTCCTTCATGAACGTAAACCTAAAACAATAAAAGAAATGGAAGATTTCTGTTGCCAGTACGTAACTGCGCACCCACACATAACCATGGGTAACTCTAAGGTGAAAGAAGGTTTACCAGTTGCTTCGGCAGCTCCGTATGGCCAAAACTTTGCTCGTAGATTCCAACAAAATTTTGATAGAAAGAGTAGCGGTAATTTCTGTCAAAATCATGGAAACCAATTTCATAGTGATTCTTCTTCGAAGAATTGGAGACAACCTGATAGTACTCGTTACTATCACCCTAATAATTATAAGCATTTCAAAAGAGGATATGGTAATAGAGGTTATTCCTGCCGAAGACCTCAGAACCAAACAAATAGATGTTCGCATCAATGTGAACATGATAGTAATCGTGGAAACTGGAATTCGAACCAGGATAACAATTACAATAGATACAATAATAACTGCAGAGATAATAATAACTCTGATAACTTCAGAGGTAATAATAGTCGGGGTAGATCTCAACACAAAAAAAAGAGATATCAGCAGGCTAATGCTGTACAACAGGAAACTGAGGGAGCCTGTAATCATGTTGTTGATAGTAAAAACTTTGACGCTGTCACTGGTTCTGCTTTTGACTTTGAGAGAGCAAAAAAATGCCCCCAATGCAGTACTTTATTCGAACCGGGTACCATAACTACTTTGAGTTGTGGTCACCCACTTCCCGCTCTTCCTGCTGCTGTTGCGCATGACGGGAGGGGTTCTTTAATTCTACATAAGGGTCTTGTTAATGATACTCCGGTCTCACTACTTTTCGATTCCGGATGCACCACTATTGGTGTTAGACAATCGCTTGTAGATCCATCTTGTGCTACAGGAAGGGTTATTAAATGTGTCACATTTGGCGGCACTCTAGAAAAATATCCTACTGCTGTAATTCGCATTGCCACTCCTTTCTTTACTGGAGATGTGCATGCTTGTCTCTTACCTAATCCTATTGCGGACCTTATTATTGGTCGTATTCACGGAGTTAGGGAGTGTACCCCACAGCAGATTGCTGCTTGGGAAGATAATAACATGCAAGCTACAAATGCAGTAGTTACAAGAGCACAAGCTCTACAAACACCCGAAACTTCACTGAATAGTGATAATGAAGTTGATAGCCAAGATAGTCACTTAGTAATCACTCGTGACTCTTTCATAAAATTGCAAGAAGAAGATCCTTCTTTAAAAAAATTCTTCGTTCTTGCGAAGAAAGGTGATCCGAACAGGATACAAATAGAAAATCTTGGATTGCAATGAGAAACGGCGTACTTGTACGTATGGTACAAGATTCGACTACGTCGGCACATTCGCAAATTCTTGTTCCCAAGAGCATGAGAGTGCAAATATTGCAACATGCTCATGACTCGCAATGTGCTGGACATATGGGTTTTGCCCGTACGAAGTCGAGAGTCCTTGCGGCTTTCTTTTGGCCTTTTGTCAATAAGGACATTCGTATTTACTGCCGATCATGCAAGGTATGTCAGGAGGTCAAATCTAGAGGACCACGACATGCTGCGCCTATCCAGGCTGCTGACATTCCTATTCGGCCGTTTCAGAAAATGGCCATAGATATTATTGGCCCTTTTAAGGTCAGGTCGGCCAGAGGACATCAGTTTATCCTTACATGTGTCGATATGTGCACACGTTGGCCAGAGGCTATTCCTCTTAAGAGCATATCTACTACAGATATCGCAGATGCTCTTTGGTTGATATTTTCTCGCTTGGGGTTCCCCCAGAGAAATATTGTCAGACCATGGCACTCAACTCATATCTGACACTATGTCACAGGTAATGTCTACCTTACATATTGAACGATCTCTCAGTAGTATCTACCATCCTATGTCTAATGGGTTAGTTGAGCGTCTGAATAGAACGCTCAAGACTTTGCTTGGTAAGATAACTGAAGATCATCCTCAAGATTGGGACAGGGTTTTACCCGCGGCTCTCTTTGCCTATAGAGAAGTCCCTAATGAACACACAGGATTTTCTCCCTTCGAACTTGTCTTTGGCGCGCGTCCACGCGGCCCTATGTCTTTATTACACGATCTCATCACTGCCGATGATATTAGCGATGAAACTCAATCCTCATATGAGTATGTCATTGCTCTTAGACAAAAGATCATTGAGGCATGTAAGCTAGCAACTGCTTCATCAGAAATTGCTAAAGAGAAGGCAAGACAGTTTGCTAACAAGAATAGATGTCTACGACAACTTTGTCCAGGTGACAAAGCATTCGTCCTACTCCCCAGTAGGGAAAATAGACTTCTTATTGCATGGAAAGGTCCGTATGCAATAGTCTCTCGCATTTCCGATGTTGACTATGTGGTCGATATTGATGGAAAGCATAAAACTTTCCACATAAACATGCTTTCGGAATTTCACGAACGTCCGGACTATTTGCTGCCTATTTTCCAGGCAACGGATGATGCTCCTGCACCTCACGGTCATTATTCATCCCTGTCTGTCATACAGGATGAGGAATCTACCTTCTCAGATGTCAATCTTCCCCTTCCAGTGGTTCCATTACATTCCACGGAATCTTGGAAAAACGTTTCTGTTTCTCCTAATCTTTCTGGTGACGAACATCGACAAGTCTCGTCGATGTTACAAACATTTCAGGATGTTCTCACTGACATTCCTGGACACACAGATGTCATAGAACATGACATAATTCTTACCGACAATAATCCAATTAGGGTTAGGCCGTATCCTATTCCTATACACTTTCAGTCGCAAGTGGAAAAGGAATTGGATGAAATGATTCAATTAAATATAATTGAACCATCGACTTCACCATATTCTTCTTCCATGGTTATTGTCCGGAAGAAGGATAAGAACATACGAATTTGCGTTGATTATCGCAAATTGAATCAGGTCACAAAGTTCGACGCTGAACCGATGCCTTTGTTAGAAGATCTACTGATTAGACTTTCTAATTCTAGATTCTTCACTAAACTTGACTTGTCTAAAGGTTATTGGCAAGTGCCTTTAGCAGAGCATGCCAAACCTCTTACTGCTTTTTCTACACCTAGGGGTCTATTTCAATGGAATGTTATGCCTTTTGGTCTCATGAACGCCCCTGCCACTTTCGTTCGCATGATGCGTCGAATTCTGTCACATCGTTCGGATGTCATCGCATACTTAGATGACATCTGTCTCTTCAGTGATACCTGGGAAGATCACTATTTAGGGTTATATGACTTACTGTCCACTCTACGTGAGAATAATTTGACAGCGAAACCTTCTAAAGCTTTTGTTGGTTTTGGTGAAATCTCTTTCCTGGGTCATCGTGTTGGTCATGGTCTCTTGAAGACAGAAGACCACAATACTTCCAAAATACTGAACATCTCTGTTCCTAAAACGAAGAAACAAGTTAGGAGTCTCTTAGGTTTAATTCAATTTTATGGGAGATTTATTCCAAATTTATCTTCGATCATGGCACCTCTATCAACATTGTTGAAGAAAGGTTCGCCTAATCTGGTCCGTTGGTCTGAAGAATGCCAATCTTCACTAGACCAAATCAAGAATATATTTTCTTCTCCTCCCATCTTAAGATTACCTACTCTTGATTGGACTTTTGTTCTTCGGAGTGATGCTTCATCCACTGGGATTGGAGCAGCACTGATGCAAGAATATGCAAATACTCTGCATCCTGTTATGTACATTTCTAGAAAACTAAATGCGGCAGAGAGGAACTACTCGGTTTTAGACCGTGAGTTGTTAGCGATGGTTTGGTCAATTCTAAAGCTACAAAGATTCCTCCTGGGCGCACATTTCATTCTAGAGACTGATCAGAAAGCTCTTACAGCTATTCAGACTAAGAATTTGAAGAGTTCGAGATCCACTCGATATGCTATAGCTCTTCAACCTTTTCACTTCACGGTACGAGCTATCCGTGGTGCGGATAATGTGATGGCTGACATTTTGTCTAGATGCCCACATGACTCCAACTAATACTTCTGTCCTATATTTCCATATATTACAGAGTCATAACACACCTATATTTCTACAATAGATTAGCACATCTGTACTTACTCTATATGTACACACTATCGTGCTTTGTTGTCATCTTCTTCTGTTCGTTTTTTAAGATGATAGAGGAGGACTGAGTAGTTAATATAAGGGCCGTTAGTTTACTAAACAGCCACAATTATTAATAATGTATTGTACCTTATGAAGCATATTAGTTATTAATTAGCATTATATTGCTTGTACTTTCTCAGAATGTCATTGTTGAGCTGAGGACTTACCTTACTAGTATCAAGCATGACGAGTTCTAGATTGTTTACTTACCCTCGGAATACCAGAGCATATGTCCTGGATCGTCATGTAGTTTAACTTTACTATGTACTTATGTCATTACATGTCAAAGACTTTACTATTTAAATTTTCCTATTAGATTTGTACATCCATTTTTAAAGACAATATTAGAGTATGCTGTTTAATGATGATTATGGTAACTTGCATACGTATATTGTGTTTACATGCTAACGTGATGTGTGTTGGTGACACCTCCCCGATGTGAATATTTTTTGAGACATATTTATTTTTCTGTTGAGGTATATCCTCACCAGACACTCTATAATTAGCCTCATGTTAGGCAATTTAATTAATTATCAGCGCATAATTCGTGCGTTTTGAGCCGCTTATCGCATGCTCTTTGATATTTAAAAAAAAAATATGTTCCACATTTTTTTTTTATCGGGAGGAGGTGGTGATATGTTGCGTGATAAATTCTCGCAACATCGTTTTTTACAATATCTATTTTATAACGCAAGGGCAACAACTGCTTGAAATTTATAGTCACTTTTCTCGGTAAGCATTTGTCTTCTCGCGTTGGTATCGAATGCAGTTAAGTTTTGAGCTGTGGTCATTTTGCGCTGGACTGCGCATGACTTGTCTTGCTTTTTGGTCGATCGGTTTCCGCCCACCACTAGTGGAGTGAGCGATTTGGAATGGCGAAAGAGATGCCTCGTTGAAGAGGGGATCTCCGCTATTTTTTGTTCTGTCAGGGATGTGTAGTCCTCTTATGGATATTTCGTTTATTCGGGATAATACCTCTAGTGTATTTGCACATGCCGGGAGGCGTGATATTTCTGTATTTCTTGAAAGCAAGGTAAATTGACTTTTTTCATTAACTCTATCGATTTTGGGTCGTGAGCGATTTCGATTCATAGCCTGTCTTCGAAAGTCGTCGTCACGAGATGTTTTTTCCCAGCTCACATGTCGCTGCATTGTACTGCATCGGTTGATGCATGTACCAAGGACCATTACTTGCTACTTTGTTAAATGAACTAGGTTTGGAAAACCTTTATTATCTAGAGGATATTTTTGAGGACATTATTTATACTTCGGCAGACGTGTCGGTCTTGCTGAAGTCAGACTAAGGAGAGTGAACTGATCTCATACATCTGGTTATCTCCTGGCTGTTATAGAAAAGGATGGAGTTTTCCACCTGACTACATTTACAGCACTATGAAATATAACATGCATCTGACTCATCATTGTAATGCTGTCTACCGTCCATTGCTGTATTGAATGTTGCTGTGATAATGACTGTTTGATGTGCCTACATATTCGCGTAACCATTTTGTCACTGTGGCGTCCACAATAAATAATGAAGAAAAACGTCAACGGCTGTTACAAGAATCATTGACTTTATACGTCGTGAGTTTACTGACGTCCTATGTGGATTGCCCTGTTATTTTTGTATGAACATTGTTTTGACTGAACACATCTGCACACCACACAAAACCAGACATGCGGATACCATCCATCATCATATGGCATCACGCATCAGATGGTTGCTGCCAAGACTGACAGTAATGACTGACGTCCATTGGCTCTTCCTCTGTGTGATCGTGTACACGGCGATGTAGATAGTCAGTGACAAGTGACTGAGATGATAAGAAAGCAACACGTTTGCGATCGGCATCAGTGGCTGACGAAATCAATGAAGAAAATTTCTCAGTATCACGTAACCACTGCCGAAAAGTGGACGGATCGCCATAAAAAGGCTTAACAATGTAGGTGATGTTGTACAGATTTGCACTCTGTGTAACCAAGCTAAAGGTGGTAGCAATAGCTTGTAGAGAACAATTAGAAACTTCAGCGCTATCTGGCAATGGTTGACTTAACGCATGCTGTTGTTGCATGTCATGTATCTGCTGTTGTAACAACAGATTTTGCTGTTGGAGCAATTGTATTTGATTTTTAAACTGCTGGTGCAGGTTTGGATCCATCAAACATAAGCTGTAGTACCACACCAAAAATGAGAATCTCTGGTGTGTAAAAGGTCACGGGCACCAAATAATAATATACTACTCGTCAAAAGTCAAAGGCCACCCTATTATTTTCAATACATTTTTATATAAGCGCATAGAATGATTAAATGAAGGAAGTTTTTAGTAAAAATGGGTGCAATATCTTCCTCTGACAGTTCTCTATGCACGTTAAGCATAAAAACAACTCACTGACAACCATGGTGATCACGTGCAATTCGGTTTGCTGACCATAAATTCACATTTTTAATCTGTTTTTTCAAACTTCCGTACAACCAAACAGGTGAAGTAATCGTACGTATTGACATTCCATATGCAATGGCGACTTTTCGTGAACAGAGTTCACTCTTAATTTGTTTTACAATCAGCAGACTTAGGGTAGTTTCATCACTTGCAAAAACCATGCCACCGAGAAGAAGTATTGACACCTTACAAAGAATGAGGGCTATAGCGTGGGTTGAAAGTGGTTTATCTGTCCTTGAGGTTGCTAGACGGCCTCCAGTGTCACACTCTACTATCCAAAGAATTTTGGAGAGATTTCAGGCCACAGGAAGTGTGGAGGATCGCCACCGGCCAGGTCGCCCTAGATGCACCAATAGACATGATGACCGGTACCTCTTGTTGTCAGCCCTGCGCCATCGAACAGTGACTTTTTCCACTCTAAGATGTCAGCTGAGACAAACTGTAAAAGTTAATGTCAGTCAAAGCACCATTCGCAGACGTTTACAGGAATTTAGACTGGCTGCTCGACGTCCTGCAGTCAGAATCCCTCTTACTCCTGATCATCGCAGAGCCCGTGTTGCTTGGTGTCGCAAGCACATCCAATGGACAAGGCAACAATGGAGTCAAGTTCTCGTCACTGATGAATCTCGCTTCACTGTGTCATTCAATGATGGCAGGATTCGAGTTTGGAGACGACCAGGAGAGCGATTTACTGATGACACAATTCGAGAGGTGGATCGTTATGGTAGGGGTTCTGTCATTGTCTGGGGAGGCTTCTACAGACACGGCAGGACCCCACTCTTCATCATCCAAGGCAGCTCTTCACTAAACGTAATCGGTATACGATACTCACGGAGCTAGAGAGAACGCAAATCTTTCTCTCACAATAATCACTGATTTAAAATTAACCACACTGTTAAGGTAGAACTGTCACCAAATGATAAGGCACAAATCTGGCCTCCAAATGATAATGTAGAGAGATGCCAGCTCTACCGACACCAGGTATATATATATATATATATATATATATATATATATATATATATATATATATATATATATATATATATATATATATATATATATATATATATATATATATATATATATATATATATATATAGTTGAAAATGATGTAGGGTGTCTTATCTGGTTTTTTGTTGTTGTTGCTGTGTATATATTAGTGAGGTAGTTCAGAGTTACAGCATATGACGTATGACATGTGAAGTCATAAAAAAGGGTGAGCTGCTTTGACGTTTCATCATTTATTTGGACGCCACAAAAGACAGGTACGTTACATGAGTCATGGACATCAACAGTTCAATATATAATTCAGCATACTAAAGTTTCTGCATGGATCTGCATACATTCTCCAAGTTGATACAGATAATCCTAGCTGACGATAACCTCAGCTTCATCTTATAAATATTCATAATTATCCATACTCCTCTCTGGTACTGGAATATCGGATGTACAATATATATCCATTACTGTTCACACGAGAATGGCATACATGGAGTATAGGTCAAACTGACCTTTACAACATTCCTAAGTCTAACCCGCGACAAAAGGTGCAATCGCTGATATAGCGATGTTTATAGGACGTAGAACTGTTCCTTGGGCTTAGTATATCCCGTGTACATATAACTCGCAGGTATGAAGATACCTGGGGTGTGACTTCTAATAGAAGAACCTTCATCACTGTAATACGTGAGCGAGCAGAGATCGACCATTGTCAACATAATGTAAAATTATAGATTTGAAACATAAATGAGGTACTACCTTGTTTCGAAATCAACACCACAAAAAACATACGCCTCCAGGCGTTTTGAATAATCAAGGGAAGGACCTTGTTAGCTACACTAACTCACAAAAGTATTCCTAATTCCCTAATAACAAATCACAGAGACGCCCATAGCGTCCTGCTCGGCTCAAAAACTCTCTTCGAATCCCCTGAACGGAAGACGATTCTAACTTTCTTAAAGTTCGCGCATGCGCAGAACGCATGCACTTGAGTAATATTCAACGAGACGATGGTCGAAGACCTTCTAGAAAGATTTTGTAAGAAATCGAGCCTTATATGGACAGCAAAAGAAACCTCAACACTGGTTTCAATCATTCTAAGAAACAGTTGACCGATACTACCATATAACGAGAGTGAATAACACATCGTTTAAAAGAATAGACCGATGAGTCCCGTCACAAGCGAAGGCAACCATCCTTGCAAAATGTAATCACAGTTAAACAAGAGTTATCTAGCTTAGACTGTGCGACAAATCAAAGTGTAGAATTCAGACAAGTTAATTACACAATGTCTTTTGAAAAAATTATATAATGTCTTTAGAAAAATTATTATACAATGTCTGTAGAAAAAATATCTGTGCGTAACAGTAGGCTTAGACAAGTTTGAAATTAAGAGCTTAATTGCCAAAGCAATAACTAAAGAGCGGATAATACCATGGAACCAAAGCAAAAAAGGAAGACACTCATATAAAATGGTGAAAAAAAACAAGTAAAAAATGACAAGTATGATGAACTAAAAATACTAATTAATAAAAAAATGGAAAAGCTCAAGCTTGGAACTGGATATTTAATGATAGAGGAACCCACATGTGAAGAGTGTCAAGAACAAAGCACAATTAGACACTTTCTAGTGGACTGCAAAAAATATGACCAGCAGAGGCAAAACATTAAGACATACTTTAGTAATTATAAGGTAGAAAAGAGTGTAGAAAATCTCTTAGGCACTAAGACCCCATCAGAAATACAAAAATTAACAAAACACTATATTACAAAAACAAAAGCCAACATTAAAAAAATAATAATAAATAAGGATGCGAGCCAGTTTACAGTGGTGGAAGATTCCCCCCCCCCCCCCCCCCCCCCCCCCCCCCCCCCCCCCCCCACCCCCCCCCCCCGCCCCCCCCCCACCCTTTAAATGCGGATTGACAAAATAATCCTCCAATGAATATAAAGGTCATAACAGTATAGGCAATATCATTTTTTGATAATAAAACCATATTGAACTATAACTACAAAATGAAAAATACCTACTAGAGATAATATAGCCTAAATCATAAAATAAATACAAAACATTACAATAAACGAAACGCGTCTTTATATAAACAACAGCTCCATGTATTTGGTAGATGGTTGACAGGAGCGTGCTACAAAAAACAAGTAGCAAATACATTAATTTAATAAAATGACTATTATGAACTTCAGAAATCTTTAGCGACCAGAAATGTTCTATTTAATTCAAGGCACACGTGCCTGCCATATTATATGATTGCGCATACTATATCTGGTGTATTCGTCGAACCTTGACGAATTTGATTTTGGCCGTTGACGACAGTTGTCTATTATTCTATACTTCTGTTTTGTCGTATGATCGTAGTATGTGGATTCGTATGACTGCCCTTTCAGCAGCTTCTCTGGTATCGTATAAACTTCAAACAAGACTTGTTGACTCGACACAACTGATGTGTAACACGATGACAGCAAGGCATCTCCTTAGTTCTTTATTTACAGGAGAAACAAAACTTGAACTTGAAGAAAATTGTTGGCAAAATTGACATCAACCAGCCTTCCACATACTCTGACTGGCTATCTGGTATGATTCAAAACATATGCTGCCACTCACTCTCTCGCTTATATTCTCAAGTGGTGGTCTGGTCTCAAGGAGAGAACCACTGCATGTTATTCGTACTCTCCTTACTGTCATTTTTATTCTTCAACAACATCTCTTCTATCTCTGTTACATGTAAAAAAATTTTACTTTGGTGCATCATTATGAAACTGGCCTAACCGATAGAGCTGGAAAAGTTTACTAAATGTTATTCTTACTACTACACCGACTTCTGTCTATCACATGCTTATTATTATTCACTACTTCGTCTAGAAGTTTTACTTCAACAACGTACATGGTGTTCAGTACTCACAGTTCTCACAACAAAATGCTGAATCACTGACATCTCACTACTTACGAAAAATCTATCACTACAGTGGCTTGAGAGCTTTACGGGTGGTAACAGTATTCTGCGTACCGCAGACGAGCCACACTCTAAGGGTGGTCTGACTAAAACCCGAGAACTAACTCTCTTCAGACAATGTACACTCTGTCACATCTCAAAACCTACTGATTAAATCTTAGCTTCTGATTTTCAGAACAACTTTCCTCGAACAATCCAGAACTAAATTTCTTCCCGCTCATAAACAACTCAGCTACGGTTCCCACGTCAAACACGACTACTCACTTAATTCTATATTGACAACATAATCTACCTAATGACCTAAAAGGGATGTAACCTTTATCTGTACTCTATACCCGTCTATGTTTCCTTTAGTTATTTCCCTTTTACCAGACTCTGATTATCTTCTCTATAGTTACCGACTACATGATTACTGTGCTGTGCCACTAGAACATCCCAACGTGCCAAGGTGGCAGTAAAACTAGATATAAACGCCAGCTTTATGATACCATTTGTGTACATTGGTTCGGTCGCATTCTTATCGGGAGGCCATCATACCCCTTAAGGCCCAGCGGCCCATATATGACCCACTATTTATTTGCGCGCAATACATAGACACTTTTTTATATTCTGTCGTTTTTTTTAATCCTTAAAGCCCATAGAACCAATGTAGGGCCATAGTAACCATAACTCTTGATAACTGCTCAAAATTTACTGCATGAGTTCCCCTTCACAAATGGCCATCCCCATGGTTTGAAATTTGCTGCGTGAATCAGCTCTGTTTCTCTAGCGAGTAAAGCCATGTCACGGTAAGTTCCTACGTTTTATTCCACATAGATAACTTTATTTTATGTTTAAAAGTGTAGTGAAACGTAAATTGAATACACTGATGTAAATGAAAAGTCGTAATATAAATCTAAAATGTGATGACCCATATGTGGTCCAATGGACATTACGTATAACACTGTCCATGTAAAACAAACTTTATTTAGTTCCGTGAGAAATGCTAATCATACAGGGGTGTTTGCTTCTGCCATCTGTAGAAATAGTAATTCTAGTATGTAAGGCACAATATGGTAGTTGGTTGGCTTTATTTTGATAATTCATTTGGTTAACCCATTTAATTTTGACTTTTTATTGGCCTATAGGCCCCTACAGTTTATATAATATCATCACTATCATCATTTTCTTTTCACTATTTATGGAGCATGGAGCCACCACTACAGCTGATCCGCTACCAGGAAGCCTGCACAAAGCATGTGTATGCTGTTGCAGCAATAGTTTCTGTAGCAAGTTGTTTACTTGATGAGGTTGGCATCTTCATATGAATCGCCTTGTACGGCATGCCTGAGGGAGCGATAGCCATATCCTTTCTGTATATCTTCAGAGATTCCCAAGAATTACACGGGGCAACTTATATAGTACAAACCTAAAATAATATTTTGGTGTGAAGTTATATATGTAAGAGAGAATTTTTAAAAATCAATTTTATTATTTCAGACATGGCATCTCAACGAAAGGAAAAGCTGTTGAGATCCGTTGATGTTTTGGACATGATTGACACAAATGACAGAGACTTATCAGGTGGCAAGTCAACTGATGATCATTTACCAGACAATGACTGTGGCAGTGAAGATACCCCTTTTACCTATAATGCGACAGGTAGCAGTGAGGAAGATGGCGATGACACTACTCGGAAGGTTACCTCACCATCTGATATGATGTTGAATGGTGATAATGTGACATACTCACCCACTACTTCAACCCTTGCAACATCATCCTCTTCGACATCTATAGATGGGGTTACTGCTGGCCAGTCACATACATACAGGTGGAGAAAGAAATCATTTGAACCACCTAATTCTCAGTTCAAAGAGCCTACTTATGAAATTTCAGATGATTTTGAGCTAGGATCCCCACTTTGTTACTTCAAGCAGTTTCTCACTGATGACATGTTAGAACTTTTAGTGGACAATTCAAATTTATACAGCACACAGAAAAGTGGGAAGTCCATAAATAGCAACAAGAAACAAATAGAACAGTTAATTGGAATGTATTTTAAAATGGGGCTAGTAAAGGTGCCTGGTAACAGATGCTACTAGGAAGAAGAGATACGGTATGATCCTATTGCTGGTGTGATGAGCCGAAACACATTTCTAGCACTAATCCGATCACTGCATTTTACAGACAACTTAAGTGTCACAGAAGTGACCAGAAAGACAAGTTATGGAAAATAAGGCCATGGCTGCAGAAGTTAAGATCAAACTGTTTGAAAGTTGTCCCTAATGCCAACCAATCTGTCAATAAAATAATAATACCTTTCACTGGAAAATTTGCAAACTTAAACAATATACAAAAGGCAAGCCTCATCCTTGGGGGATAAAAGTTTGGGCTCTGTATAGCACTAATGGAATTGTCCATGATTTTGAAGTATATCAAGGAAACCGTGAAAAACATAAAAACACAAAACTTGGAGTAGGAGCAGAAACAGTTCTAGTTTTAACTGAAACACTACCTTTTCACAAGAATTACCAGATATTTGCAGATAATTTTGTACAGGAATGCCTCTTGTTGTAGCATTAAAAGAGCGTGGCATGTTCTTCACAGGAACTGTCAGAATTAACCGTCTACCTGATTCAAAATTGCAAGAGGAAAAAGAACTGAAAAGGAAAGGATGTGGTGCCATGGATTACAGTGTTGAGCAGTACACAAACTGTGTTGATGTTCGCTGGTATGACACCAGAGCTATGACCGTTTTATCCAGTTGTACTGGCCTAGAACCATGCAACAAGGTCAGGAGATTTGACAAAGGCAAAAGGTAGTATGTAGACATAGATCGGCCTGCTGTCATCAGTATGTAGACGTAGATCGGCCTGCTGTCATCATTATGTAGACGTAGATTGGCCTGCTGTCATCAGTATGTAGACGTAGATCGGCCTGCTGTCATCAGTATGTAGACGTAGATCGGCCTGCTGTCATCAGTATGTAGACGTAGATTGGCCTGTTGTCATCAGTATGTAGACATAGATCGGCCTGCTGTCATCAGTATGTAGACGTTGATCGGCCTGCTGTTATCAGTACTTAGACGTAGATCGGCCTGTTGTCATCAGATTGTAGACGTAAATCGGCCTGCTGTCATCAGTATGTAGACGTAGATCAGCCTGCTGCCATCAGTATGTACAGTCAAAATATGGGTAGACATTTTAGACTGCTATATGGCTAAGTACAAGCACCTAGGCAATATATGCTGCCAGAAAACAAACACTTTTTGTGAAAAATTCAATATTCCATTTTGTGTGATGGAACAAAGGAACTGTTACAGACTGTTCTACATTTAACTTTACTATTAATTGGTGAAGTAGAAAGTTATACATGTGTTTCTTTTATTCACTTACTCAAATGTTGCTATATGTATTTGTAAGCAAATGTATGTTTATTATTAATTACTGTACCATAAAAATGGAGTTGAATGTTTCTCTTGTTACAGAATATTTAAATAGTTGTAGTTATTATTTGTGTAATTTGGCCATTTTCTTAAGGAAACCTGTTGTCATGTGCTAATAAATATAGACCAAAGCCCATTGTGTCATATATGGGACAGTTCAAAACTAGGTCAAGGTCATTTAGATTTTTAAAAAAAAAGTTGCGATCTGCAATAAGCAGTGTACATTGAAGCCATGGGCACAGGATTACATTTTTCATCCAAGTATAAGTCATCTTGGGCCTTGAGGGGTTACCGAAGAGTATCCAAAAGAGAACGAAGTCCTACGAAGTGTTCTTCAAAAGATGAACTAAACAAACATATATCATCAATGTAGGTTATGATATCAGATCTATAAAACAAAATTTTACGCATCATTCAAATGAATGTGGCAGATGCGTTCATGAGCCCAGAAGGCAAGACCTTCCACTGGTATAACTCACGTGGAGTCGAAAACGCAGTAAGAGGTTGTTCGTTTAATGAAATCTGCCAATATCTATTTTGGTGAATAGATTAGCATTAGAGAGACGAGATAGTAAATCGTCAAGCAAAATATGAGGTTCCGCATCCGAAATGGTTTTAGCATTTAGTTTGCGATAATCTACGCACAATCTAGTATTATTATTCTTTTTCCTGACAATAACTAAAGGGAGGAATATGGAGAATTACTGTTTTCAATAATTCCAAAACTCCACATCTGATCTAGATCGAGTGCTGTTTTGTTCTGATAATAAAGTGGAACAAAATAAGAACGTAGACGAATAGGAATATCATCAGTAAGGATGATATCATGAGAAGTAACGGATGTTCGACCAGGTAGGTCAGTGAGAACATCAGAAAAGGATTCTAGTAGATTAGATATCTGGCAATGTTGCTGAGATGTTAAAGAAAATGAAAAAGCAACATCCCTCCAAGGTTCTGTAGAATCCAAGGCAGGTGTAGGCAAAGACATGTGAATATCAAGGAATATTCCTCCTCCTGAATCACAGATAAGCTAGAATAATGACAAAAACTACCAACATTGTAATCAATGTCGTGGAAAATAGACTGTAAATGCTCAGGTCTTGTATAAAATTCTTTGAGGCTATTAATGGGGAACATTTTTCTTTGACCCTTAATATCGATCTGATATACGAGATATCACTTTAAATGGGCCATTCTAAGCAATGAGTAGTCTATTATCCTTCCGGGGAAGCACGACAAAAGCTTCATCCCCTAGAAAAAGTTGACGTAACCGCCTATTTTTATTTATAAAGACGTGATTTATGTTTGGCAGCCTCTGATGAAGCTGTAGCCAACTGACATGCGTCGAAAATCTTTGTACGAAGATTAATCACGTACTAGTAAGATGATTGAGTGTCCTGAGTCATCTCAGAGTCAGAAAGGAGATCCTTGATCAAACCCATAGGACCTCGAGGTGGAGCTCCAAACACAAGCTCAAAGGGGGAAAATCCGGTCTGCTCGTGCGGCACTTCTCGATAAGCAAAGAGTACAGCCGGCAAGAACCTATCCCAATCCTGAGGATATTTGTCGGTTACCTTATGTAACAACTGCTTGAGTGTTCTGTTGAACCTCTCCACAGAACCATTGCTCATTGGGTGATATATACTACTTAATGATCTATCTATATTAAGTGTCTTCATGACTGATGTCATGGTTTCAGAGAAAAATTGTGAACCATGGAAAGACAGAAGTTTACGAGGAAAACTTAATCTTGAGAAGATCAGCAACGGTGCATCAGCTACCTCAGAGGTAGTGGTATGTTTAAGAGGAATGGCCTCTGTGACGTACGTCTAGTTTGACAAGTGAATTTTCCCTGATATGATGGATGATTAAAGGGACCTTTAGCTTTTCATAACATTAGAACCCCTGAACATTTGTTGTAACCTTTCGTTTCGCCAGAGCGAACCGCGCGGAACTCATGTAGTATGCGGCACGAGATCAAAGAGACAGACTGAGGGATTTTGGGGGAGACTATCGGCGCTATCAAAGACAGTAGTGGTCCCTGATACGAGACGCAGTTGCTTGCCGCTATTTTCGCGTCTCGGTGTCAATCGCCGAACCGAGGAAATGGGGAAAACCGAAACGGGCAGCAGCGAGCGTAGATACGAAGACCAGGGGGCGGCTTCTTCTCTTGATTTGGCGGTCAGATCCCCAAAAGTTCGTGAGATCAAATAAGCTGTCAAGTTTATCATGTCCCACTCAACTTACATTCCATTTTAGATAAATAGACCATGAAGAATAGACAATTTTATCACTCGCTGGCCAGACCTTTACAGAAGCACTAGCTTTATTGAAATCTGGTTATAGATTTTCCCCTGGATTTTATATATAATTGCAGTGATTTCTATTCTGTGCAAAGCGGTAATATATATTGTGTAAAGTGATCAGTGGTCTATTTCAGTCAATCTATTTCAATGGATTTTGTGTTAATTTAAATCTATTAAATTAAACCATCTCAAGAGTTCCAGTTTTAAATATAATGATCTATCTATTATATTATTTCAAAAGATAATAGATGCTTAAATTAACTTTTAAAGTCGCGAAGGAATTTATAATTAATAAATTCAGTTAAGTCCTAGTTTTATAGATGTGTGTTTTAACCACTAGAATTCGCGCAGTGTTTATTAAATACATAATTAAATACTCGAGTGTATTATAGGCTTAACGGGAAATTTATCGCGCTTGATTTTTCGGTATGTTACATGTTTTTTTTCTTTCACACAGAGTGATCGTACCTGCGGTCCCAGCTAAATAAAGAAAGAAATAAAGAAATCATCCTATAAACTTCCAGTCATATTGAAGAAACATTTCTTTTAAATATAATCTTGTGGCGGTCCTTTTGCGACCTAGCTGTCAGAATTAAATGAAATAAAGCCCACCCAAGAACATTTTAAAGAATAATCATCAAATTACCCTTACAAACCTGTAAGATAAACTGGAAGGTAATCATCGACAATAGCGATATTATATTTGCTGTTT
Source organism: Oreohelix idahoensis (assembly GCA_024509875.1). Taxonomy (NCBI): domain Eukaryota; kingdom Metazoa; phylum Mollusca; class Gastropoda; order Stylommatophora; family Oreohelicidae; genus Oreohelix; species Oreohelix idahoensis. Next base: position 6,154 of record JAMPIV010015743.1, on the reverse strand, counting down.
ACTGAGAGAGAATACATATTTCCCTGATTGTGACTGAGCCTAGTTTTTCCTCAATTGGATTTAAGAAAACTATCATCACGCATTGAAGGAATTTTACCATAGCGGAGGATTAAAAGAGACCACTTCATTTTCACCCCTGTGCCGAACTGTGTTAGTGCCATCCCATAGACTCCTTTTATATATAATAAAAACACGAGAACTCTTAGTCTTCAAGTCTTGCGATAAGTGAGAATAGTTGTTACCAACAAACCCTCGCAAACATTTGGGGCGGGACATCGAAGGACTAGACAGTTCATATGTCAGAAGAATACTTGCTGTTTTTATATACTTTTATGGATCGTCTGAGGCTGCATTCGGTAAGTGTGTGAGTAAATGAGTGTGGATCCTCACGCGTGTGCATGAATGACAGGAAATTTAATCTTTTTCCTTTTGTAACCCTGTTGTTAACTTTCTTGCCTAGTAATATAATTTTTCTGTATTCCCTGCATTGTTCCTTTAAGGGGGAGTTAATAATTGGTTAACTCTGTTTAAAACCCCCCTCCTTTCCATTTGCTTAGTAAAGGGAAGAACAGCTGGGAAGAACAAGTTTTTTCTATCACCTATACCTAAATTTGTAACACCTCTTTTCAGAGTAATTAACTTTACTGTTAGGTTAACGTACCCGTGTTCCTGATATTATCTAGCTCTGGACTGGGTTTATCTTTGTCTAATAAGCGGGAAGGGCTTAGTCGATACCAATCTTCTTCACCCCTCCCAAATTTGTTATTTGCATTTGTGTACTTATGATAATTTATGTAATACCTGATATTTGTTAGTAATTGATGTTTAAAGTGAATAAAATCACATAAACTCATTTAGTTCTGTGTGTTGGATATACCCAAAGCCCAACTTTTCCCCTATTCGTGAAGATTGAGAGAGACGAACTGTCGTAAATAAGTCTGTCTTTACTCTCCTCCAGCACGCTGTGAAGCAACTATTTAATATCTACATTTTCTATCACTGAGCTTTCCATCATCATTTTCCACTCTAAACCGGACCACTATTTCTACGACTCTTTTCTCTCAAAATAAATTTACGACAGCCTCTAACCATCGAGTGCACAAATCAATGCACGTGAGGACATATTTGTGACCTCTAGCCGAAGAAACAGAAAGAGGACCGATAATGTCAACGGCCATCTTATCAAAAGGTCTAATAGAAATATCACATGCCTGAATTAGAGCTACATAGAAAGCTCCTCGAGATTTAACTTCTTGGCAGGTAATGCATGAACGTAGATATAATGAAACGTCCCTGGAAACACCTGGCCAAAAGAAAGAAAACAACACTCTGGAACGTGTTCGAGTGTAGCCCATATGACCCGCATAATGTGAGTCATGTGCATGTCGTAATACGTATGGGCGTAATTTCTGAGGCACCATAACTTGGTGTTTTATATTAGAGTTATCAACAAAGTTTCTCACCAATATTTCATTTTTAAAAGTAAAACACTGTTTACGACTTTTATTTAAGTCAATATCATCATTATTTATAACCAGAGCAAAAATTTTCTTTAATGAGTTATCCTCTCTTTGGAGATTGACAAAAGACACTCTGTCTGTTACTGATTGTACTTCAGTGTCCTCCTGAGTTGTTATGTCCATCTCTGAACTGTTATCAGTTTCCAATGCCTGAGCCTGGGCACGTGTAGTAACCGCATTGGATGTCAACAATTTTTTTTTTACCACTCTTCAATTTCTTCTGGTGAGCAGTCCTTGCTCCCATGGATGCGACCAACCGTGAGATCAGCGACAGGGTTACTTAATAAACATACTTTGACTTTCCCTGAAAAAAATGGAGTATGAATATCAGCTGTGGGGTAAAATTCAATTGTTCCCCCAAAGGTAATACACTTGACACAATTCCCTGTTGAACAAGAAGAGTGTACAAGCAACTGTCTAATCCTTACTGTGGTTGACCCCGAATCCCTGAGTACAGATACTTGGGTACCAATCACCAATCCTCTGTGGAATACTAGAGTACCGGTGCCGTCATGGGCTGAAAGACTAACAGCCGGAAGGGGATTTCCGCACTTCAGAACTGTAGTACTGTCTTTCTAAAATAAAGTTAGACATTCATGGCAACGAGAAGCAACAACGAAATCAAATGAACAGCACGAAGCTGAATAAACTTAGTTATTCAATTCCTGATTACCCACAGGTGCACCGCTAGTGAGTGCCGCCCCTGCATTATGTTCAGACCTCGTTGGGCCACACGACCAAGATCGTTGCCTCTGGCCATCAACAGAATTACCCTGATTTCTAAAGTTTTGACTGTTATTTCTATTTCTGTAATGTTGATTGTTATTGTTCCAATTATTATTTTGAGAGAAAAAATTATTTGGTTTTCTCCAATTAGGACTTTGTTGAGAATTGTTATTATATCTATACTGAGGTGAATGGTTAATAAAATGTTGTCGACCTCTATAATAGTTATCATTTTTGTTAAAGTTACCATTTCTAGTATAATGGTTATTCATTATATCTCCTAGGCATGACATTTCTGTCCAAGATCTGAGATCTATTTCTAATATTATTGTCCCAAGTTGTAGCTGAAGCAACCGGGAGAGAATCTTTTATTTGGCTGTTACTAATACATGCACCCAGATGGGCGGTGCAGTAATGTTTAGATAATTCTTCCACAGACGATAAATTTGATGGCTTGCGTTCCTGCAAGAAAGACCAAAATGGCTTGCTTACCGAGGATAACACCTTATCCCTTAGCAATAGGTCCATAAGTTTATCATATAATTTCTCAATTCCTGATAGTTGTATCCATCTATTAAAAGTAAGTCGTATGGTAGAGATGAATACTGAAAAGTCCTGTCCAGATTCAGGAATCTTTGTCTTAAATTTCACCCGATATCCTTCATCATCAAGTTGAAAACGTTTTAATAGTACTGCTCTAGCAGCATCATAGTCATTTTTAACTGACTCATCCATTGTGTTAATGGCAGTCATAGGTTCTCCAGTCAAAAATTTTTCTCTCCTCCATCTCTCTATCATGTTGCATCTTCTCCTTTTCTGCAACACGTCTTTCCTCATCCAATTCCATCTCTTGGAGACGTCTTCTTTTAGCTTAAGCTTCCTTTTCTCCTAATTCACGCTTTTGTTCAGCCTCCTCTTGTTTTGATTTAGCGAACTCAGTCATTGCAAATTCTTTCAACGCTTCACCTTTATAAACCAATTCCTTCCCAATCCTCATATAAGATTCCAAAGTAGCTATATTACTATCTACTGTGACTCTCATAGTTAATTTAAAAAATGGCAAGTTGCTTTACAATTCCCTGTAAGTACCAAATTTTTTGTGGCTATAATTATTATAGCTGTGACTTACTCAGTCTAAACAAATAGTTGCTTATTGGCCTAATAACATACTGCAAGCAATAACTATTGCTATCAAACAATATTTGCATAAATCACTATGCAAACAATATTAATAGACTGTCATGAAGAAAATAAGAAAATAGGAACAGTACTATACAAAATAATATCACGCCACAAGATCAAATGACACACAAGAGAAACGTTTGTAATAACCAAAAAAAAACTGTGCTATAAAATAATACGAAAACAGCAAATGAGGTCAATCTACAGCAAACGATCTAAAAATAGACACATACAGGACCCAGTACAAACAGCTGATTTGTAAAAGACTAAACGATAGTGAGGTTAGACTTACAAATTGTTAACGAACAATGACGTAACTAAGAAAAATGAAACTGAAAACAATGAAAATACATTATAGATAAACAAAACGTTACAGATAAACATATATTATTGAACAAATCCAGTACCAGACAGGATATTGACGAGTTTACTCGCGTCAGACCTTCTGTTCAAATGAAAATGTTCAAACTCGCCCTACAGACCGACTTCGAATCTGCGATCGTCCGCAGAGAAATTGCAAGAATTCGAAGTTCCCGCCAACCGCCCACGAATGATAACAACAGACATAAATTATACATACAACAGACATAAAAAGATAGAATTTACACAAGGGATTGCCAAGAATAACCTGGTAAACATTTTTCAAGCACAGATAGGTACTTATCTAAATACATAAAACCATCCCTGCCGACGCTAGCATGAACATGGAAGGCTTCGTCAGTAGGCAGACTGGTGGCTTGAAACTGGCTTCAGGCGGGACAACAACAGTCCCTTTACTCAATGTAAGGCCACGGCAGACTTGTAACTCGACATTTTGATAGTAAATTTCATAACTACGTTTGCAGCTGATATTTTGAAGCATTCTGTCATTTTCATCTTCAACCGTTTGACATGCGCATTCCAGCTCCAAGTATGCAAATTAAGTAAACGGTGTAAAATTTTTCCGAGATCTTGAAAAAAAAAATTTCACTCAATGTCCACTTTCACCACACACCCATTAATAACTGTTCTTGACAATCGAATTCCCCATCACTGGAGCACCATGAAATCTCTCTGTTACGGATGGTTTTGTTATGTTGTAGATTTAGAGAGATTGAAGAATATTATTCATTCATATTTTGACCACTATAATGTGCATCGTGCTGATAAGATGTATTGAATGTCATGGGCTTGAACAAGAACAATTCCTCATAGATCGACCTCCAACAACTGGTAGTAAGGGTCCACAAATACAGTATGTTTATTTACGAAACATAAATTCATGTTCATGAAAACAATGGCATAAGGTGCATATATAAAAACAACTTGGCGGAGAACTGTGGAAGCTGAGATGCAAAGAATGAACCACAGTTGGGGCACTGTACAAAGGATGGCCGCCGACCGAGCAAAGTGGAATCAATTTGTTGCTGCCCTACAAGACGCCACCAGGCGTGATGGCCGCTGACTGCTTTGACGGTGGGCGGCTATGGATCAAAGAAGAAGAAGATGCATATATGGAATCTCCTACAGTCCGTGATACATCGTCTAATACCTGCCTATATACTAATAATACGGTTAACACCCAAGTAGTGACAACCAGAATATGGAGATTCATATAGATTACTCCCGTAAAATTCCTCTGCATAAATCATTGTACTTGCAAGCTTAATTCGGCATCTTCTTAAATATAGTGGCGTCCTTCTCAAATTCTTAAGCCACGTAGAAGAACTATTAAAACTTCATAAAACTTGGGAGTGATAGCATCAACGTCTTACTCTGACGGATTCATACAACAGAGGGCCTCGATTAACGGTCTGCATAAATTACTGCAAAACATACTGCGTCATCATCGCTTAGTGACGTAAATCTTACATCGCGTTCACTTATAATTAAAAATGGTGCAAAATACATCATGTTGGCCCCAGATAGAATTGTTATCGCGTAGATTAAACTGTTAACAAAACTAAATGTGGTCAACATGTAAAATACATTATAATCTGCTTTAATAAATTTGCAGATGTCATTGCACTACTGGCACATTCACATCAACACATCAGGAAAAACGGATAGACTTAATGAGTATAGCCAGCAGGTGGGCTTAAACTCAATCTAAACGGGTCAGAGGTCATGACGCTCAATGTGAGCAAACTTGAGCCCATATCAGTAAGGAATCAGCAACTGGAACAGACAGACACCTTAACATACCTAGGATGCATAATAACACCAGACTGAGGAGCAAGCAAAGACATCAACAACAGAATGAACAAAGCAAGAACGGCCCTTTTTTAGTCTAAACAACATGTGGAAGCCCTATTAGTACAGAACAGGCCACAAAATTAAGATTATATCAGAGCTGTGTGCTTTGTGTGCTTCTCTAGAGTGCGGAATGCTGGAGAGTTACAGAGAAGGAAATGTCGAAATTGTCCTCTTTTCACACAACATGCCTGTTGTGTAATGGCTATCAAGGAATGTTATCTGCGGGGCAGTTAGGTTCTGGCTTGGTGAGTATGTCTTCAATCGTTGCTGATGTTTACGCGAATGCTAGGTTGAGTAGACGAAGGGTTAGCATCATACTTTTCACCTGAACACAGTCACACAGTATCGTTCTTAGCTCATACAACAGTGTTAATGATTAATCAATGAGTTGGTGAAGATGGTCCACATCCAAATTTATTCACAGTAGCTCCAACAATAATTCAGCATAAATAACCATTAGGTAGATTGCATTCATTAAGGTCCAGTGTCAG